>CM047806.1:3134080-3734080 GCA_026214975.1 Gentiana macrophylla | reverse complement strand
AGGCCAAATGAGGATTCGGACTTTGTTTTGATGGTCATAGCGGGAGGTCTAGGACATTTGGGTTTTTGGAGGTTAGGGAACAAAGCATGGAGAATGATCAATTTACGTAAATGGCAATTTAATGATGTTGTGTATCATGGTAATGGAACATTTTACGCCATGGGTAATCCAGGGATCGTCTGGGTCTTCAACTTTGCTGGAAATGATAGAAAGGTTGTTGGCCGTATAATCATAAATTGTGAAACCATGGTACCCGACTTAAAATCAATGGATCTACCCCGCGTTGCACATCCAATGGATTATTATGGTTATGGATCAATGAATCTATATATCCTCAAATCTATCGACGACGCTTTGCTCATTATTACAAGAATAGCCCCAAATTTGAGTGAGGATGGTTCGTCTTATATCACTACTAAATTTCAAGTGTTTGAAGTTGATATAACGATGAGGTCATGGAAGGAGATTTATAGCCTTGGAAGGATGGCCGTCTTTCTTGGCCGCAATTCCACCATTGGTGTGGACGCGTCTAGGTTTCCTGGAGGAGTGATCAAACCCAATCATATTTACTTTACGGAGGATGAATATGAATATTATTTCTTTCAATCGCCGAAAGGAGGTGGCATGGACATGGGTGTATATAATTTGGAGACGGGAACCGTTGAGCCAATTCATCCGGGGGAGCCGTTGCAAAGCAGAGTTTCCAACTCCCTATGGATTAACCCATGTTTCTAAGGAATTCTATTGCAAATATGGATTGCACATTCCATGTCAAGGGCCGGACTTGATCTATATAGAACAACGAATCATCGTAGCTTCTGGGTGAATTATTTAATATGATTCATAGATGTATTATGTGTTGCAATAAATTAGTTATTTTTTATTATTATTATTGTTATTCATGTAATTTCTACTGCCTTAATATTTCTTTTGCCATAAGAGACTAGCATATCTGCTTAGCTAAATAAGGTTTATCTCTTGTATAGGGGACTTAAATGGGCGATAGGCCGCTTTCTTATGGCTTGCTATATTTATATGAGCTGCATTGCTTTCATTTCGTATTTGCTGGGTAAACCGTGTTGCATTAATTTGCACAGCTGAGCTGCGTTGCTTTGCTTTGCTTTCTAATGGCTCTATAATTGTGGTTGCTTTGCTTTGCTTTATAATGGCCTTTCCCAACGAAATCTAGTAACAGAAACACCCCTTCATCTTCAACTTCCCCCTATCTGAGGAAATTGCATCCGTTTTAAGAAAAAACCAACTTATTTTGCCGACTTTAATCTGCATATTATTATTATTTTTGTTCACTGGATCTTCTTTTTTTTTTTTCGTTTCTTTTGCTTGTTATGGGATAAATTCTTCAGATTATGAGACATTATCTTCTAGTAAAATATAGTTAAGAAGGAAGAAGACGAAGGAAGAAGACGAAGGAAGAAGGAGTAGGATTGTGAGGATGAAGAAAATGGAAGGAAGAATAGGGTGTGATCGATTGGTGCAAGGAATTATGAGAGGAAAAGTGTGGTGCAATTAGTAGCGGTTAATTTATAACATTTTAATAGTTCATGGACTGTAATTGAGTTAATTTGTTAAGAATGAAATTTTATTGGCAGAATAGATAAAAATGACAATGTAGTAAATAAAATGTGGTGCATTGGGTATACCGTATATGTAGTGATTAGTGTGGTCATGTGGTGTCTTTAGTAAAACAACAGATCGAAGTGTGGTGCGTTTTAATTTGAGTGCCCATGCAAAAAAAAAAAAGTGTTGCCCTTACAGACACGCCATATTATTGAAGGTTTGATTTTTGTCCTTGGTGATAATCATACAGATGCGAAGGAGAATCTACAAGTTATGCCGGAACACTATGAACCCGCACGATACGCCGTCACGGCTAATGTCAAAATTTTAAACTAGTGGAATTCCTCAACAAAATTAAACTAGTGGTATAATTGCAATTCCAAGTAAGAATCATACTTCTTCTAAAAAAAAGTAAGAATCATACTTGGATCCCTATCTTCGTCCCGAATAAAAATCTTCTTTCCATTGCCCAAAGAAAAAAAAAATTAAACACGAAATACATCGATGGACAAAATTAGATTTGACCATTAAATGATCATAAATAAATTACAAAAACTTGATTGTTCTTCAATAGATTACAATTTGTAAAGATTGTTTCTTATTATTATTATCACATTTGAACAAATAAACGAAATAAGAAAATTGTTGTTAAATATGGTATAGTGAATCATATAATTTGTCAAATCATATTTTGCATTTTAGTCGTTCTTTTTATCCTTTATAAAAAAACATGAAAAATCTGGGGAAAAAACATCAAAAAAGTATGGAACAACTGTGTCAAAAATGTGTTGCATCGTGTCGGGTTTTTTTTTTTTAATATTCAAAAAACGTGTTGAACCATGTCCGACACGTATTGGACGCGTGTCGTGTCGGAAATATGTCAGACACGGCGCACGGCTCCCAAAATGAAGTGTCGGTGCTTCATCGTGCCATGACAATGATGTTTTTGTGTATAATCAGAGTCAATGACGGAGACGATTCTACTCGATATTTTTATAAATGTGGTGAGATGTAAGTAAGTTTGTGGTGCCCGAAAAAAAAAAAAAAAAAAAAGGACTCCCAAAAGAAATTCATAGTGTCAATGGGACCCGCGGTTCAATATTGAAGAATTTGCATCCTCATCTTCGATAAATGCACTTAACCTACAGCATTTTTTTTTGTTGAGAAGAACCTACATCGTTTAACGAGTCTTATATCACAAACAATGATATAAAAAGTGTGTTAGGGTACTGCTACTGCCAGAGCTTTTCTGCTCCGTGCAGAGCAATTGTCCCAAATTACCCCAAGTGGATGGACAGCTTTTTTGTATGGTTACATTAATTACGACTCTCTATTTTCTGAGACCTTTTTCTTCATTTAGTTTCTACTTTCTACCATTAACTAAATGAAATGGATGCCTCACAAAAAAAAAAAAAAAAAAAAAAAAAAAAAAAAAAATGAAATGGACACCCACTTCCAGCAAAAAATCACGGCTGAGCGTGAGATATTATCGAATATCATTATAAGATAATATAATAAACATGTAATGAATAATAATGGTATTTTTTTGGATGTCTTATAAAATATCAGAAAAATAATTTAAAGTCTTATTAACAACTAATTATGACACATGCCAATATATATTCAATTTATGGAAAATTAGGGATCAAGACACTTTACATATTTTTTTTAATTAACCGTCCTAGTTAACATTTTTTATAGGCTGAAGGACAAAATTATAATTAGATGACTAAATTGCCCTTAGTTAACCGAATCTTAACTCAGCTTCCTCTGTTTTGGAGAAAGTCGACGTCAAAGACAAAAAAATGGTCTGACGAACATCATTTTGGATCGCAATTGATTCTCTTCCAATTTCACTATCATCGATCTTCGAATTCATGGGATTCTTCCTCAGCAGATCGAATTCATAGGCTTCTTCCTCAGCAAATCATCGACTGAACAGGTGTATTTGCCAATTGTATTTATTTTCTTATTGTTCAGCAAAAGCAAAGATGATAAATCTGAGTTTTATGAGTTAAATTTCAATGTTCCTAATGAAATTGAGCATAAATCCGAGTTTTTCCAACGCTGGTGATTATGTTTCAGCTTAAACAACAGAAGCAACCAAAAATTCAGTTGAGAAAGAGATGCAGAATGGTGCCTGCAAGGTGTTCGCTGAAATTCCCCATTTAGTCCAACAACTCGTTTCTTTTCCAAATGTACTGGAAAATGAACAACACAATGTGTTTGATTTAATTGATCGAACCAGCCTCAATGGTTTTGAACCACCTTTTTCATTGTATATGGCGTCTGAATCTATCTCCATTTCTCCTAAGGTTGGGAATTGCTTGTTTGATGAGGAGGGAAAGCTCCACTTGTTGAACCATGGAGGTTTGAAGGATACCCATAGTTGTTCGACGAAATGCCAAAACCTTTTGTCAGTTAAGCATGATATTGTGGTTGATAGTTATAAAGACTTGGGGTATGAATTTGATGCAACAAAGGTCGGTAATGATTCAAGTACATCTAGTGTCGGATGTGAAGAGTTTCAGGCAACGTCTGAGGGTGAAAGAGAAAGGTAAGATTTCATGTTAAGGGGGCTTGTTAGGGGAAAGATTTCATGTTAGTAGTATTAAAATTCAAATGGTGACTACTGTTGGAGCCTTTTTAGCTATGTGAGATTGATAGCAACCTTTTTAAGTTATTCTGATGAAGTATTCAACATCTTGGTAGCTGGGTCATTAATTAGAGGCATCTTTTTTAGTCTGATTTTTTTAGTCCTTGTTTTGGCTTCAAAAAAAAATATTATGATATTGATGATGTTTTTTCTCATGATACCTAGCTTCAATTTTGGCTGCTGCAACGGTGTTTTCTTTTTGATTGATGCTCATGTGAATGATGGTGCAAAAAGCTTTGCTAATGCCTTGCTCTACATCAAATTGGATATAGTTTAGTTGATTCATTTTCTTGTTTTACTTGGGAGTTGCATCTCCTAGCTTTCCACTTTCTTTTGCAGTTAGATCTCCTTTATTTTTTTTTTTTTGTTAGACATTCCAACGTATGGAGGCTCACCCTCTTTCTCTAGCATTCGGTTTTCCCCACAATAGATTTTCCGGATTAGGGTTCTAAGGAGGTGTTGGAAGTACATTGAGGACTCATGTATTTTGGAAGGATGCCGGGAGGAGCCCAAGACCTTGTAAAAATTTCCATATTTTTAATAAAATTACAAGGTTTTTTTGGATGTTCTTTCTTTTCGTGTTTGTTGAATTATCTTCATAATCATATTATATGTTATGTAAAGGATGCAACCAAAGAGTCAAAAGTGACAAAAATTTCACCAAACTTTTGTTTTGACGGGAACGAGGCCCAAGGACAAAAGTATTTCATTAATAGTCTTCGTTTTGAGACTTGGTTTGATATTGTTACTCCATTTTCCATGAGTGTCACTGTCGAAATTCACTAGTGAATGTTAACAATGAATTTTCGAATAACAGTAAATTTCGAACAAAAGTAATTTTCGACAGTAGCATTGTAGTTACTGAAGTTATGACTAAAAATCATACATATACTAATGAACCAATAGACAATAAATGAGATTATAGAATAATTGAAATATGTGAACATTCATTAGAATAGTTGTTTCCTAGTCCCCAGTAATTCAAATCGCTCCATCTCCCTTCAAGATTCTCTCGTCCGTCTACTCCCTCATTTCACGCTTTTGGAATTGTGAACACACAATCCACACACAAATCAACATCATTGCATCATCTAATTTTCACTTATCAATATGACATGCAAAAAAAATTGTACTTTCGATATTCACTTTAGTGAATATTCACAGTGAACCAAACTACCTCCTCGGTAGGGAATACACAGACATATTGAACACACAATCCACACACACAATTCATGTTAACGAATGGACTGATTATGAAAAAAATACACGAATTATAGAACAATTCAGTGAATCCCAAAATCGATGAATTTAATGATGAATCCTTTAAAATCGATGAATTTCGACAATGAATTTTGAAAATTAGTGAATTTCGACAAAGTGAATTTCGTAGTGAATTTAAATAATGAATTTCAACACAAGTGAATTTCGACGATGAATAAATAGTTTTGTCCTTTATGCAAAAGTTTCAAAAGACTGTCATTGTTGCTATAAAAAAAGTTGAACAACATCAGCATGATTGCATGTAAACAATGGATGAATATTAAAGTGAATTTTAGTGAATATTCAATATTGTCTTAGTGAATTTTCCCAGTGAATCAAAACATAAAAACTGAGAGAAAGAGGTAGGACAAAGAGCTACATTAATGTTTAATAAATGAACATGCCTTTTGGAATGTGATTTCAAAGCCAGATAGTGGTGAATAATGACTTCCCTCAAAAGCATAATTGAGATGTTATTCCAATTACAACAATTGAACAAAAAAGTATACCACTCTTCCGACAATTTAGAATTTGCCAAGTTATGAAAAAAATTGCTCCACTTCCCATTTCCAACCTAAATAATGGACAAAATAATCTATTTGTCTACTGCCTAAATGATGGACAAAATAATCATATTCCTCCTTCCTCTCCTCGACAGTTCTAACAGGACTGTGTTTTGATCCTAATTCACATGCACCATTTTCTTTGCTTGGCCTTTGTTTGAGAACAATTTTAACTCGCTCAAATTTGACATTTTCCTGCATTGCTTAACTGTATGTCGACAAACAGATAGTAGGGTACTTGCTTTCGTGCTTTTTCTAACCAAAATTGTATACCTCGACCATCTACAACATTATCCAAGCACCATTGTCTCGCAAAAACCATAGTGTTGAGCTACTCGGTGTCTTTGCAAGACGCAGTATGAAGTAGGGGAAAGCCTGGAATTCAAATCACCGCAAATCGAGTTCAGAAGAACCTCTCAGTACATCGAGTTCCATCCGCAGAATGTAAGTCGATGACGAGGTTTTGAAGCGCCAACCAAAAACGGATCCACCAACGATATGTAACCATCAACAAAGCAAGCAGCCACCTCCTTTTCAATCAGTAGCAGCGAGCAGCAGCAGTCTCCATAGCCATGGGCGTTGCCGTCGCCGGCAACAAAGATAAAGATGAAATCGATACGAATCCATATATATATATATATATATATATATATATATATATATATATATATATATATATATCATTTTAATTGTTTGTATAAGCTAGCTAGCTAGCTAGCTAATCTATAGGGTAAACAAACATCGTCTTCTTCCTCCCAAATGAGAAGAAGAGACTTTGGCTCTCTTCTAGGGAAGAAGAAAAGGAAAAAAAGAGAGGATACCTAAACCGCTTACAACTCGATGAATGTTCGAGATTAGCTTTCGGTTGTGCTGCAGCACCTTCATGGCTTCCTTCACGACGGCACTTGGTGAAATAGATCTTTAAGTAATAGACCAATATAGAAACAACATTAGCTATCCCACACACTAGAAAAAGGCCAGCATAGCTTCTCAGATGAAGAATGTGTGTTGAAATCTGATCATTGCTTTGTATACTGCAAGCACTAAACGTCCACCACTTATCATGGATCCTCTGTAGATCTCCATTCTCTAACAGACTCAGAATCGCAGTGCTCAGATCCTCTGCCAGATTTGAATCTCCCGGGAATACCTGCATAAATTTAAGCAAACGTTTACACAAGCAACGTTTGTAGCCCCAGCATGATGGCCATTTCCTTCATTTCCCCATCAAGCACAATATGACTGCAGCATCATCTGCAGCAGAAACAAGACCACAACACCAAAAAATAGCCAAAAAAACAAGAAATCTCTGAGAAAACAATCAAAATGATCGAAATCTCGTCCACTAAATACAGGAAAACAAAGCAGTGAATTCGTCCAATTAGTACTTACTTATCAATGTGTTGATCAAATCTTTGCTTCACAGCTATTTTGGATCTTGTTTTCGCCATTTTCGCGCAGTTAATTCACTTGTAATCCTCTCTGAACAGGTGAAAGGAAGAGGGGAAAAGTGAATTTGAACCCTAATTTTTTGAACCCTAATTTTTCTAACAAAATGAATTTCGCACAATTAGAACCCTACCGAGATCGCATACGACTTGACGCTTGCAGCTTCGATATGAGATCGATTTGAGTATTAATCCTTCCAAATTAGTGATGAATTTTGCGTTCTAGTGAAAATCCATCCAATTTGCAATGATTTTTGAGTCCTCTGCAAAATCTCGGTGAACCAACAATTTTCGCTGACAATTTTACCGTGAAAAGTGAGATGCGTTTAGAGCTTAATTAACATTAAGGGTAAAAGGGTCTTTTAAGATACATTTTTGTCCTTTATGCAACATTTTTTCAAACTTGTCCTATCTCTTAATTAATAAAATATTTTTGTCCTTGAGCCTCATTCCCCCTTAAATTTATCTTGAATATTAATATATTTTAAGATACATGTTTTTAGATATTAGAGGATATGTAAATAGTGCAATTCTTTCCTACATGTAATGGTTTATATAGGTGCGATGGTTATCATTTTGTTCTTACAACTAATTAGAACATGTATGACTTCTAAAATAAAATGAAAAAATTACAACTTGTTAGCATGAAACCTTTCATCAGTCTATTGTTAAGATTTTCCCCCCTTTATTGTGTATTTATCTTTGCATCTAATCAAACTAAAAATTATAAAAAGAAAAGATAACAAATCACTTCATTTTTTCTTATGGGGAAAAGACAACAAATCACTTCTTAAGGATGCTTTTCAAAAATATTAAGATCGAACTGGCCAAAAATAAAATCAAAAACTGATACGAATTTTTGTTTGGTTTTGATTTTAATAGGTAAAAGTGAAACAAATAAAGAAAAACCAAAATGATAACTAATACATCCAAATTACATATGTGATATGTCCTACATATGCCTGTACATAGATACGTGTGATAGTTTGTTATTATGGTTCATTAACGGGGAGTGTCTGTAATGAAATAGTTTAGATAATTTTAAATATATTTTTATATATCACAAAATATGTGAATGTATTACTGTTGATAATAACCATAATCTGTAGTTAATGTCAATTGAACTTGGAACGAGCTTAAGCTCATCCTAAGTAGTAATGTTCATTGCGCTACTCCCTGCTTTCAGCCAAAGGTCCAGGGTTCGATCCCCCTCCTCTTCCTTTCGTTTACGGAAAAAAAAGATTGAACTTGGAACTTTTCATTCTCATTAAAAAAAAAACATTTAGAACTTTTGAGAATTTTTATGATTTATTATTGTTGTTATTATTAATATTATTGTTGTTGTTGCAGTTTAGTTTAGCAAATTACTGTCAAAAAAAAGTTTAGCAAATTAAATTTGACAAATGCCAAATTCAGAAGACAAGTTAAATGTAGTGGTAAATAATTGACAGGCTTTCTAAAACATAAATAAAAAAATAAATAATAAATTGACCTTTTCCAAAGAAAAAAAAAATTTGACAGCCGACTGGAAGTAATTTGAATTTATTTTTTTTTTTTTTTTTTTTTTGCCGGGAAACGAAAGACTTAATATTACGGGGAAGGGGAATCGAACCCAGGTCTCCTACCACTGAGCTGGAGTTGATTTGGCCTGATAACTACTGGTAGGGTATGTACTTTAAATACGAGTAATTTGAATTGAATGGCATCACCAGTACATACGGTATAAAATCTGTTTCACATGCACATGGGTATTTTTGGTTATCTGCTCTGGATGGAGCGGAATCGGTCTGGCATTATTTCTACCCAGTGTGTTATGTTACTCGTTGAGACATAACCATTGTGAGTATAACATTTACATTGGTAATACTACATACACAACCATTTATCCACAAATGGATGTCACATCACGATTTTACCTCATTAATCAACATAGACCTGCATCATGACTAATGGCTTCTAAATGATGATTAATGATGTAAAATCAGACTGTATTACTCGTTGTTGTGGTTGAATGTTGTGTCTGAATCATTAGTCTATTTTTATTACCTTTAGGGTGATACTACTGCTATCACAAGGGTAGCACAACACTTTCACACTCCTAAATATGTTGAGTCAACATTATGACCCCAATATCACAAACAACACTCGCATCTGGATGATTATTACACCACCAAGTACAAAATGCAACCCTTAAAAATATGCAGTGTTTGTCATCTTTAAAAATATGAATTATACTAAAATTTATTTCTCCCCATAGCCGTGTGATTCGTTGTTCTCTATAGATCAAGCCCCTTAACATGAAAAGTGCAATCCATTTTTTTATTGCAATAGAATTCCTTAGAAACATGGGTTAAATCGTCAAATGATTCAAGATCGTGTTAAAGAATTGAGGATTCCACAATGAATCCAATTATTATCGGGAGAAAAAAACAACGCGTGGCATTACAAGAAGTCATAGTGAAGAGTCTTTGTAGTTTCACCAAACCTGCACTTCTATCCATATTAAAAGCTCCACATTTGGAGAAATGCAAAACAAGAGCGGAGTGGATCGATCACGCTTGTTAGGTTTTATCGCAATGACATTGATGACTTATCGCAGTGATATCACGTCTCAAGCGATTGACATTGATGATCGTATTCTACAATTAGATAAGCGATGCAATGATATTGATGTCACCGCATATACAACTTGATACACACATTTGATAACTTTGTAAAGTAACTTTATTTTTTTGTTATCTTTAAATATTTGATTGATGTTGGTTTATTTGATTAGTGTTGGTTTAAATTTTCGATAACTTTGTAAAATAATTGTATTTCTTTTGTTTTTTTTTTTTTTGGTTTAAATGCATATTTTTACAACCAAAGGTATGCATAAATTGTTACAATAACACGTCACTGCATAAATCGTTACAATAACACGTAAGTGCATAATTCGATACAATAAGACATCACTGCATAGTTCGCTACAATAAGAAGTCACTACATAAATCGCTACAATAAGACGTCATTGCATAAATCGCTACAATGAGATGTCACTGATCAAGGTTGTCAATGGATCGCGGCCGTCAATACATCATGGTAGCCAATTAATCACGGCGGTGAATGCATCGGGGTGGTTAATGGATCCCGGTGTCCAATGCATCCGGTAGGTGGTCAATGCATGACGGTGATCAATACGTCACGTCGATTTTTATGAAGAAAAAATTGATTTTATGAAATTTATTCGAAAAATATCAAATTTGATTTTAGAATAAAGAAGACGGAAAAATATGAATTTTAGTGAAAAATTTATGATAATCCGAGTTTTAGATCAAAATATATGACATTTAGAAATATGGTGAATTATAAAACAAAACAAAAAAAAAAAAAAAAAAACAAAAAAAAAAAAACCACGCACACAGTAAATTTTTGTTTTGTTTTGTTATGTTTTTTTTTTAAATTATTTTTTATTTTTTATTTATTACTTTGAATGTTTTTTTTTTCCTCCTCCTTTTTTTTCTTCTGCCTCTTTATCCACTTGAAATTAGAATGCCCTTATAACTAAATAAGTTTCCTTAAAATTAGAATGTCCTTATAACTAAATAAGATTTCGGAGTGTCCTATTACCGCTAATAAATTGAAAATCAGTCCTTAATAATTGGCCCTAGTAAAAATGGGAGTGTCAATAGAACCATTATATTTAAAAGTGTAAGTGTTTCTAATGTATAACAAAATAATAAAATAAAAATCAAATGTTTGAGTTCTTGTTCGAGTCCTTCTCGTTAAATATATTGTCGTCTTTCAAATCGCGTTCGGCTTTATTTCGGTTCGTTAATGTATAAAACATAAATAACAAATGTAAAAATAGCAAGTTATAGATTAATATTACATACATCACGCCACTGGCGGATCCAGAAATATTTTTCAGTAGGATCACCGGGTACTTTTTATCTAAAAATTTATTGCAGCGGGGTCACTGAAGCTTAAAACAACATTTTTAACAACAAAATGACATTTTTAACAACCAAACTATATCGTTTTAATACTAAAAAAAATCGGATCTCAGTGGGTCACGTGACCTACCCCTAATACATATAGATACGCCACTGCATCACGCACAAAAAAATTATTTAAATAAATGAATTTAAAACAAAAAAAAATTAAATGAATGAATGACCGACTTATCCTCGTTTGCGTTAGTATTACTGTAAATTGATGTATTTATATAATCACGTTCGTGAATTTAATCGAACGTTCGCAAATCAAACTCGTGTTCGTTCGTTAAAAAAACGAACCTACAATCATGTTTGAGCTCGACTCTTTAAACTAAATGAACAAACGATTACGAATACTAACAATACCGAAAACGAGCTTGTTCACGAATTGCTCTTTCCGGTTAACCGCTTCCCTTCCTCATAAATAAATTAAAAAATCTATACTGTCCTATTTGTTTGTTCCAAAGTTACTTTCCTTGTAATTTCAAAAAAAAAAATCTAAATATTTACTTCCTCCGTCATGTACTATAATGTCTTTTCGTTTTCAGATTGTGTTACAAAATATAAGTTTTCTTACAAAAATAATACAATATTAAATTCTATAAAAGAGTTACATTATTAAAACAATACATTAATATAAAACCAATGTAAACAGAGTCTTGAAATCTTAAAAAAAATTTGTTCATTTATGATGTTTTCTTGAGTAGTGCGTAAAAACTAACAAAAGTTACATTATGGGACGAAAGGAGTCTATAATACTCCTACTGTGTTTTTTATCTGTCAGATTTTAGGATTTGCTCTGTTTTTTTTTATCTGTCAATTTACATTTTTAATATATCATAGTATTTTTCCTTCATTTATCAATAAATTATTTACATCTTCAATAAAAAAATTATACTTCTAATACTAAAAACTCATTTACCAGCAAAATATTTAAATATCCAATAAAAAATACATTCACAATAAAATATTTTAGACATATTAATTACTTTCCTTAATCTTTATAATTATTCTCTCTGTGACATATAAAAAAAACAGAGGGAATATTACTTTCCTCATAGGTACATATTTTTGACATAGCTATGTCTAACATGTATTTTATACTACCTCCGTCCCATAAAAATATTTATTTTTTTAAAATGAATTGTCTTATAAAAAGTGTCGATTTAGAATCAATACATTATTTAATATACTTTTTCAAACATGTCACTATCATAACATTTAGGTTGTGTTTGTTTTGCCAAAAGTTTTTTTGAGGTATTTTTTACATCACATCACCGATCATTTCTTACAATTCTTCCACCAATCAACTTTATTACCTTTTTTACCATCATTTTATTCATTACTCTACTTTATTTCACCAATCGTTTCATAATCTACACAAATTTCTAAAAAAACATCTTAACTTTCTAATCATTACTTCAATCACTTTATCTAAAAAAAACCCCAAAAAAAACTCCAACCTAAAACAAACACAACCTTACTGTTTATATATTAATTTCATATTCTAAAATAGCATTTATTATGTGATAGAAGCATATATGTCTATCATTATTTAAAATACAATATATTAATTGTTAAATATGTGTACATTAAAAAATGGATAAAAACACAACAAAAAAAATAGACATTTTTTATGAGACGGAGGTAGTATGTATATATATATATATATATATATATATATATATATATATATATATATATATATATATATATATATATATTACATTTGATGCTTGCATTCTTTCACATTGCATATATTACATAGTTATTTTGAACAGATAAATCGTGACAAAACAAAATACTAATACTAATACTAATAATTATTATTAAATATCTCTAAGTTGAGTGTTTGATTCAGGTGGAGCTAGGAAACCATTCCAGAAATCTTTAAAAGGAGACCGGCTTGGAGGAGACAACGCAGTAGAAGTGTGAGGTGTAACATACATGAGAAGTTTGTTGGGCCAGCCGCACCAAATGTTATTTTGGTGGGCCTTTGGTTTGTTAAATTGTAGTAGCCTCCTTCTCAGTGACTAGCCTAGGTAATACAACTATTTTATTGTTATATATACATGGTAGTAAGTAGAAGATCCATGTGCTGCTCATGGCATCATAGCATATGCCTTGCCTTGCCTTGCCTTGGCTAACCCCCGTTTTATTTTTCCTTCTCTGTTTAGTTGTTGTTGCCTGTTGAGGATTTCATTTTAGTTTAGTTTAGTGCGTTAAGCGTTTAGTAACTTATTATGCAGATAGGTGAAAGACCGATAACAATGTTGAAAATTGTCAAATTGTTTGTATTAGATATGTATCCTTTTGATAAGTTGAAGCAGAATATTACCAATGGATAATGTGTTAAATGTAAATTTTCTTTGTTAAAATGCTTTTGGGACATTATTTTGGTCGGTGTGATTATGATAGCAACATCACTCCTTTTATTTTTACTAATTACTAAACACTGTCACTAAATAGGGTCGCCTTGGTTGATTAAAGAAACTATAAGAGTAGGCGAGGCTTTGTGCTGAAAATAAAGTAAGGAGTTTGGGGAATTGATCTTGATTGTGTATTGGAAACGCCTTATGTATCACTTTTTACTCTTTTCAGTATATACTCCTTCTGCCGTTCTTTTTTAATTAAGCTTTTGGTTAAATTCTATACTTAACTTTCGACACAATATAACTAAATATGTTTATGGAAAATTTATTTTTTTCTTTGTTGCTTTTGTGATTTCTTTTTTTTCTTTTCATATATTCGTTCTCTGTGCAATGCGCACATGTTTTTCTACTTATATCATTTTCTCAACCCTCTTGATTTTCAAATTAGCATCTATCCGTGCATTGTACGGGTTCTTCTACTAGTGTATATACATATATAAGAGTAGAACGGGAGCACTAATTTTAGGATGGTCCAGGTGTAAGTTTTGGACCACCAAGTCAGCACTTTCAAATGGATACATTGGTGGAAAGTTTTTACAGGTAGGGGCCCATTGGTGGAAGTTGAATTCCTGTTGGTTTTGGTACACCAACTAGGATTTACACCAGGTTTAATATAAAATTTGTGGAACGGGAGAGGTTTTGTGTATATCTATATGAAGAAGAGCACCGGGGTTATTTTAGTACATATCTATTTATATTTTTTTTTGTAAGATAAAATAAAAGATTCGTTTTTTTACCCAAAGGATGAAAGCTTTTATTACTAACCCGGGGGAAAAACCCGGGACTAAACAGAAACCGGCACCAGGCCGGAACAACAACAAAAAAAAGCAACAACAACAACGTCAACAAATAGATAGAAAAGCGAAAGTCTTTGGCTCAAAAGAAAAAAATCTCCAAAAATTCGATAATTAATAAATGACACGGATTAAGGTCCCATCCATCAATTGATAACAAAACTAAACACACAAAAACAAACACTGAACAAAACAAGAACACAGAGAAAAACAAACCTGTCCGGCACTACCCTGTGTTTTTTTGTTTTTGTTTTTTTTTTTCTCCTTTTCTGAAGGGAACCCTGTTTCAAACCTAAACTGTTTAGGTCGCCAGCCGTACGTGATCTTCCCAGGAAGACAAGAGACAGGTTTCTGATCCGAACTGATTTTTATTTTTTTTTTTGGTGGGCTTTTTTGATGATTTTTTTTTTTTTTTATACCTATGATCTGCTTTGTCTCTGTTTCTCCCTTAGATTTTTTTTTAATAATATTTATTTTCATACCTTTGATCTGCTCTGTCTCTGTTTCTCCCTTAGATTTTCTTTTTGTTTGAAAGATGTTTGATGATTTAATTAGCCTTTTTCGTTAGATCTGTTGCTGTTCTGTTTTCTTACAATCCTAGATTTTATGTCAGCCGCCCCTCAAATGTCAAATTTATCAGATCTTCCACATGACCTGCTTGTAGAAATAGCGAAGCGACTGAAAAAGTTTGAAGATTTCGTTTTTTTTAGATGCGTTTCCAAATCCTTGCTTGCAGCCGCTAAGGATGAGTATTTTGAGGGTCTACGTGTACGGAAACGGACCCCTTATCTTATGCTCCCTGTCAAAGAGGGTAATGATGATGTTCGTGAGCTATACAGCTTGGTTGAGGGTGAATCTATTGTGGCTTCCGTAAAAGTTCCCAAGTTTAATACCAAGAAGTGTTTAGAATCGTTGGGATGGTTACTAGTGAGCCAAGAAGATGGTAACACGAGTCTGCTAGATCCTTTTTCAGGAACCGAGATTCCCTTGCCACATCAGAACACCTTCCCAGGATACGACGTGATCGGCATGGATGGGCATGTTTTTTTCCAGAAGATGGTGCTTTCATCAAGGCCGAATGAGGATTCGGACTTCGTTTTGATGGTCATAGCAGGAGGTCCAGGACATTTGGGTTTTTGGAGGTTAGGGGACAAAGCATGGAGATTGATCAATGCACGTAAATGGCAATTTCATGATGTTGTGTATCATGGTAATGGAAAATTTTATGCCATGGGTAATCCAGGGATCGTCTGGGTCTTCAGCTTTGCTGGAAATGATAGCAAGGTAACAGGCCGTATAATCATAAATTGTAAAACCATTGTACCCGACTTAAAATCAATGGATCTACCCCGCGTTGCACATCCAATGATTTATTATCGTTACGGATCAATGAATCTATATATCCTCAAATCTATTGACGACGCCTTGTTCATTATTACAAGAATAGCCCCAAATTTGAGTGAGGATGGTTCGTCTTATATCACTACGAAATTTCAAGTGTTTGAAGTTGATATAACGATGAGGTCATGGAAGGAGATTTATAGCCTAGGAAGGATGGCCGTCTTCCTTGGCCACAATTCCACCATTGCTGTGGATGCCTCTAGGTTTTCTGGAGGAGTGATCAAACCCAATCATATTTACTTCACGGAGGATGAATATGAATATTATTTCTTTCAATCGCCAAAAGGCGGTGGCATGGACATGGGTGTATATAATTTGGAGACAGGAACTGTTGAGCCAATTCATCCGGGGGAGCCGTTGCAAAGCAGAGTTTCCAACTCCTTATGGATTAACCCATGTATATAAGGAAGTCTATTGCAAAAATGGATTGCACATTCCTGTCAAGGGCCGGACTTGATCTACGAATTCCAGCTTCTGGGAGAATTATTTAATATGATTCATAGATGTATTATGTGTTACAATAAATTAGTTTTTTTTATTGTTGTTATTCATGTAATTTCTACTGCCTTAATATTTCTTTTGTCAAAAGAGACTAACATATCTGCTCGTCGATCCCTTAGCAAGAGAAGGTTAATCTCTTGTATAGGACTTACTAGTTAAAACGGGACTCGCAAGTGCGCACTTGAGTCAGTGTCATCTTGAGATGCTTACCTTAATGCCAAAAACTATTAAATATAAAAAACATTTTAACTAAAATATCACTCCACACATTTTAAGGACAACCCAATATAAATGACGAAATTTAGCCGGCATTGATATTATACAACAAATTTGATGTCAATTATTTAACATGACGACAATTAGACAAATGCTTTCGATTTACTTACATAGACACCTGATACAAAAAACAAAAGTTTCAAACTACATTTAACACCCATCAATAAAATACATTTACCATGGTATTATTAAAAATTGGCCTTTATCCACACTAAAACTAACTAACAGCGTCGTCGCTATAAATTTGAACTTATTCGACGATATTAAATACGAAGAAGCGTAGCATGTAACGAACTGCTCGTAACGCATTTTTGCTCAACAAAGAAAAATAAAACATTTTACGCCGATCGATCTCGCCAATCGAGATGGTTAATAGATCGAAAGAAAGAGGAAAAGAAGAGGTAGAGGGTAGAGGGTAGAGGGTAGAGGGTAGATGGTACAAGGTAGGGGCTTAATCACTTTTTTAATTTATGTATTTTCTCAAACGCGACATAGTAATTGAAAAAGAAATTTGGGAAAATAAAAATTTAAAACCGATAAACAGTAAATGAGCCTACGAAGCTGAAAAATAATATTTAAAAGCGGAAATAGTATTAAAATATGTATTGGAAATGTAACTACGACATATTAAAAAAATTTGATTTCGGCAACTGTGACATATAAATAGGAACGGATGGAGTAATAAAATATTAATATTATGTATGTTCTTCAACCAAATCGAAGATAAATAAAATATATAAAATAAAACAAATAAAAAAGAAGGGTGCGTGGGGTTGTTTCCGATCCGTTTTCTTTCGTAATGATTTTGGTGTCTATCTCGAGAGGGTTGTGTGGTTCAGACACAAAGTAAAATAATATGTAATTAAAATGGAATCGGATACATCTTAAGCACTACACACATAATAAGATTAAATTAAGGCTAATATGTAGATTAAGAAAAAACGATGAACAATTGATTCCTCCAAAATGGAACAATTTAACTCAAACTCTTCTTCTCAACAAAAAAAAAATCTGGACTAGGCCGATGAACAGTAAAAAAAAGCTAGACGTTTACCGTAATGTCAAAAACTATTAAATATAACATACATTTCAGCTAAAATATCACTCAACACATTTTAAGTACAACACAATATAAATGACGAAATTTAACCGGCATTGATATTATACAACAAATTATGATGTCAATTATGTTGTATATATGTGGATTTCAAGGGAACAACAATGTCAAACTAAAATACAGAAACGCAGAAAACGAATGCTTGATATAACGTAGAATCGTGATAAACACTTTCCTAAAAAAATTATTTGACCCTTATAAAATGCATTGGGTTACACAAACACTTCTGTGAGATAAGACTACGTTTCCTTTTCTTTTTGGCACTAAAATAGAAGAATACTTAAGGAGTTTTATTGGGAAGTTGTTGACTCTCAAAGATGAAAACCAATTGAATTATCTTATTCAATCTGCATAAAAATGATCTAATATATTAGTGATATACGTTCTTTCATATAGACACCCTTTTGGAAAGGTGTTATATGGAAGAATCAGTTGAAAACCAGTGAAAAGACACAACAATTCGCGAGAAAGAGTCACAGTGGGGCGCCAGGAAGCACAAAGTGGCGCTCCGTGTGAGCCGTAAAGCTATGAAACTCTCTCGATCAACTTTTTCCTTGAGTCGACTGACAAAGTGGCGCTGTGGTGACAAAGCGACACTTTCCCTCTGCTTTTCCCAAAATGGATTTTGTGTCCTTTAAGTGGTTTTCCGAACTCTAATCGATCATTTATATCCGTAAACTCACAAATACTTATACGAGTGTGCACTCCGCACCTCCAAACTCATATTATAGCATTCCGAGTTCACCCATCTTTGTACTAAACCCCGATTACATAAATGAACATGGTAACACTTAAATTACCAACAATCCTCCCCATTTAAGTGTAATCCTTGGTTTAGTGAAAATAAATCAAAACATAACAACTCATGCATCAATGATAATGTCACGAAGATTGAATTATCACCTAGTAATATTACACATTTCAAATATTCGAGTATTAGGGTGTGTCTAAGCATTGAACCCCTTTACACGTTTTGAATACATGAAGATAATATACACATGAATTAAAATAACTCCAAAAGTTTATACATGACACTAATTAAACAGGCCTTGTGTCCATATCCATTCTTGAGCATACAGAAAGCCAACTCTAGAACTTCCTTGAAGCGGCCAAACTTTATACTCATATAGGTAAATTTTTTATTGATCGTGCACCTGCAATAGCACTTTGTCAAAAGATTCATTAAGAAGAAACTCTTCAACCTAATCTTGCAGGTCATAGCACATACCTTCGGGACAATATTATGTGCTCAAATCTATGACAATAGGCCTTCCACATTGAATTCTGCCTCTAACATTGTATTAGAGGGGAATTGGGTATCCTATCACCAAGACTTATATGAGTTGTAAACCCATCCCGATTACCGACTTTTGTACCAAGTCTCTAGCCAATCCTTTGGTTAAGTGATCAGCTAAATTATGTTGAGATCTCACAAACACAACCGAAATCACCCCATGAGTGATCAACTCACGTACCGCGCTATGTCTAACGCCCAGGTGTCGCGGCTTACCATTATACACTTGACTATATGCTTTAGACAAGGTAGATGCACTATCACAATGGATAGAAATGGGTGAAATCGGCTTAGGCCATAATAGAATTTCATATATCAAATTCCTAAGCCACTCCGCCTCTTTTCCGACTGCTGCTAAGGCAACAAATTCCGACTCCATAGTCGAGCTAGTAATACATGTTTGCTTTTTGGAAGCCCAAGAAATGGCACCTCCTCCAAGCAAAAACACCCAACCACTTGTAGAAGAATGATCCTCTACATTGGATATCCAACTAGCATCTGAATACCCTTCTATTACTGAAGGATGTCCAACATAAGTCAAGCCAAAATCCTTGGTTAACTTAAGATACCTTAGTACACGAGTTACCGCATGCCAATGATGACTACTCGGATTACTCGTGAACCTGCTTAGCTTTCCAACCGCATAAGCAATATCCGGACGTGTGCTAGTCATAGCATACATCAAACATCCTATCACCCGAGAATACTCAAGTTGTAATATCGGATTTTCCGTATTAGGCATGAGTTTCTCATTAGGATCCATGGGAGTATTGGCTGGAGTATAATTTTCACAATTGAATTTCTTCAACACTTTCTCAATATAATGAGATTGTGTCAAAGAGATCCCTTTGTCACTCCGTTTGATCTTGATTCCAATAATCACATCCGCCTCCCCCATGTCTTTCATAGAGAAACTTGATGACAAAAAGGCCTTACAAAGGTCAACTTGTTCTTGGTTAGTTCCAAATATTAACATGTCATCAACATATAAACAAATTATCACACCGTTACCGGTATTGTCAAATTTGCTATATAAACACTTGTCTGATTGGTTAAGCTTAAAACCATTAGACAAGTCAACTTCATCAAATTTATGATGCCATTGTTTAGGTGCTTGTTTAAGCCCGTATAATGATTTAACAAGCTTACATACCTTATGCTCATTTCGAGGCATAACAAACCCTTCCGGGTGTTTCATATAAATTTCTTCTTCTAAATCTCCATTTAAGAAGGTCATTTTTAACATCCATTTGATGGATCACCGTTTGTTAATAGCAAATAGGGCAATCAACAATCTAATTGTGGAGATTCTAGCAACCGGTGCATAGGTATCAAAATAATCAATACCTTCCTTTGTCTAAAGCTTTGAATTACCAATCTGCTTTATACCATCGGCAGATGCCGTCAACTTTCATCTTTCTTTTAAAGATCCACTTGCAACCCAAAGGTTTGCAACCACGAGGAAGGTCCGCAATGATCCACGTGTTGTTTCCCATTATGGAATCCATCTCATCATTGACGGCTTCTTTCCAAAAATGACACGTCTCGAGACTCCATAGCCTCCTTAAATGTCTTAGGATCCTCATCAATATTATAACAATATGAGTATTGAAATCCTATTTCATCTCTTGTTCCTTCCACCAAATAAGTTTGATAGTCGGGACCAAAAGATTTTGGTTTCCTTGCCCTTTTGCTTTTACGAAGCTCAAAAGGCTCATCCTGAGAATCAACACCATTGTTGTTCTCTACTCCAACAATAGTAGGATTTATATCCTTTGGCCTCGGTATAGAGGTAAACCGATGTTCATCAAAGATGGCATCCCTTGACTCAATTACCGAATGAACAGCAACTGAATCATTAGGCTCTATAACATAGAACCTATATGCTTTGGAATGCAAAGCATATCCAATAAAGATACAATCAATGCCTCTTTCACCCAAGGTTTTAATCTTAGGCACAGTGAGCCTTACAACAACCTACACCCAAACTCGTAGATAATTCAACTTTGGTTTCTTTTTGAACCAAATTTCATATGGGGTAATAGGATTCCTTTTATTAGGATTCAGCAAATAACAAGCCGTTAACATGGCCTCTCCCCAAAATCCTTCACTCAAACCAGAGTAAGACAGCATGGAATTAACCATCTCTTTAAGAGTACGGTTTTCCTTTCCGCTTATACCGCTTTGTCATGGTGTGTAGGCGCCGTAACCTCATGTATAATTCCACATGACCCCGAAAGGTTGGATCAAAGTATTCACCACCTCGATCGGTACGCAACTTTTTAATTTTAGAGGTTAATTGCAACTCAACTTCACTTTTATAGATTTTGAATTTATCGATTGCCTCATCTTTAGAATGAAGTAAAAACACATAACAAAACCGTGTGCAATCGTCTATAAAAGTTACTACATATTTTTTATTACCAAGAGAAGGCGTAGCACAAAAATCACATAAATCACTATGAATGAGTTCCAAAACGGAAGATGACCTTTCAACACTTTGAAAAGGTTGTCTAACAATTTTGTTTAACATACAAGTATTACACTTATTCATATTCATGTCAAAAGAAGGAATTAACTCATTTTTAGACATCACCAACATACGTTTATAATGAATATGTCCCAACCGAGCATGCCACAAAACAGAATTATTAACATCATGAATAGCAGCAACATTATTTACAACATCATGCTGAATATTTAACATAAACATACCATTACATAAGTAACCAAATCCAATAAATACACCACACTTACTTAAAATGTACTTATCCGACTCATAGACTTGTTTATAACCTTCTTTACATAAAATACTACCAAAAAACCAAGTTTTTCTCATACACGGAGCATGCAACACTTGTTTTAAAATAATACATTTTCCGAACTAAAAGATAAAACAACACTTCCAACTCCAACTATGGCGACCTTTGACTCGCTTCCCATAAATAGCATGGATCCATCGATCACAGTTCATAGTTTTAAAACCACTTGATCCTTGCAAACGTGTCTCGTTGCACCCGAGTCAATCCACCAAGCAACATCATCATCCTGCATATAAAATGCTTCAGAAATTAGTGGTACATAATTCACACTCGAATTAAATCCACAAGTAACATTCTGACCTTGATGTTTAGGAGCACCTTGGTCCTTAGACCCTTGCCCCGAACTGTTGTTTGGTCCTTTCTTCCTTACTCGACAATCAACTCTGAAATGTCCAGTTTTACCGCAATTCCAACAAGCACCTTTCGGTTTTTTGTTGGTATCTTTGCCATTGTTTTTGGAAGATTTTTTCTTATCTTTCCCTTTGTTCTTATACGAACACTCACCGGCTTCCATCATATTGATAGAGGTCGAATCCATTACCTCTTTACCCTTGGTTTTAATGCCCTCTTGCGCCCTTAGAGACTCCTCTATACACAAGTGACTACCAAGTTCTACCAGAGATAATTCTTCCTTTTTGTGCTTTAACATGTGTTTAAAATCTTTCCATGAAGGAGGCAACTTATCTATAATGCTTGACACCGAAATAGACTCATCCATTTCCATTTTATGTTGTGCAAATTGACCCAAAATGCGCAGTAATTCATTATATTGTTCCATTACCGACCTTGAATCTACCATGTTATATTTCATGAAATTACCAACCAAAAATTTTTTACTAGAGGCATCTTCATTCATGTATTTAAACTCTAGTGAATCCCAAAGTTCTTTCGCAGACTCAACATTTTGATAAATGTCAAACAAAGAATCAGACATACCGTTTAGAATGTGACCTCTACAGATGTAGTCATCATTCTCCCATTTGTTCTTCCTCCTCAGTTCCTCCAAAGGTCCATCATCCAACACTTCAGGCATTGGTGTACTCAACACATACACCACTTTCAATGTTGTCAGCAGAAAATGCATCTTCCTTTGCCATCATCTAAAATTAACACCTTCAAACTTTTCCAACTTACCAAAGTTTGCAGTCATCTCCTTGACAATTGACATTGCAGAAATTCTGAAATAACTTTTGTAGATTGTTGTATATATGTGGATTTCAAGGGAACAACAATGTCAAACTAAAATACAGAAACGCAGAAAACGAATGCTTGATATAACGTAGAATCGTGATAAACACTTTCCTACAAAAGTTATTTGACCCTTATAAAATGCCTTGGGTTACACAAACACTTCTGTGAGATATGACTACGTTTCCTTTTCTTTTTGGCACTAAAAGAGAAGAATACTCAAGGAGTTTTATTGGGAAGTTGTTGACTCTCAAAGATGAAAACCAATTGAATTATCTTATTCAATCTGCATAAAAATGATCTAATATATTAGTGATATACGTTCTTTCATATAGACACCCTTTTGGAAAGGTGTTATATGGAAGAATCAGTTGAAAACCAGTGAAAAGACACAACAATTCGTAGAAAAGAGTCACAGGCGGGCGCCTGTGAAGCACAGGCGGGCGCCTTTGTGAGCCAGAAAGCTATGAAACTCTCTGATCAACTTTTTGCCTTGAGTCGACTGACAGCAAAGCGCTGTGGTGACAGCGACGCCTTTCCTCTCTGTTTTTCCCAAAACGGATTTTGTGTCCTTTAAGTGGTTTTCCGAACTCTAATCGATCATTTATATCCGTAAACTAGCAAATACTTATACGAGTGTGCACTCCGCACCTCCAAACTCATATTATAGCATTCCGAGTTCACCCATCTTTGTACTAAACCCCGATTACATAGATGAACATGGTAACACTTAAATTACCAACAAATTATTTAATATAACGACAATTATAGTAAAAAAAAAACTAGAGTGGGCCGATGAACAGTTATAAAAATTAAAAAAAAATTGGGTGGGCCGATGAACTGTTAAAAAAAAAAAAAAAAAAAAAAATTGGGCCGGCTTTTTGGGCCGATGAACAGTAAAAAACGGGGAACCAATAAAAAAAAAACAAGTGTCACAAAAAGACACTTTTCCCTTCTTATTTATATAGAGAGAAATGACGGTAGGCCGCTTTCTTATGGCTTGCTATATTTATATGATTTAAATAAAAGTCATATCTAAATGACGGTAGGCCTCCACTCAGCTTACTCTGGATTCTGGACCTCCTTGCTCTGATCCGTCTCTCTATCGCACTATTGTTGTCGGATTGCAGTATCTCAGTTTTACTCGTCCCGACATCGCGGTTGCGCTCACACAAAGTTAGTAAGTTCATGCATTCTCCCACTGAGGCACATTGGATGGCTGTTAAACGTATTCTTCGATATCTCAAACATACTATCTCTGATGGCCTACTACTCTCCCGGCATTCGTCTCTCTCCTTGCGTGCTTATTCTGACTCTGATTGGGCGGCTGACTACGATGATTGGGCGGCCGACTCCAATAACTGCCGTTTCGTTGGGGATTACTGCATTTTCTTGGGTGATAGTCTCATTAGTTGGCGGTCCAAGCAACATTTCACTGTCTCTAAAAGTAGCACTGAAGCCGAATACAAAACGCTTCCAATACTGCTGTAGAGGTTCAGTGGCTATGTAGTCTCTTGCGTGAAATGTCCGTGTCTCTGCCGGCTCCGCCAACTCTTTGGTGTGATAATATGGCGCTACGTATCTCACCCATAATCCTGTCTTCCACGCTCGTACGAAGCACATTGAGATCGACTTTCATCATGTACGCGAGCTCGTGGCGGCTCGCAAGAATACTATCTCCTTTCTTACCTCTCAAGATCATCTTGCAGACCTTCATACCAAGACATTGGGCCAACCACGGTTCTCCACTCTCAAAGCCAATCTCCGTATCCACTCTCTTCCCACGGGATTGCGGGGGCGTGTCGAGGATATTGTCAATTAGTTTAAATATTTATATTATTGTAATTTAATATTATGTATTTATCTCCTATGGCTTGTCCGCTAAGTCACACGAGGCTATATATATCTATATATAATATATGGAGGAGTGAATTTAACCCAATTATCCGGAATTTCGCCCCAAAACCCCTTTTTGACCCAGCTTGGGACACTAAATTTCAGGTATTTTAACGAACCGTTATGATTTTGCCGTTCATGATGACTATAGATGATTTTTTTTCCGGTAAGAGATGGTGATTATTGACCGGATTGCTCTACCAATTTTTTTTCCTGCAGTCAGGGTGTTCGATTTTTGAAGCGTGAATATACAGGGTTCTCATGGAACCTATTTGTCTATCAACATTGCTGTAAGTTCTTTTCTTTGTTTTGTGAAAGCGCATCTTTTTTGGTAGATGATATGTACAAATCCTTGAATTTCCTATTTACTGTTTTATTTTGTTGATTGATCCACCACACTATAGTTTGTGATATTCATCAATGTTTGAAAATGATTTACCTGCTCTACTGTGATTTTCTTACTCTGCTGAACACATATCACATTTCACTTCAAATCCGACTTTCGACTGAACGATCCCGTGTTCACTTCAAATCTACAAACTCTCCCAATCGTAATCAAATGTAAGGTAAAGATGATTCTGTTCTTCAAGATGAAAATTTCAATATTTTTAAGCCTCCTTTCAGTATCATTTTCATTGTTTCTGAACTCCGATTTAATTCCTATTTTTACTTCGTTTTTATTTGATTTTGTGCAGGGTTTTCATAATGACACCAAAGCCGTCCAAGAAGAGAAACGTGGAGAAGAAACGCGTATATGATAAAGAAAGGTGACAACTGATTCTTATAATTTGTATAATTGTATCTGCTCTTTTAGATGGAAATTTTAATTTTCCTCCTCCCACTCAACATCATTTTTATTGAATACAAATGGTTATTTATACATCTTTATAATTTTCTTAAAGGTTTTACAATGGCACAAAATCAAGCCGAGAAGTGCTTGGTGGGGAAAAACCAGCAGAGAATAAAACAATAACCATAAGGGCATTCGAGGCCAAAGAACGTGATTCCATACAAAGAGATATCACCTTATGGATTGTCTTATGAATGATTTCAACGCCGACATACGAGTTGTAAGACTCCCTCAACCTCAAAACTCATCATCTCATTTATAGGTTTTTTGAATGTAAATACCCAAAATTTAATAGGCGTTGACATGGTACATATATATGCAGTGTTTTAGGTTTTATTAACTTTTACCTATTTTTTATTTTGCTACTTTTTTCCATTTTTTTCTTCCCAGTTTCACGGGTGAAATTTCCTATTTGAGTTGATTGGTAAGAAAAAAAATGATTTTTGATAGTGTTCCTGTTTGATTTGGCCCAGCTTTGAAATCAAAAAAGAAGCGTGCAAACTCAAGAGGCAAATCAAAAAATTTGGCGAGGGGGTCTATAATTATTTTTTAAAGTAAATTTTTTTTTCTCGGGGTCCGAAATATGTTTTTATAGGTGAAATGTATGATTTTCATTTCTTAACAGGGTCCGCGGACCCCAATTGATATAAGATGTGTCCTCTCTTACGTTATTTTCTCTGACATTCTCCACAATTTCATTAGCTGATTGCATCTCAAACATATATATGACCCCAATTGATATAAGATGTGTCATCTCTTACGTTATTTTCTCTGACATTCTCCACAATTTCATTAGCTGATTGCATCTCAAACATATATATATATATATATATATATATATATATATATATATATATATATATATATAATGTATGTATCTTGACTGGTGATGCTATCCGGGTGCACCATGAGTATTATAGTTTGGATCACCACCAATGCAAACTTTGATGGTAATGTAGATGCTTCAGCGGTCCTCATAGACAAGCTTTTGTGATGATTTTATTTTGACGAAGATTTATGTTTGTTTAGTTGTTGTCCTGTTTTGTTCTTTTTTGTAGTGGTCTTGGTCACACAAAGGACGAGAGGTGACAAGCTCGGGACCTTCAAGGGCAATTACATGACATATTACTTCTCTCTATGGTAAAGGGATTGGCTCGAAATGGTTCTTCCCAAAGATGAGCAAAAGACAATGATGCACATTGTTTGTTCGAGTTTTATTCTTTGCCATACTTATTAGTTTTATTTGCCTTTCACTTTCAGAAACATAATTTATGAATCCACAATGATATCATATAATTCGTTTCATGTTGAGGTGAAAGATTGTAGAGCTCTTTTCGGTGATATTGTTGACGTTGCCAAATTAAGAGCTGTTATAGTTCAACCATTTTAGGCATTGAACTTGATATATATGGAACCTATTAAGCGTTAGTTTGATTAAGAGGAGTTTCCCATTTGCAAGTAATTAAAAATGTGTTTTAATCCTTTTTGTTATGACATTTCGTAATACATTTTTTTTTACAAGAATCTCCTGACGGTATTGTTTGAATCAAGATATTTCTCTTTTTTTTTTCCTCAAAAAATAAAAGATATTTCTCTCTTTTAGGCAAAGGACACTGGTGAAAAATGAAGTGAACCCTGAAAAAATTTGATTACCTTTTTTTTAATGAAACTTAATTCTTCTTAATTTTACATCACCCGTGCATTATGCACGGGTCCATGGCTAGTATATCATAACATTGAGTTAACTACTATATTTACATACTTCGTCGTCTTTTTTTGTCGTACTCTTCTGCAGCCTTTTTTTTTTTATTATTAATTTATTTATTTAGTTATTTATTTATTTATTTAGATTAACATAGACTTACACAACACAAAAACCCATGGAGCTTTTTTTGATTGCGTATACTTCTCTCCTTTCCTTTCCACCACCGCCGTTCGCAGCCAATCTTCAGACTGCATGCCTTCTTCTTAGTTCGGTTGAGTGGGCGGTGGGAGTGCTATATATACCTCTCACGGATGCCATGGCCGGCTTTTATGTCAGGGAGGCTTCTGCTGCTGCTTCTGGCTCCGAGTAAGTTATTTCGGCCTGTGTTTGCTGCCAATTTTTTGCTGTGTTCGGTGTTTAAGCTGTCTGTGATCTTCATCGTTCTGTTGGATTCCTTTGTATTTCTGAAATTGGTTTACTTATTTATCTGCATTTTACGTCTTCTTCTTCCTTCATCTTTCAAATATGTTTCTTGGTTGCCTCAATCTTTAATCTGCTTTATTAGAAATGCATTTGCTTATTCGTCTGTATTGTTGTCTTTTCATCATATTGAAATGGTTTGTCGGCGGATGCTCTGATATTTTGTGATTCATTGTTTAAGAGAATTTCCTTTTTGCTGGTTTGATTTGAGCATGTTTGAAACGGAGGGTGTAATGTTTTCCTTTTTTATTTTTAATTTTTTGATGCATGCTGCTTTTCATTAATTTATTGTAGTTGCTGTGTGTGCTTTCTCTGATAGTTAGGAGATTTGCTAGGGATAGGAGACTGGAGCAAAGGAAGAAGATAGAATGTTGTTTCTTGTTTTTTTTAATGTCTGTGTTAGAAAGCTGTAGAATTTTATCTTCAGGATACTCTGCTGGTGCAATTGCATGTGTTACATAATGATTAAAAGCGAAAGATGTTAGGAAATCTGATTTAAAAAGGGAATATTAGCCTAACACTGCCCCTTGTCTTTGGTACACCTTTTTGGATAATTGGTTTCGTTTGATTTACGTAGGTTTTTACCGAGGGTTAGTGGTTAGCTATGTATCGAATCGAGTTTTCAAATACACATGGTTTGCTTGTTATGTTTTCTCGGTTTGTCAATACCTACATTTTGTTTGGGTATAGTATTCATGTGCATTTTGTCTAGCTATAATCTTTAGGTTCGTTTTGTGTAATCTGTTACATTGTTTTCGTGCAATGGTCGCTTGGTTTAGTTGATTGCCGTTGTTCGATGTTGTTGATGATAAATGAAAACCTTATTGTATGTGTTTGCTTACTTGGTCTGACCTTTATGCTTTCTTTATAAGTATATTGTTGTTTACGTATATCTTTAATCCTTTGATTCATTTAGTCTATTGGTAGTTTTCTTATAATCGCTTTTGGTTTTGCAGATCGAAGAAATTGTAATACGCAAGTTAGTGTTCCATTTACAATACTTGCATTTCACCGTTTATCATTATTCGTTATCTGTTTTACCTGGATGTGCGGGAGTTATAAAATAGTATTTGCTAATAGCTTTGTAGCTCTTCCATGGCATTCTTTCTACATGCGTGTTTCATATCTTTTTGCTGTTTTAAGGTCTAATGTTATTATGTTGAAACCGAAAGCTCGATCTTTGTAGTTCTTGTTTTTAGACCTAATCTTATTATGTATGAACCGAAAGTTGTTATTTTTGTTGGTTGTTATTGTTTTTACTACATTATCTCATTATACTTTATGTTCCTTTGATATGGTGGTAATTGCTCTGTCCCATATTTTTCTGCTTTACTTCTCTTGTACTATTTAGGTTGTGGGTCATTGTTGCTATGTGTTCTGTGAATTTTAGAAATGCATGTTACTCTTGATTTAATTATTAGAAATTGGTTTTTTTTGTGTTGTTTTTGATTAATAGAAAGATTAAATTGTTCTTCTTCTGTTTGCTTTGTTAGTGAAATTACATAATGACTAAATAGCAAAAGTATTGTATGATTCTGAGTATAAAAATTTCTATTCTTAAGCAGCCACGTTCTTCCTAGCTTTCTTATAACTTTTTATTTTTTCCCAGGATCGAACAAACTTTCATTTGCAGGTTAGTGTTTCATTTAAATTTCTTGCAATCGTACATATATTGACATTTGTTAACTGTTTTAGTATATGTATTAACTTTGTTACACGATGTCGACATATTTTGCTCATGCTATAGAGGTTTGCTATTTGCTGTTTAAAATGAATATAACTTTTCTATATTAGCTTTCATGTTACTTTCTTTGCTTAGTAGTAGTTATGTCCCTGTTTTTTTTTTAGAAACAGTATTTGTGAGTTACAAGATATAATGCTCAATTATGGATTTACAGAACCTTCAATCCCTAGCGTAGCTGTTTCTGTTTGAATTGTAACTCTGTGGTTTGCTGCCTCTTATGTATTCAAACTTTATTCTTTGTGTTTCACCGAAAATTTGAATACATGCAGTAACATTTGATTTTGTTTTCTTTCAAACTGCTTATAAATGTTTTCTGCTTTTCTTTTCTTACATTTCCATAATTTATTGTTATTGTTTCTATGTTTTATGTCAGTATATTTAGGTACCAATATTATATATAGTACAACTTACTCAATTAATTTGTTTGCTTGTATGAAATTTTTGCATAATCAATTTGAATGAATATAAAATGAGTAAATTAGGCTTCATGCTACTTTTCCTGCTTAGTATTAGTAGTATATCTTCGTTAGCTTTTTAAAATCAATATTCGTTATTAACAAAATATGACAATCAAATATGGATTTGTAGAACGTTGAATACCTAGAGTAGTGCCTACTGTTTCATTTATAACTCTGTCGTTTGCTACCTTTGATGCATTGAAACTTTGTTTCTTGTATTTCATCTTAAGTTCAAATGTATAAAGTACGAATATAATTTTCTAGGCTTAGGACTTTGCTTATTTGTTTGTCTTCTTTTTACAGTTTGGGTGAAAAGTGCTGTGGTTACTCTGCTTTGCAAACAAGAGAATTGCTTTCAGGTCAGTGTAGTTAGAGGTACTACTGCAAACCTCAATAGTTAGGGGATCTATTGCAAACCCCGTAGTTCCGAGATCTATATAAAATCTCAATCTACTGGCATATATAGGCGCTATATGCTTGCTGTTAGCTTTATTTTATGCAATCACTAGGCTTGTTGTTGATAGGTTGCTTATATAAGTGTCCCTTTACTTCCAAGTGCTATTGTACGACCTACCTGTAGTTTAGTTGCCAATTTTATAGTTTAATAGACACAATTTATGCCAGTAAAGTGAGGATTATCAGCATTGCTACGTTCTTGCTTTTACACCTGCCTCGTCTGTAAAAGTAAGTGTGATGCTCACACCATTACTGTGCCTTTGAATTCCTTTACAAACCTTAGTTTCTACCTCTTCTCGTTGCTCTATGGACCATGATAATCGCAGCTCTGAAAATGAGAAAAGACGGAATGCGTATGCATGTATGAGTCGGCAAAAAAAGGATTCATTCTGAAACGTCGGCGTCGCGCGATCTGACGCACTCGAAAGAATATCCAAGGTAGCTTAAATACAACTACCGCTACATCTGCATCCACAAGTAGTGTAAGTCAGATCCTGAGGTCATGCCACATTTCCACTAATCCAACGTCCACGTGGAAACTTTTCATGCAGAGCATATGTTAATTTTGAATTTTATCCTTCCGTTAATGCAAGGGATGAGCTGCGTGCGCGTTATGCATACGATGGCTCTGTTTCTTTGGAACCGCAGTCTACCTCTTCCACGCTGCCTGGGGCGGCTGACTGTCGATACTGTAATGCGATCCGTTTTTACAACGAACCAGCTTGCTTCTGTTGCTCTAAAGGAGAAATTAGGTTAGCAATCACAGAAATGCCCGATGCATTATCTGATTTATTTACTGGTGGTGATCCTGAGTCAGTTGCTTTCCAAAAGTACGCCAGAACTTACAATAACAATTTAGCTTTCACTACTTTCTCTGCTCGTAAAGACAATGACTTGCTGAAAAATCAGCAAGGGATATACATCTTTAAGGTGCAAGGTAAAGTGCACCATTTTCTAAATCCCCAAAAGCGACCTCTCTCAGTGCCCAGTGGGATACAATTGTACTTCTACGATTCTCGGTGAGCTTGAGGAGCGCTTAAAAGTTTCGATCGTTTTTCCCGAGATATTATGTTGAAGCTAACTCATATTCTATCTCAGAATCCTTACGCTGTGTTCCTACGACAGCTAAGGTCTCTAGATTCATTAGATCAATGCCAAATATTCATCGTTAATAATCCTATGCTTGATCAACGGGTGTACAATGAACCAAGTTGCAATGATGTTGCTGGTATTATTTGTGTTGATGATGAGGCCACTTTTAATCCAAAATGTCACATTCAAATTTACTCCGCCAACACTACTCCTCACAAAATATGCCATAACTTTGGTTGCTTTGATTCACTTCAGTATCCGTTGCTTTATACGCATGGTGAGGTAGGCTGGCATCATGGTATTGAAAAGCTTCCACCCAATATGCAGAAGCAAAAACGTTGTTGTACAATGCCTCTGCCTCTTCTTCCAAGACTATTTTCATCACGGCTTTGAGCAATTCTTATTTGAAGAGGAACGAGGTACAAATTGTCCATCATGGTTCCATAGTAGATTCTTCTTACATTCTTCTTCAATATGTTCTCCTTTTCGATGATGCAGCTATACAATCTTGTGCACGCAAGCGGAATGTTGTGTCATGCAGGCAATACTATTGCTACAAAATGCAGATACGCAAGGATGATAGGTCAATGCTACTGCATACTGGAAGACTTTTCCAACAATACATAGTCGACATGTTTGTAAAGATTGAAACTTCACGGTTAGAATACTACTACAAACAGCAGCGGGAAATTAGGACTGATTGCTTACAAGGATTATTAGATAGTATTGCTTCTGGGAAGACCCTAGGATCTGATGTAGGAAAGAAGTTTATACTTCCACCATCCTTTGTTGGAGGTCCAAGAGATATGAGAAAAAGATACATGGACGCCATGGCATTGGTTCAGCAGTTTGGTAAACCTGACTTTTTCCTTACAATGACCTGTAATCCTGCGTGGAACGAAATCACTAAGTATCTACTTCCGAACGAAATACCGCAAAATAGACCAGATTTACTTAGCCGAGCTTTTAGGTCAAAACTTCAACTACTGAAGAAAGATCTTCTCCAAGAAAAGATATTTGGAAACCCAGAAGCCTGTGTATACTCTGTTGAATTCCAAAAACGTGGTTTGCCTCACGCGCATCTTCTTCTAATAATGGCCCAAGAATCCAAGCTGTTGAGTTCTGAGGCATATGATCGTTATATAAGCGCAGAATTACCAGATCCAATACTGAATCCAGAGTTACATAAACTGGTCCTCAGTCATATGATTCACGGGCCTTGCGGTTTATGGAATCCACATAGTCCATGTATGCAAAATTGTAAATGCAAGAATAGATACCCTCGGGAATTCCAAGAAGCAACAACACATGGATCCGATAGTTACCCTCGGTATAGGCGTCGAAACAATGGTTTAAGAGCTACAGTACGTCGCCATTTGATTGACAACCGGTGGGTTGTACCTTACAATCCTTATTTGCTTCAGAGGTACGATTGCCACATCAATGTTGAAATTTGCTCTACAATTAAATTAGTAAAGTACATATATAAGTACATCTACAAAGGACCTGACAAAGTTGCATTCCGCTTGTCTGCACGCAAATACGGACAATGAGATTGAAGAATATCAACGCGTGGCGGGTAGTAGGCCCACACCGCGAAGTCTGCGTGGCATATCTACTCATTCGATCTGTTTGAAATGCAACCAGCTGTAGTAGCATTGCAACTACATCTACCAAATAACAACTACGTCTCTTTTGCCGTTAATCAAGATTTGGACACTTTGGTTTCAAATACCTTCGTCTCGAAGAGCATGTTGACTCAGTTCTTCTACATGAACCAGTATGACGATCTTGGCGCAGCTCTGCAACTTTTTTACAGAGATTTTCCAAAGAATTTTGTGTGGGATTATGGAAAACGCTTCTGGAGTGTAAGGAAGAAGGGAAGAGTGATTGGTCGCATAGTATCTGCTGCACCCAATGAAGGAGAACGATACTACCTGCGGTTATTATTGAACCATGTAAGGGCACCGTCTTCCTACAATGACCTACTAACATTCAATGGTCAGCTGCACCCAACCTTCAGACAGGCTGCATTAGCACGCAACTTGTTAGCCACTGATTCTGATCTTGACAAGTGCTTAGAAGAAGGAATATTGTACCAGATGCCCAGCGACTACGCCATTTATTTGCATCGATTCTTGTGTTCTGTTCACCATCAAATCCAAGATTGCTATGGGAGCGGTACCAAGAGCACCTATGTGACAACCATAGAACACAAAATGTCTTATCTACCACTGCATACGCTGAACTAAAACGGAAGACATTGTATGAGATATCAGAGTATGTTCAGCACATGGGAAAAAGATTAACAGACTTTCAGCTAGGACCTGATCTTGATTTACTCTGCAATGCTAGCAGTGTAGGCAGAGATTTCTTACGAGAGAAACGTGGATGTGTCTGATGATGATATTCTAAGTATAAGTCAGCTTAATCAAGAACAACGTAGAGCATACGACAGAATATTAGCTCAAGTCAATGCAGATAAACCGTTGGCCTACTTTATTGATGGCCCCGGGGGAACTGGGAAAACGTTCTTGTACAAAGAAATCATAGCAACCTTGCGATCTCGTGGCACATAGTGCTAGCCACGCCTACCTCTGGAGTAGCCGCTTGTATCTTGCCCGCGGTAGAAACAGCGATTCACGTTTTAAGTCGCCGAAGACATGATGAAGACAGTAAAATTGCAAATGTTACTAAGCAATCAGCTACCGCGCAACTTATCAAAGAAGCAAAATTGATAATTTGGGATGAGGCTCCAATGGCTCACAGAGAAACAGTTGAAGCTTTTGCTGAAATGCTAAAAGACATAACTGAAGTTGATCTACCCTTCGGAAACAAGATTGTAATTTTTGGCGGAGATTTCCGCCAAGTTCTTCTAATTGTCTCTAGTGGAAGTATGGCTGAACAACTTGATGCTAGCCTATTCCGCTCTCCGTTATGGCCTCACTTTACACAGATACGACTAACTGAAAATATGCGATCAATTACACAGATACGACTAACTGAAAATATGCGATCAATTGATGACCCATTCTTCACAGAGTATCTGCTCCGTGTAGGGAACGGCATAGAACCAGAAGATGAAAATAGAAACATTACACTACCAACCCACATAACAATCCCCTTTACGTCTGAACAACATTCACTACAGCAGCTGATTGACTTTGTATATCCAAACATACATCAACTCAGCATTGATTACAAAATTACGATGAACGAGCCTTTGCTAGCTCCTACGAATAATATTGTCTTTGATGAAATGAACAATGTCATTTTGCAAAGAATCGAAGGAGAGGTTAAAACATACATGAGCAACGACGTTACCATTGATCCACAAAGCACTCAAGGAGAGTACGAAGATTTTTGAATTCACTAAACCTAGCGCAGTCTACCTCGCGTCAACTTGTCTTGAAAATTAATTCCCCGTCATGTTGTTGAGAAATATTAGTCCCATCAAGGCCTCTCATAACGGGACTAGAATGATATGCAAACAACTCAACACAAATACTATTCTCGCGTAAATTGAACGGGGCCATATGTAGGGCATACTACATTGCTGCACAAAATACCATTACAAGCCTCAAAAAGCGAGAGACTAGGTGTGGCTTTTAAGAGGTACCAATTCCCTATTAAACTCAGTTATGCAATGACAATCAACAAAGCCAGGGGCCAAACATTAGATCGCGCAGTATTTACTTACGCGAACCTGTATTTTCACACGGTCAACTTTACGTTGCATTCTCACGAGTCAGAAGTTTCAATGCACTAAAAGTGCTTGTTGCTCCTCCCACATTAGCAGAAAAAACTGATGAAAGAAAAACACAGAACATAGTTTTTTCAGAGATAATTCAAAGGGCACACACACAACTTCAACCTTAGTACACTATAAAGACTACATTCTAAAATCTGAGTTGTAAATATTTACAACAGTTACAACATTTACACCACGATACATCAATATACGTAGGTACATAGTTGCTTGTAGACACAGTATACATAAATAGGTACATTGTTGCTCATAACGTAACTATGCAGATATGGCAAAGAATATGCAAACTACTTTCATCAATGAGGTTTCTCATGCTACGAAGAACTGGAGAGTCAAAGTTGTACTTATTGACAAAACGAAAATACATACAAGCACTAACAACCGCCGCACTGAAAAGTTGCTTCTACAGGATGCACAGGTACGCATAAAGATAATACTCATAATATGTCTCCCCATTCCACTTTACATATGCTTTTAGTCAACTAAATTATTCTTGAAATAAACTAGGGAACATCGTTGAGGCAATCATGTGGGATCAAACTATTGACCACATAGATGCACGAATGGTTGTTGGTTGTACATACGCTGTTGGCGGGCGAGGTACAACAAATTAAACCGGCGTTCGGCCATGTCTCCCGGGATGGCATATGAATGGGTATTTACACTGCAACATTCATACGAAAAATAATCGATCCTACCGAGATGATTGCATACCCAAAGACTACAATCTTTCCCATTGTCCGACATAGCACCACTAGCGGGAACCAAGACACCAATAGGTACGTATATATCTATATACAAATAAAATCGACTTTCTTGAGAAACGCGCGTACTAATAAACTCAAGATCTTGTTCGCATATACATTAATTATTTATGTTCTAAGTACTCTATAAGTATACTCTAGCTTTGTCTTTCTCGATCCATGTCGTCTCTTGACAACTATTTTACTATTAAACGCATCCACATAAATTACACACCATACTGATAACAGAATGTGCTGTGTTTATAGATTTTAACAATCAGTATTTTGCCATTCATTTGTAGTACCTGATTTTTAAGGTTGTAACACAACAACACTGCCCACACTATTTTGTAATCCAACATTCAATAAATTGCACCAGGCGACATATCAAATGCTATGCACAAATACATAGGTTGTTTTCGTGCTTAATGTAGAGTAACTAATTATGCAACATTCACTACAACGCATTTACTATTTATTAACATAAGTATTTCGCTGAGTACTAAAACATTCTGATTTTGCTAGACATTATTGCTGTTATGGTTGATATTAAATCACCGCGAGAGGTAGTCGCCAATGGAAAGCTGACACCAATACAAGAAATTCACGCTTGTTGATGAACAATGAAGTAACATTGACGCTTTACTTTGCATAACATACATCGAGACAAAAACAAGCATCCTTCAAATTTACGCATTCATTGTCTTTAATCACCCTGCAATTCCGCTTATTTTCGCTTCTTCACTATGCATTACGATACGTCAATGTAGTCTTCGGCTAGACCACCCGTGTATCTCTCACATTTTCTTGCTACACGTCCAACATAACACTCTATTGCTAATATATTTTCTATGGTTTATAGATATTGTGTACTACCTCTGCTTCCATTGTTAAAGCATCTAATGTACTCATTCATAGCTTCATTCAATAATCTTATTTTGCCACTATTCAATTAAACTATGCATGGTGTTATCAATTTTCAGATCAAGTCTTACTGTCTTTCACATATTTGCTTTAATGTACACATATAAGTTAAAGTAGCAAACAAGTATACTAAATATATCACAACTATCCTCTGATCAAAAAAATGTCCAACCATTCGCAGCTTGAGTACAGCAATGTTAACCATGTGGGGGGACTACGTAGCTAGCCCAGGTCAACAGCTACATGAAAAAAGACACAATATGCCTATCCTTGTGTGCAGGAAGGTGACTGTTACAAAATTCTCAGGTACACGTTACAAACACATAAATATATATCACATATTAAAGATACAATCTATAACATTAATTGAATGCAATCGAAACAGGTGGAACATTGTCAACAGTTCCATTCTGCTACATGACAGTAGATCATGATCTTCCACAAGTGCATCAACTAAGAAACTGGTAAATAAGCACATACATAACAACGGCAGCTAACAAAGGCTACCAAAAAAACAATAACTAACATGAAATTGCATTCTCAACAGGGTAACAAACAACATGGAAGCAATAAAACAGGCACCTACCATGACAGATCACCTAAGCAACAAACAGCAAAGGAACAGATCAGCAGAAATTATTGAAAAGGCAACGCATCAATCTCAGCCAAAGGTAACAGCTTCAAAAATCCAATTATGGCACCAAAAAAGACACAGTAAACAATAAGCTCCATAACACATTCAATATGGCTTTTGAGTAAACAGGTACGCGAGGTCGAAGGAACTATCACAATTTCAGACGTCAAGCAAGAAATCAACTACTGCATCAGAATCGTCCCAAGATGCTCGCATTTGACCACAGCTTCAGCCAATGAAGAATTCTACTGCAACATCTGCAGCGGCGACCAAATTGCAGTCCCTCGGTAAACAACGCACTATCTTTAACATCTCCTTAACGTATGATAAACATGAACACAAACAAAAAGCTAAAAGAGTGAAAATGCAGGTGCAAAGTAATAGTACAACTGCAGCAAGGTGCTGAAAAGATTGGAGCTACCATGTACGATGAGCATGCAGAGAGGTTACTAGGCTACACAGCAAGCAAATTACATGAGCAAAACCCTCAGGTAAACACACCCAAAAAGACTTAACACATATACTAATTAACACATACACTTCACAGATAACACACATCGAAACAAGAGTAACATAGATACTAATTAACACTTACAACCCACATATCACACACATCAGCAACATTAAGACATTCTAACTCAACAAAAAGCTCATTCTTCAAACAGGATATACAACGTCTGCTATCTGAGGTAGACAGCCAGCTGAAACAAAAAATATTTACAGCAAGCCTACAACAATCAATGAGGCAATACGCCGATCAGAAAACCAGGTTTACAATTGACAAATGGTCAGAGGCAGAATCCATACTACATGGTACCTCAACTCGTACAAAAGACAAAGCAGTTATGGCCATTACTCCAGGTAAATTAATAAACCAACATACCATATACAACAATATTACCAGCAAATAAAAACCTGAACTAACATCTAAAAGTATACTGTTGCAGAAAAGCAGGAAGGCAAAAGGAGCACCGAAACACTTGAAACCAACACAGATGACACAGCTGCAAAGAAAGTCAAGCTGGATTTCACTCAAACCACTTGAAAGAAATAAGGCAGGCCCTCAAACTCAGCAATATTTTGCACAACATCAAGAGCGAATGCACCTTTTTGGTACCATGCACGCATCTTTGAATCAGTCGCTACTACTCACCACGGTGATTCCAAAAACAATTTTCGGATGCATAACGAAACATAGATATTTTGTTGTATCTATCATATATTTTGGTACTTAGATTCGTAATTAAGCAAACTTCCACGCATTATCTAATATACATTTGCAGTACAAATGACATGCATATGTAATGTACATTTGCAGACTTTGCTTTCCACACGCAAATGTATTAACATATCTTTAACTTTGTCTACCATCATTTACTTTCAATCTAAGTACTTATTATGTTGTACACATAGTTTGTTTCACCATGTAACTATTATATAGTGTAATCACAGAGCGCGCGTGTGCAACGCACACCGGTGCTTCTCTCTAGTATATATATATATATATATATATATATATACTCTCCTATTCGCATTGAATCAATGAAAGACATTATTCTAAATTATGATTATGATAGCACAAAATGGGTGCCTTAAATTGAAAGGATTAGATTCCTAGCATATTCGGAAAGAATGTGGTTTAATTAAATACCCATAAGAATTATAAGAGGTTTGGTTGATATGGAAAGAGACCTTTCTTTTGAATCATATATGTAAAAATTGAGTATGAGGAAGATTGAAGAAAGATAGAGTATCGTGGATACTTCTCTGCAAATGAATTGGAAAAAAAGAGGAAGAGGATGGCGGTGTAGATTGCAGAAAACTGTGGCGCAGAAGAAAAACTTTTGGGGAAGAAGATCGGTGGGACCAGAAAGAAAGAATCTAAGGGTGAGTTTTTATTATTTTTTTATTATTATTATTATTATTTTTTTTTTGGGTAGATTGGAGAGGTTTCGGGAAAGTTCTTGGGGTGCACTTGTCAAAGTGCACCTGTGTGGAATGCAGGGTCGGCCCTGGTGGAATAATATGGTCCATCTGTTTATAAACTGAATTCAAATTGAGTGGTGTTCATTTGCTTAAGTGTCAATTCAACACATATGAAGATACCAACTATCCGAGGTTTCGTGTATATACAGTATTCATATATATGAGGAGCACCGACCAAAAAAAAAAAAAAAAAAAGAGGAGGAGCACCGAGGATTTTTATTTTATTTTATGGATACCGAGGCTATTTTATAAATATCTATATAAATATTTAAGAGCAAAAAACCGTCAATTAATCCAATTAAGCCTATTGACCTACTCCGTGACCCGGTTCTCTAAAAATAATTATAAAAAAAAAAACCACTAACTTCGACCTGACAACTTCCCTTCACCCACGTTCTCTCATCCCTCCACACTTTCACCATTCGATCTAACTTCCTAAAAAAAAAAATCAGCCCTGAATTTTCATTCACTCCCCCTCATCCTCCCCCGCTCTCTTCGATCATCTCTCAAAAATCAAATTTTTATTTCCTGTGTCGCCTCGGACGCCCAAAGACAACTTCCCCACCACACGGAGAAATCATCCCTACAAAATCATTGAAGAATTCAATTACGGTAACTTGATGTTCATAATCTATTTCAGTAATTTATTGTCAGAGTTTTTTTTTTTTTTCTTTTTGGAATTCGTTTGCGTTTTCTTCCACAGTCCGGATGCCGTATGCCTGATGCCGGACACCCGAAGCAGCGGTTTTCGCACCACACGGAGAAATCACCCGTCAAAGATCGATGACTTGATGTTCTGATTCTATATCAATTTTCCTTGATGAATTAATGACTTTTCAATATGATTGATTTGAACGTACTTAAAAAATGAAGTTATCGTTTCATTATATACTTTCTTGGTTTGTATAAGGTTAAAGCTTGCAATGGGGATTATCTTTGTCCTCTTCGCATGTCAGATACATATATAGTTTTCCCGGACCGTAAATACTTTACTTTATGTTGAATTTGAGTTTTCTACTTTTTTTTCTGCTCTCACTTTTTCAGGAATGCGGTTTACTAAACATGTACTACCTCCGGTCCAAAATATAAGTCATCCTACATTTTTCTACTTGTCCCATAATATAAGTCATTCTACATTACCGTCTGACGTTTATTCTTTCTTTCTCTATCTTACCTTTAATTTATTATGAATTCAACAACTTTTCATTACTTAACAACTATTGCATTAATGATAGTCAAGGGGTATTTTAGACATTAACCTTCAAATTAATGACATTCAACCAATTTCTTAATCTTTGTGAAAACTCCTAGGATGACTTATATTTTGGACCGGAGGTAGTATATGGTAAATTTTTTTAATCAAGGTAGGAATCGGAAACTCCGCTGATCAATGTGTTGGAACTAAATGGTATGTTCCTGTTCTATTTTCTATGGTCCTAACATTTTATTCATCCTTCCATTGTGTCATTTGTGTAGATGGGTTGATTTTCCAACATTGATTTCAGATTACAATATGACTGAAATACGTTCATGAGATGGGTTGGTAAATGAAAATTCAACAGCGAAAATGATATTTTTGGCACACATGACAACTCAACCTGTTTGTTGATGGTTCTTGAGGTTATAACTGTGTTTCATGTACATTAAAATATCACGAAACAACATTTTGATTTTGTTCCAATTTTATCGGATGTCCGCGAAGGGACAAACAATATTTTGATTTAAAAGATACATTTATAAATTATTTTTCTTTTTATTTCTATTTTTAAGGACAATTTATAAAATTTACCTTATCGAACGGGTTTTTCCTATTGGTATATTTATATGTGCAAATTAGTTATAAGGCCGTCATTAGAGAATTAATGATCATTTAGGACACTCCGAAATCTTATTTAGTTATAAGGACATTCTAATTTTAAGAAGGAAACTTATTTAGTTATAAGGACATTCTAATTTCAAGTGGATAAAGAAGAAAAATGAAGGAAGAAGAAGAAAAAAAAAAAAGATGAAGCGCTAGAAAAAAAAAAAAAAAAAAAAAAAAAAGAAAAAAAAAAAAAAAAAGAAAAAAAAAAAATGAAAACCGGAAGCGACTGATGTTTGTTTGTTTGTTTGTTTATTTTTTTTTTAAGATCAGATGACATTGATGTCTGAAAGCGATGGCATTGATGATTTTAAGCGGTGACATTGATGTCTCAAGCGGTGGCGTTGATGACTTATGCGATGGCGTTGATGTACGATACAGGCGATTGATGACTTATGCGGTGACATTGATGTTTGATGCATGGACATTGATGTCGATGTAGGACATTGATGTCCGATCGCGATGGCGATGATGAATGAACGACGCAGGGACATTAAGCTTAAACAAGATCGTCAAATGATTCAAGATCGTGTTAAAGAATTGAGGATTCCACAATGAATCCAATTATCGGAGAGCACACAAACAACGTGTGGCCATTACAAGAAGTCATAGTGAAGAGTCTTTGTAGTTTCACCAAACTTGTAATTATCCATATTAAAAGCTCCACATTTGGAGAAATGCAAAACAAGAGCGAGTTGGTGATCGCGAATTGTTAGGTTTTATCGCAGATGGCGATTGACGACTTATGCATTGACATTGATGTCCACGATCAGGGGGCATTGATGACTTTGCGGTGACATTGATGTCTGAGCGATGACATTGATGATCGTATTTACAATTAGATAATTGATCTGATGATATTGATGTCACCGCATATACAACTTGATACACACATTTGATAACTTTGTAAAGTAACTTTATTTCTTTGTTATCTTTAAATATTTGATTGATGTTGGTTTATTTGATTAGTATTGGTTTAAATTTTCGATAACTTTGTAAAATAACCGTGTTTTTTTGTTTTGTTTTTTTTTTTAAATGCATATTTTTACAACCAAAGGTATGCGTAAATTATTACTGATAACACGCCATCGCATAAATCGTTACAATAACACGTCAATGCATAATTCGATACAATAAGACATCATTTGCGATGATCGCTACAATAAGAAGTCATTGCGAAATAATCGCTGATGAGGCGTCGTTCATAAATCGCTCTGATGAGATGTCATCGATCAAGGTTGTCAATGGATCGCGGCGTCAATACATCATGGTAGCCAATGAATCGCGGCGGTGAATGCATCGGGGTGGTTAATGGATCCCGTGGCCAATGATCCGGGTAGGTGGTCAATCGTATGTGGTGATCAATACGTCACGTCGATTTTATGAAGAAAAAAAAAATTGATTTTATGAAATTTATTCGGAAAAATATCAAATTTAATTTTAAAATAAAGAAGACGAAAAAAATATGAATTTTAGTGAAAAAATTATGATGATCCGAGTTTTAGATCAAAATATATGACCTTTAGAAATATGGTGAATTATAAATAAAAAAAAACAAAAAAAAAGAAAAAAGAAAAAAACCCACGCACAGTAATTTTTTGTTTTGTTATGTTTTTTTTTATTACTTTGAAAGTTTTTTTTTTTCTACTTCTTCCTCTTTATCCACTTGAAATTAGATTTCGGAATTACCTAGTACCCCTAATAAGTTAAAAATCAGTCCTTTTAAATAATTGGTCCTATTTATATTTATAAGATAATTTAAAAATTCATTAAAACGAGAGTCAACACCCTGTTCCAAACCTAAACTGTTTAGGTAGCCGGCCGTACGTACATCTTCCCCGGAAGACAAGAGACAGGTTTCTGTTCCGATCTGATTTTTTTTCTTGTTTTTTGATAAATTTTTTTTTTCTCATAACTTTGATCTGCTTTGTCTCTGTTTCTCCTTTAGATTTGATTTATTGGTTTATTTATTTTATTTTTAGGCTTTTTTGATAATAATTTCTTTCATACCTTTGATCTGATCTGCTTTGTCTCTGTTTCTCCCTTAGATTTTCTTTTTGTTTGGAAGATGTTTAGCTTTTTTCATTAGATCTGTTGCTATTCTGTTTTCTTACAGTCCTAGATTTTATGTCAAGCTACTCAAATGGCAATTTTATCCGATCTTCCACATGACCTGCTGGTTGTAATAGCAAAACGACTGAAAAAGCTTGAAGATTTCGTTTCTTTCAGATGCGTTTCCAAACCCTTGCTTGCAGCTGCAAATGATGAGTATTTTGAGGGTCTACGTGTACGGCAACGGACCCCTTATCTTATGCTCCCTGTCAAAGAGGGTAATGATGATGTTCGTGAGCTATACAGTTTGGTTGAGGGTGAATCTATTGTGGCTTCCGTAAAAGTTCCCAAGTTTAATACCAAGAAGTGTTTAGAATCATTGGGATGGTTACTAGTGAGCCAAGGGGATGGTAACACGAGTCTACTAGATCCTTTTTCAGGCACCGAGATTCCCTTACCACATCAAAACACCTTCCCACGATACAAGGTGGTTGACATGGATGGGCATGTTTTTTTCCAGAAGATGGTGCTTTCATCAAGGCCAAATGAGGATTCGGACTTTGTTTTGATGGTCATAGCGGGAGGTCTAGGACATTTGGGTTTTTGGAGGTTAGGGGACAAAGCATGGAGAATGATCAATTTACGTAAATGGCGATTTAATGATGTTGTGTATCATGGTAATGGAAAATTTTACGCCATGGGTAATCCAGGGATCGTCTGGGTCTTCAGCTTTGCTGGAAATGATAGCAAGGTAACAGGCCGTATAATCATAAATTGTGAAACCATGGTACCCGACTTAAAATCAATGGATCTACCCCGCGTTGCACATCCAATGGATTATTATGGTTATGGATCAATGAATCTATATATCCTCAAATCTATTGACGACGCTTTGCTCATTATTACAAGAATTGCCCCAAATTTGAGTGAGGATGGTTCGTCTTATATCACTACTAAATTTCAAGTGTTTGAAGTTGATATAACGATGAGGTCATGGAAGGAGATTTATAGCCTAGGAAGGATGGCCGTCTTCCTTGGCCACAATTCCACCATTGCTGTGGATGCCTCTAGGTTTCCTGGAGGAGTGATCAAACCCAATCATATTTACTTCACGGAGGATGAATATGAATATTATTTCTTTCAATCGCCAAAAGGCGGTGGCATGGACATGGGTGTATATAATTTGGAGACGGGAACCATTGAGCCAATTCATCCGGGGGAGCCGTTGCAAAGCAGAGTTTCCAACTCCCTATGGATTAACCCATATTGCAATAACAAAATGGATTGCACATTTCATGTCAAGGGCCGGACAACGAATCATAGCTTCTGGGTGAATGATTTAATATGATTCATAGATGTATTATGTGTTACAATAAATTAGTTATTTTTATTATTATTGTTATTCATGTAATTTCGACTGCCTTAATATTTCTTTTGCCAAAGGAGACCAACATATCTACTTAGCAAAATAAGGTTTATCTCTTGTATAGGACTTAAATGGGCGATAGGCCGCTTTCTTATGGCTTGCTATATTTATATGAGCTGCGTTGCTTTCATTTCGTATTTACTGGGTAAACCGTGTTGCATTAATTTGCACAGCATGGCCTTTCCCAATGTAATCTAGTAACAGAAACACTCCCTTCATCTTCAACTTCCCCTATCTGAGGAAATTGCATCCGTTTTAAGAAAAAACCAACTTATTTTGCTGACTTTAATCTGCATATTATTATTATTTTTGTTCACTGGTTCTTCTCTTTTTTTTTTCTTTTCTTTTGCTTGTTATGGGGTAAATTCTTCAGAATATGAGACATTATCTTCTAGTAAAATATAGTTAAGAAGGAAGATGGAGAAGGAAGAAGGAGAAGGATTGTGAGGATGAAGAAAATGGAAGGAAGAATAGGGTGTGATCGATTGGTGCAAGGAATTATGAGAGGAAAAGTGTGGTGCAATTAGTAGCGGTAAATTTATAACATTTTAATAGTTCATGGACTGTAATTAAGTTAATTTGTTAGGAATGAAATTTTATTGGCAGAATAGTTAAAAATGACAATGTAGTAAATAAAATGTGGTGCATTGGGTATGTGTAGTGATTAGTGTGGTGTCTTTAGTAAAACAATGATCGAAGTGTGGTGCGTTTTAATTTGAGTCACGTAAAAATGTTACCCCCTTACAGACACGCCATATTATTGAAGGTATGATTTTTGTCCTTGGTGATAATCATACAGATGCGAGAGCTAGCCTAAACACGGGTGTTAACTTAGCATTTATTGAAGGAGAATCTACAAGTTATGCTGGAACACCATGAACCCGCACGGTATGCCGACATGGCTAATGTCAAAATTTTAAACTAGTGGTATTCCTCAACAAAATTAAACTAGTGGTATAATTGCAATTCCAAGTAAGAATCATACTTAGTTCCCTATCTTCGTCCCGAATAAAAATCTTCGTCCCATTGCTCAAAGGAAAAAAAATTAAACACGAAATACATTGATGGACAAAATTAGATTGACCATTAAATGATCATAAATAAATGACAAAAACTTGATTGTTCTTCAATAGATTACAATTTGTAAAGATTGTTTTTTATTATTAGTATCACATTTGAACAAATAAACTAAATAAGAAAATTGTTGATAAATATAGTATAGTGAATCATATAATTTGTCAAATCATATTTTGCATTTTAGTCGTTCTTTTAATCCTTTATAAAAACATGAAAAATTTGGGGAAAAAACATCAAAGAAAGAAATTATGGAACAACTGTGTCGAAAATGTGTTGCATCGTGTCGGTTTTTTTTTTAATATTCAGAAAACGTGTTGAACCATGGGCGCATGTCGTGTCGGAAATGTGCTGGACACGGCGTACGGCTCCCAAAATGAAGTGTCGGTGCTTCATTGTGCCATGACAATGATGTTTTCGTGTATAATCAGAGTCAATGACGGAGACGATTCTACTCGATAATTTTATAAATGTGGTGAGATGCAAGTAAGTTTGTGGTGCCCGAAACAAAAAATAAATAAAAAAAATAGGACTCCCAAAGAAAATTCATAGTGTCAATGGGACCCGCGGTTCAATATTGAACAATTTGCATCCTCATCTTCGATAAATGCACTTAACCTACATCAATTTTTTTTAAGAGAAGAACCTACATCATGTTTAACAAGTCTTATATCAACGATGCAAAAAGTGTGTTATGTTACTCGTTGAGACATAACCATTATGAGTATAACATTTACATTGGTAATACTACATACACAACCATTTATCCACAAATGGATGTCACGTCACGATTTTACCTCATTAATCAACATAGGCTGCATCATGACTAATGGCTTCAAATGATGATTAATGATGTAAAAATCAAACTATATTACTTCGTTGTGGTTGAATGTTGTATCGAATCATTAGTATTTTTATTACCTTTAGGGTGATACTACTGCTATCACAAGGGTAGCACAACACTTTCACACTCCTAAATATGTTGAGTCAACATTATGACCCCAATATCACAAACAACACTCGCATCTGGATGATTATTACACCACCAAGTACAAAAAGGCAACCCTTTAAAAATATGCAGTGTTTGTCATCTTTAAAAATATGAATTATACTAAAATTTATTTCTCCCCATAGCCGTGTGATTCGTTGTTCTCTATAGATCAAGCCCCTTAACATGAAAAGTGCAATCCATTTTTTTTATTTTTTATTATTGCAATAGAATTCCTTAGAAAAAACATGGGTTAATCCATATGGACGTGGAAACTTTGCTTTGCAATGGTTCCCCGGGATAAATTGACTCAACGGTTCCCGTCTCCAAATTATATACACCCATGTCCATGCCACGAGTGATTTTATGGTGCAACGGTTGTAGCGAGTTATCTGCAAAATAAGCATACATTAGGCCTCTCGCGTTTCTTTCTCTTTCACATAATACACTTTTATCGTGTGTGAGGGTTAGAAATGTGTGGTTGTAATGTATGTCACTTGGTATAACCTTCCTACAACGGTTGTATTTTAAAATTTCACCCATGCCACCGCCTTTTGGTGATTCAAAGTAATAATATTCCCAATCATCCTCAGTGAAATAAATACGGTTCGGTTTGATCACTCCTCCTGGAAACCTAGAGGCATCCACAGCGATAGTGGAATTATGGCCAAGGAAGACGGCCATCCTTCCTAGGCCATAAATCTCCTTCCATGACTTCATCGTTGTATCAACTTCAAACACCAGAAATTTAGTAGTCATATAAGACGAACCATCCTCACTCAAATTTGGGGATATTCTTATTATAATGAGCAACCCTTTGTCAAGGGTTTTGAGGATATAGAGATTCGTTGTTCCACAAGCATAATAATCCATTGGATGCTCAACGGGAGGTGGATCCATTGATTCTAAGTCGGGTACAATGTGTTCACAGCGTACGATCATATCACCCTTTGCTTGGTTATCATTTCCAGCAAGGTTGAAGACCCAAACGTTCATCCTGGATAACCGATGGCATAAAATTGTCCATTGCCATGGTACACAACATCTGCAAATTGTTGTTTACATTTATTGATTTTGTTCCATGCTTTGTCCCCTAACCTCCAAAAACCCAATTGATCTTGACCTCCAAAAATGACCATCAAAACAAAGTCTAAAGCCTCATTCGGCCTTGACGAAAGAACCATCTTCAGAATAAAAACATGGGCAGCCATCCAAACATCCTCGTATCCTGGGAAGGTGTTCTGATGTGGTAAGGGAATCTCGGTGCCTGAAAAAGGATCTAACTAACTCATGTTACCGTCTTCTCCGACCGCTAGCAGCCATCCCAACGATTCAAAGCACTTCTTGGTTTTCAAGTTGGGAGCTTTTACGGAAGCCACAATAGATTCACCTCCAACCAAACTGTACAACTCACGAACATCATCATTACCGTCATCTCTAACCGGAAGCAATAGATAAGGGGTCCGTTGCCGTAAACGTACACCCTCAAAATACTCATCCTTTATTGCTGCAAACAAGGATTTGGAAACGCATCTCAAAGAAACGAAATCTTCAAGCTTTTTCAGTCGCTTGGCTATTACAACCAGCACGTCGTGTGGAAGATCGGATAAAATTGCCATTTGAGTGGCGGCTGACATAAAATCTAAGGATTGTAAGAAAACTGAACAGCGATAGATCTAACGAAAAAGGCTGATTAAATCATCTAACATCTTCCAAACAAAAAGAAAATCTAAGGGATAAGCAGAAACAAAGCAGATCAAAGGTATGAACAAAAATAATTTATCAGAAAAGCCACAACAAAAAAAAAATCATATCGACACAGAAACCTGTCTCTTGTCTTCCTGGGAAGATGCACGTACGGCCGGCGACCTAAACAGAAGGTTTTGAAATATGGGGAAATTGGGGGAAGTTTTTGTATTGCGAGAGAATTTGAGATTAAGTGACGGGTGATACGATAAGAACCACACAGTTTAAATACAGAATTGTGTGGTCTAGGAAGTTCCACATGGTATCTCCACACCGTGTGGAGACAACACACAATAACTTTCCTGAAATTAGAGACAAGGCTTGCCCCACTTGTAAATAAAGTTGCAATATTGACATAATGCGTTTTTAGGTAACACGACGATAGTAACGTCATTAAAATAGTTTTTACGACAATAATAGTGTCGTTAAACCACCCCGACCTTAATTTGTATATGCATTCATTATTGGCGTAACGAGACTCATTTTACGCCATTACAATACAAGAAAAACACTTTTTCTTCTGTTTATTGTTTTTAGCACAACAATAAAAAAAGTTTGTTATATAATTCTTTTAGCCACATAAGCGTGGCAAAAGAATCTAACCAACTATATACAGGAAGTTATTGTGTGGTGTCTCCACACGGTCATGCGAGACACGCGTGTGGCGGCCATATGACGCATGTGATTTATTACGTATTTAAAGCGTATTGGTTACGATCGTTTCATCCGTCACTTCACCTCAAAATACCTCACCACACAATAAATTCCCCTATATACCAGTCACATTTTTCTTGTGTATGACAAAAACTAGCATAGCAAAAGAGTGTTTTTTTATAGTGTTAATACTGGCGTAAAATGCGTTTTACGATGGTAATAATGCGTTAATATTTGAATTGACAAGGAATTGATTATTGGAGTAACGAGGTCCATTTTACGCCAATAATATTGGCGTAAAATAGATTTTACGCTGCTAATAATGAAGTAAAACGGACCTCGTCACGCTAATAATATTGGCGTTACAAATTCCTTTCATCGTCTTCATTGTGATAATGTCGTTCTTCTTCTTCAAAAATTCTCAAATTCCCCAACACGGTTGATTTTGACAAATCATTTTAACCCTTTCCCCCAAATTCCCCAAAAATTTCTCCAACACGGTTGATTTTGAAATGGATTCTATGGTTGAAGTGGAACAAATGGATCCTTTGGACACACGATGGATCCTTTCACGGTGTGACGCTTAGTAAAAAACCGATATCACCATACTATGGGATTAAAGAGGTGACCTCTATCACCTTTTACGGTGTGACACTTAATAAAGAACCAGACATCCTTGTCAGCAAGGGCGGACGCACCCTAAGCGGAGGGGCTAGGGCACTCGCATCCCCTCGGATCCGGAGAAAACACTACTATATATATATTATGCATTGTTTTCGTCCCACATAAAATTTATATTCGTCTTTATTACCTATAATAATCGTATAATTTGACATAATTTTTTTATGATGTAAATAAAAATACATAGTTATTAGCAAAGTGATACATATAAACAAATATTAATAGCTTTGAAATGTTTGTTTCCGTCAAAACATTGTTTGTAGTGTTATAAATCCTTATTGATAGTAATAGAAGGGTAATGTGTTCAATTTCCTTGATATATAGTAGTGTTTCTTTTCTATTATATAATGTAAAATGTATTGTCGTATTTTTTTTCAGAGATACACATCAATGCTTATTTTTTGGATATGAGAAGACAAAAAAACACTACTCCCTCCATTTTTTTTATCTGTCGCATAGTAAAGATTCACATAGATTAAAAAAATGATTAATGTGTCTGAAAAAGAGGATAAAATGACTAAATTGTCAGCTGATTTTTTTGAATATATGAATGAGTAAAAATAGTGAGTCAAATTGACTTTTAGAGTTTTTAGCATTGAAAATTTATTTTTTTATTGGAGATTTAAGTACTTTGTTGGTCAACTTAAAAAGAAGGGAAAAAAAGTAATAAATTATGTATTGAAAATGTAAAATGACAGAAAAAAAAAACACAGAGAGCAAAATATAAAATGTGACAGATAAAAAAAGCAGATGAAGCACTATACATTTTTTTATTGCAATTTTTTTTTTAAATTTATCGCCTCTCACTCAGATTCTCGTGTGATCGCCTTCTTTATCGGGGCCTACCAGGAGGATTATAGAGTTGGTTGGATATAACATGTAATGCCCCAAAACTTAAGTCAAATAGCGTTACTTGAGTCATAATTAATTTAGTTACTAAACTTAAATTACTAAATTCATTATTTCTCAATCTTATATCACTACCTCTATCCTTTTTTTCACAATATGATCACATATATCATTACATATATATATATATATATATATATATATATAGAGACACACACACACTAGATGAATTAGGCCTGGCACGGCGAGGGCATGCATTGATATACATTTTCACTTTATTGGGTTTTAGCAGTGTGGATCAACAATTGCAGTTATAAGAAGAATACAGAGTATTATAGCCTAGGCGTTTTTTTTTGTTTTCTAAAACCACAGGAAGCATAATTTTTGCAGTGCATGTATATATGGTGATTCTGAAAAGAGAGTAGTGCGAGTATGAAAAGTAGAAATCATAAACGAAGCTTTCATATATATATATATATATATATATATATATATATATATATATATATGATGAAGGCATTACAGAATGCACATAAGCACTCAAATGTACGTTGAGCTGCTGAGTACATCAGCTAAAAGATGACTTCATAAGGTCAGAGAACTTTATTCATCTTCATCATCTTCATCAACTTCATCATCTTTATCTTGACCGGGTTTCTAAGCGTGTTTCTAGTTCTGGGCATTATACATATCCGCTACCTGTAAATTGCACAATTAAGCATGATTAAGATATTAGTTAAACCAAGACAGCTAGTTAATCTCTGTGTCAGAAAAAGCCTTATTAGGAAGGAAACTTCTTTTCACCATTTCAGATGTTGATGCCTCCTCTGGATTCTTATCCTCTCTCACACGAACTAAACGCGGAAACCGTAGAGAAAGTCCCTACACAAAAAAAGCAAACCAAACCAAACCACCCTTTAAAATGCTTGCAAAAGAGTTTTCTTTAAAACAGTTTCTCCTCTATTTTACAGACTCCCACACCACTTTTCTCTCTATTTAGAGCGAAATGTATTAGAATCCCCATATAACATCTAATTCGAATAGAGAATCTGTATTTTCTGCATTACAAGTGGTAATGAATTTCAAGGTTTTGTATTTTACAGATCAGATCTGTGACCAAAGATTCTAATGCAGATAGTTTTTTATGAACCAGAATAATTTGAATATCTATTTTCAGCAAAAAGGGTACCTTATCAGAATCCACGATTCCAATGGCAGCACGGTATTCAGGGCTGACAGTTAGATCAGCACCTTTTACTTCCCAAACCTTAAAGAACAATAATTTCCCGATAATTCATAGTTAAATGAAACCCTTATGAGAAAAGAAAAAAAATCAAAACAAATAAAGATAAATTTTCCATGTAAATTCCCATACCTCGGAACATTCAAACCATACATCAGGGGGGTCTTTATCTGAACACCCATACCGATAATAAGACTGCAATACGCGAAAATGTCAGGATTTAAGTAAGAACAAATATCAGATTCAACACAACTGAAACAGACCTTTGGCTTTTCAATGACTTTAGATTTTAACCTTGCAGAAAGCTCTTTGAGCATAGGTATAGAAAATCCAGTACCTAATCAGTGTTACCAGATTTCATGTTAAAACACAGAGTCCAACCAGACATTGTAAAAACTTGTCAATTCTTTAAATTCTTCTGAATTCTTATTTTACCGTTAAATATTCACAAGAAAGAAAAAGAAGAAAAAAAAAAGAAGGAAGCATTACCAATTTTACATATGCTCTGGAATTCTTCGTTCTCGTTATCATAGCAAGCCATAAGAAAAGACCCATAAACACCTGGAGACGTATAAAGTCAAAACCAATGCATAAAACTCAGGTAACCACGAAGAAGATGTACCGGATATATCTGCTAACATGTTTGGCGATTGTAATCATAACGGATAAAGACACTTTTAGTCTCTTTAGTTTGATAAGATTTTGCATGTTTATCCCTAATGATTCATTTTGGCACTTAAACACCCCATCTTTGCATGGAAATTTTATTATTGTCCTGGACCAATGATGACTTGGTGATCCAGGACCAATAGAAAAATGACAAATAACACATGGGCCCACCGTGTAAAATATAAATCCCATGTATTGACATTTTTACCCTTCTTATAAGACATTTCATTGGTGGACAAGTATGACATGGTGGTCCTGAACCACCATAAAACCACTGCATCTTTGCATATTTCTTTTGATATTTTCAGAGCCCCACATTGACAGGTGTCTAATAACCAGCACTTAAAGTACATAATGCACGAACCAAAAAGAAATTGTCACGTGGAAAAAATGGGCTGAAAATATAAAATAAATATAAAAAAAAAACCATAAATGAGGGGTAAAAGTGCCAGGATAAAAGATCGGGGATAGAAGTGCAAAAATTGTGAAACAATAAGGATCAAAAGCGTCTTTGTCCTTGAATCATTGTGTTCCTAAAACAAGCGATGAAATGCATCCATTATGATATATACCTCATTACATAAGAAAAATTTATCATAACAATGATTATTGACCCATTAATGTAACACCTATTTGCAGATTACCTGTACGATTTCCATAGCCATGGAAAGCAGCAATGGGCACCAAATCTAGTGAATCACCAATACTGTAGATAGAAAAGTTGGCAAATTTTAGAAGCTTAATCAACATCTTCAAGATTAATGAGGCACTTTTTAACTAATTACCCCTCCATGTAATCTTTTTTCAACTTCAGCCAGTTCCGTGATCGTTCAGTAGGCTCATATGTTGCATCTTTCTTCAATGTTTTGATGATCAACCCTTCACAACTGCATTAGACCCATCGCATATCAGTTCTTTTCTCAAATCTACAGACTCAAACATCACTTTTCTCGATTCCACAGAATCCCTATTAAATGCATCAGACTCTTTACAATGCATAATTTGAATGGAGAATCTGTATTTCTACCTTGCATCAACAGCAGCTTCAAGAAAATTCTGTATAACTTCAAGGTCATTGGATGTTATTGCAGTAGCAAACTGAAAAAAGCCAGGTTCTTCCTTGAATGACTTGTAAAGAAGCTACAAAAAGCCACAAAACCGTAAACGGTGAAGCTTACTTTTCAAAGAGTAAATGAAAAGGCAGCTTGTATCGATTTCAAGCAATGGCATACCTGTCTGCGGACATCCAGTTGCTCTGGCAGAAGAGTTTGACCATTAAGATAAAGGATGTCGAATGCATATATACAAACAGCAATTTTTATATCTTCGAGTGTAACATTCTTACGAGCACGAGTTCTGAGTACCTGTCAGCATTTGAAACCTTAAAAGTTAGAGAAGGCCACCATAGGATACACATGACACGGGTTGACCAAAAACTTGGAAATATTATCTGAAACTTTTCCTTTCAACAAATACAGAGAGGATAATCATATCAAGAAGCTCAACAATATTTTCGTTTATCGTATTATTTTGTATCGATACACGAAACACCTGGAAAGGCTGAATCCTTTTCTTCTCCCTATCATACGCAACAAGCTCACAATCAAGAACAAATGAGGTTGCGCTTGATTCTTTTAATCTACAATACACATAGAAATACAAACATAATAAGTCTCTTTAAATTCCACATTCAACTTAATGGCAATTTACATATCCAAGAAAAGAGGCCCACGAGACATCATACTATGAAGTAATAAAAGTGCATCTTTCTAAAGAAAAAGATTCACCTCTTGATAGCCTCCACAACATCAGAATATTTTCCAGTATTCCATTGTGCATGTCGACTATATATCTCAACTGAACCGTTCTCCAAGAAATGTATCTGAAGTAAACAGAGTGAGGTAAAACATATCTCTATACAACAACGATAAAGATATACTTTCCAAAGTGGTTATACCTGAGCACGCTCCCCGTCATACTTGTATTCACAAGTGAATTCTGTATCCTGAACCGCATCTAAAATTTCAGATACTCCTTTGATAGGTTTTGCTAGCATGGGTCCCACAGGAACACCGACTGTAAAGGTACAAGTCTTAGGAAGATCCCACAAGCCATCAGCAAGAAGAGCCGGTATTATCTTTTCGTAAACTGGAATGACAGAGTAAACTTGCTTCAAGATTTTTGCAGCCTGCAGGAATTAAGCCAATAATACTTATAAATCAAAAAACAAAACACATTATCATACAAGCCATCAAACTATGATACAAGTCCCGCATACCGCATCTAATGAAGAATCTACATCCTTAGGAGGCAAAGAATGCTTCTGTGAATAATATGCAGCATGGCCTAATGCAGTTAAAAGGGTTTTTTCCCCCGAACCAATTCGTAGGTTTGCCTGTTTAACATAGTTTGAACAAACATAGTAAATATGTGTATCTCGTAAGATGAAGAAACATCAATCAATCATCAGCTTTTTGACCTGGAGAATACGTATCAAGTATTGAGGTTCACAGTCAGTTGCAGCAACTAGCAGTCCCTTGATGTAGTTCTTTTTCTTTTCTTGACTATCTATTCCAGACTCCTATATTAAGGTAAGCAAAAGTTCAAGCCACCTATGATAGACACAAAACCAAATAGATACCAAGAAAAACATATGTTTGTTACCAAACAAACATAAAGCAACAAATTTGTGCAAATACATGGTCCAAAGATTTGTGCAATCAGATAAAAAAAGAACATCATCATACTCCTAAAATCTTATGATGCTTTATAATGAATAAGTATCATCAAACGGGAAACTGGAGCAAAGGCATTACACAATTTCTTCAGCAGTCAAATAAGCAATGGGGATGCCACATACCTTCGCAATGACATGTAATGAATCAAAAACTTTGGTGACAGTCAATGCTTCTGGTTTACGCAACAAAGGCTGAGATGAACGTCTTGCTTTTGCAACAAGACCCAAATCACCAAGCTCCTAGAGGAAAAACATCTGAATTATAATTCAAATGTGAAACATAACAATTCAATGTCATCATGCCAATAAATGAAAGGAACTATTTTAGCTTGCATCCCTCACGTTAATGCTTATACACAACATTTCCCTATGACCCTTACGAGCCTTATGCAAGAGACTATCCACAACTTAAACCCATGACATGGGGTCACACGGCAACAACATTGCATACATACAAGCACTACTGGGTGATTGTTCGAATTACCTCGACATCTGTGCTAAGACAGCAACCTAAAAGAGTAAGTCACCAAAATCAGCATGATGCCATAGTGGCTAAAACACGCTTGACATGTGAATTCATTCATTCAAACAACCACAATCAAGAAGGTATGATAACTTCACTACAATGCAAGTTCTAAATTACAGTTATGATACAGGTGATCATTAGGAAACGAAAAAGTACTCTCAATTCTTTCACATTTCAAGCATTACATAGCTTCATAACAGTAAAACAGACAAAACCCACCTTGCACTGCTTCTGAATATGATACTCTTTGGCTCCACAAGCTCCTGCCAGCGCTTTAATAATCGTAGTATCACCAATCCCAAGCACCAAGCCTTGATGAGGCGGTGCAATTTTATCAGCCAAAAGGTAAACAACAGCTACCAAATCCTCAGGAGTAGTCTCAATCACAGTCCTCAACATATTGCAAACAATCTCAGTAATCACAATCCGACCCTTCTCCTTCGAAATCGCATCAAGCGTCTTCGCTAAAAACATAAACGGCACTCTCCCACCTTTACCCCAATACCCCGCCTTCTTAGGATCAAAAGTAGCTGCTTTCTTCTTCAATTCCTCAACACTTTCACTCGGACTAATACTCACCACCTTAGCTGCCACATTTTCATTTTTAGGAGCATTTACAATCTGGGCCTCATTAATTTGTTTCGAAGCTGAGGGGATCCCGAGTTTCTTCTTTTTTGAGCCGTTTGGCATGAGGACATCGAAATCTGAGGGGCGATCGTTTAGAGACGTCATCGTTTGAAGAATTTGACGGTGGCCGTTGTGGGAGGAGATAAAGATTGAGGTTTTGGGGGAAAAGAAGAAAAAAAGAGAAGAATTTGACGGTGGTGGTTGTCGGAGGAGATAAAGATTGAGGGAGGTTTATTTTTTTTGAAGGATTGAGGGAGGTTTTGGGGGAAACGTAGAAGAAAAGAGAAAATTGGAACAGGGGGCTGCAAGTTCACTAGTATAGACACTATACCAAGAAACCTGTCATGCACCACCCTGTTCCTCTTATAAACGATGCTGATTTGTAGTAAATCTGTTTTATTTTATTTTATTATTATTATTATTATTGTTGTTGGTATTGATATTATTATTATTTTTTATATATATTATAAGTGTTAGGAGGGTGTGTCCACAATTGACCACGTGACGAGTTTTTATTTTTTATTTTTACACCTTTGTGGTTTTTGTTTTTTTTTTAATCAAACGTATGTCATTAGCAGTTCGTGTAAAAAAGGGCAGGAAAAAAAAAAAAAAAACCGATGAATTTGAAGTTATGTTTTGTAGTGTACGATAGAAGATATGTCAAGTTTAGCTTAAAACCCCGAATTTTTATTAAGGGTATTTTAATTATTTTGATAATAAGTGATTTCTTTATATTTTTTTTTTGAGATAAAGACGTGTTTGATCAAGATTGTGTCTATTTTAATTAAAAAGATAATTATTGGAATCCGTTATTTTAGGTAAGATATTTAAAACTTAAGATTTAGGATAATTATTGAGTTACTTGTAAGAAAATGTTTAAACACGTTATAAATAAAATGTGTTATGGTGTATAAAAGGAAAGAAAAAAAATTAAAAAAATAAAGAGTCGGACGTGAGGGGAGAAGTAGAAAAAGAAAATAACAATAGGAAGCGGCGCAAAGAATTGGCGGTGTATAAGGAGGGAAAAGAAAAATAAATATGATGATTCGGTCATAATTCGGTACACTGTCTTTCAATCCAATTCACGAGTGGTTTGCAGGTAAATTTAAGTTATGATATTTTGTTAGGAACTAGATAATTCTAAGTGATTGAATAAGTGTGTGGGTCCCTTACCTCTTTGAGCCAAGATGTATATAAGGAAAGTGTGTGTTGTATATTGCTCACTTTGAATGTTAATAAAAATATCTTTTCCCGCCTTGCTCTTTTCTATCTGATCTTCCCTCTTTCTCCACTACTTCTACTTTCTAAACCCTAGTTAGGATCACAATCCTAACATCTGGTATCAGAGAAGTCATTCCTCTGCCTGTAATCAGTGATCATGGCCGCCAAATCGATTGAGGAGTTGCGTTCTTCGCATCAGAAGATGAACGAGGAATTCACCGCAAAATTTGAAGAACTGGATCATAAAATCGTTTCTCAAGGTGAATCTATGCGTCAAATGATGGCAGCGTTCTTCGAGAAGGTAGAACAGAAGCTCGAATCAGCTTTACCTCCGACTGTTCCAGCAGCAACAATTAGAACAGCAGTTTTAGGCGATGGATTGTTACCTACGCCACGTCGTGATGAGCAAGTTCAAGTCGATTCAACCGAAACTTCTTCAAAAGGTGAACGATCAGAGCAATCCTGTAAGATTCCTAAGCTCGATTTTCCTATTTTCACTGGTGAAGCCCCAATGGAATGGATTAGGAGGAAGCGAACGATTTTTCCAGATTCATAATCGCGAGAAAAATCACAAGGTAGGGTTTCTTTGAGATGCACTTGAGAGGATCGGTGATATTTGGTTTGGAGGTTTGAGTTCGACATTTCACTTTAACTTGGCCAATTCTCGGAGAAGAAAGTGTTGAAGCGTTTTGGTTGCAAGTCGATGGAGATGGCGGTGGATGAATTTCATCACCAAAACAAATTGGATATGTAGATGAGTATCTAGCGAGTTTGAGGAGTTAAAATGCATGGTGCAATTGCGTTGTCCTAGGCTTTCTGAGTATCATTACGTTTCCTGCTTCATCCGAGGCCTCAAAAATGAGATTAAGGCCATGGTCCGACTAATGCATCCTGCCACCATGTCAGCTGCAGTAGAAGCTGCTAGATGCCAGGAATGTGTGCTCCTGTCTATGAATCAGAAGCCTCTGCCACGAATTTTGTATTCTGGAGGACAGGTCAAGCAGTTGTCATGTACCCCTAAGGTGTTCGATAAATTGCCTCAGACAGAAAACAAGCCAATTTTACAGAGAGCTATAACACCAAAGGAGTTGCTGGACAAGAAATCTAAGGGGCTATGCTTTAGATGTGATGAGAAATTCACACCTGGACATAAATGCAAACAGAAACACTTGCATTTTATAGTGGCTGAGGATGAGGATTTTGTGGAAGAGGAAGATTACACCCAAGAGATTCTGGCTGAGAAATCTCCACAACTTTCAGTTTATACAATGACTGGGCAGGTGTCTGCAAATACTTTTAAAATCAAGGGAATGCTTAAGAGGAGGCCTATTATGATCCTAGTTGTGATGGTGCCTCCACTCCTTTTTGGATTTGAAGGTTGCAAAGATCTGGCTGCAAATTGGTGCCCACCAACCCATGGTAATCACGATTCTTGATGGAAACACCCTAAAAAGTGAATTTAAGTGCCCTAATCTTAGCCGGGAGTATGCAGAGTCAATCTTTCAAAGATGATATTAGGTTGATCTGATTGAGAGGGTGTGACATGGTCCTTGGGTTGGCCGTTGAAACCACACCTTGTGACTTTCAATTTTCATACCATGAATCGACTATACATATAAATGGGAAGCCATTTGTTACGAGTGACACCCCACCGATGGACAATTGAAGATGATCAGTTGTAAGAAACTGGTAAACAGCTTGAAAAAGGGGACCTATGGTCTTATGGGATGCCTAAATCAGATTCAGGGGGAGATCATGGCTACTACCCCACAGGAATTGATGCCTTTATTGGAGGAGTTTCAGGATGTATTCCAAGCCCCCACTGGCCTACCTCCCAAGAGAGGGTATGAACATGCCATTCTGTTAAAGGAAGGTACTGATCCTATCAAGCTGAGGCCCTACAGATATGCATATAATCAGAAGGATGATATTGAGAAATTGGTGGATGATATGATTAAGCAAGGGATAGTTAAGCATAGTAACAGTCCCTTTTCATCACCAATGCTATTGGTCAAAAAGAAGGATGGCACTTGGAGGGGTTGTGTTGATTACGGAATATCGAATGATATGATCATTGGGGCAATTATCCCATCCCAATAATTGATGATTTGTTAGATGAATTGGGAAGGGCCAGGATCTTCAACAAAATTGACTTGAGATCAGGGTTCCATCAAATCCTGATGCAAGAAGGTGACACACAAAAGACTGCCTTTGTCACCCATCATGGGCACTTTGAGTTTATGGTAATGCCTGGTCTTACCAATGCCCCAGCCACTTTCCAGAGGAATATGAATGAGCTATTAAGACCATTCTTGAGGAAGTCGGTTGCTTGTTTTTTTGATGATATTCTAGTATACAAAGATTACTCTTATGGAGGATCATAAAGCGCATTTGAGGGCTGTTTTAGAGGTTCTAAGGGCAAATAAGTTCTATGCTAAGATGTCCAAGTGTTCATTTGGACAAGACAGAGTGAAGTACTTGGGCTATGTCATCCAACAAGGCCAAGTTTTTGCTGATCCATCTAAGATAGAAGCTATGGTGCATTGGCCTACACCCCCAATATATCACGAATTGAGGGGTTTTTAGGTCTCACCGGTTTTTACAGAGGTTTGTACCTTCATATGGGTGTCTTTTCTAGACCACTCAATGATTTGTTGAAAAAGAAGGGTTTGTGTGGGATCTCAAAGCCCAGAAGCCTTTGATAAATCCGAAACAAGCCATGTGCCAGTTTCCAGTCCTTACATTGCCCAACTTTGAGCTTCCTTTTTGCATTGAAACTGAGGCATGTGGCAAGGGTTTAGGAGCAGTTCTGCAGCAAAACAGGAAACCTGTGGCCTATTTGAGCAGGGCTTTCAATTCCAAAGAAATGGGGTTATCAATCTATGAGAAGGAACTACTTGCAATGCTTATGGCAGTGAATAAGTGGAAGCAGTATATACAGGGCAGACCATTTGTGATCAAAACAGACCAACAAAGCCTGAAATTCCTATTGGACCAAAAGGCCAATACTACATTGCAACAGAAAGGAGTCACCAAACTTATGGGTTTAGACTTTACTATAGAATATAAGAAGGGGTGTGAAAATGTTGTTGCTGATGCCCTCTCCAGACAAAACCATGATCAAGATCAACAAGGGCATGGTCTATTGTGTGCCATTAGTTCTGTGTCTCCCTCTTGGATACAAGATGTGACTTCCAGTTACAAAAATGATGTGGCTGTGGAAGACAAACTTAGGAGCCTGATGATTGCAACAGCTCCTGACCTCCATTACACATTGCACCAGGGGTTACTCAAGTTCAAAGGCAGGATTTACATTGGGGCAAATGGGGACTTAAGACAGAAATTATTGGAGCAACTTCATTCTAGCCCCATGGGAGGGCATTCTGGTGTGAGAGCTTGTTACAACAGGATAAAAAAGCTGTTCTATTGGCCTAACCTTCAACAAGATGTAAAAGACATGATCCAGAAATGTATGACCTGCCAGCAATGTAAAAGCTTGCATGACAAACCACAGGGGCTATTACAACCCCTGCCCATTCCCGACAGAGCTTGGTCACAATTAAGCATGGATTTTATTGAGGGATTGCCAAAATCAGAAGGGAAGAAAGTGATCATGGTGATAGTGGATAGATTAACCAAGTTTGCTCATTTTATGGCCATGGAGAAAGGATATCTTGTAAAAGCAGATTACTCTGATTTTTTTGGGGAAGTGTACGAGGTTGCATGGATCGCCGAAAAACATTGTGAGTGATGAGGATAAGGTATTCATATCGAGTGCAGGGACACCTCACGCGAAGATGGCGGGGGGTAAAGCTGTCTTATAGCTCTGCCTACCACCCTCAGACAGATGGGCAAACAGAAAGGGTCAATCAATGCATTGAGATGTATCTCAGGTGCATGACCTTCCAGAGACCTAGAAGATGGAAGACATGGCTACCTTTAGCTGAGCATTGGTACAATACCAACTTTCACACTGCTATCAATATTACTCCATTTGAGGCCCTATATGGTTATGCTCCCCAACCACTTCCATTGGGTAGCTTTGCTCAGGAACAGTTCACTGGTGTGGAGGAATTCATGAAACAGAAGCAAAACATTCTTAGGGAGCTCAAAAACCACTTGGAGGAAGCACATGCCAGAATGAAGCTCTATGCAGATTTGCATAGGAAAGAGAAAGAGTTTATAGTTGGGGAATTTGTTTTCTTGAAGCTCCAACCCTACAGGCAGAGTTCAGTAGCCCTGAGGAAGAACTTAAAGCTCTCTGCTAGATACTTTGGCCCCTTCAAAATTGTGGCCAAAGTCAATGATGTTGCCTATAAGTTGCAGTTGCCAGAAGGGTCCAAGATACACCTAGTTTTTCATGTGTCTCTACTCAAAAAGTGTATCAGGGCTGATATACAACTTTCAGCTTCCTTGCCTACTACCAATCAGCAGGGTGATGTAGTGGTTTATCCAGAAAAGGTGCTAGAGATTAGGCAAGTTAAGAGGTACAACAAGGCAGTTGTTCAGTGAAAAATCAAGTGGGTTAATTTGGCAGAAGAACAAGCTTCTTGGGAAGATGCAGCTTTCATTCGAGCCCAGTTTCCAGAATTTCACCTTCTTTGGGACAAGTAAGGTCTTAGGGGGAGGGTGATGTTAGGAACTAGATAATTCTAAGTGATTGAATAAGTGTGTGGGTCCCTTACCTCCTTGAGCCAAGAGGTATAAAAGGGAAGTGTGTGTTGTATATTGCTCACTTTGAATGTTAATAAAAATATCTTTTCCCGCCTTGCTCTTTTCTCTCTGATCTTCCCTCTTTCTCACTACTTCTACTTTCTAAACCACTAGTTAGGATCACAATCCTAACATATTTATTATCTTTTAGAGTTTTGGTTTTAAATTTAGGGTTAAAGATTGTGTCATTAATCATTAGTGTTAATTCAGATTTGTGAGAGGCTCGAAAAGGTAAATCGTTGTTAGATCCATTGTTGGTTGTTAGATTCGTGTAAAATTTGGAAGTAAGGTGGTGTTCGGGTCGTAGTTCAAATTCGTATTTAAGGTAAGAAGTTCTTCTATCAAAATGTTCTGCTTTTAGTTTAAAGATGATGCATTTAAGTTGCTTTGGATATTGTTTTAATGTGATTTCATGTTAAACCGCACGAACTAGACATAATTATGTGATGCCGGGTATTTGTCAAAATGTGTTTTAAAAATTATTTTGCTTTCTACTTACTTTCATGTTTTATGCGTTTAAGTTACGAGTAGTGGAGATAGGATGAGAGTTCGGTGTTGGTATGGTCTTTGAATGCTCTAGTAGGTTGGATATGGACTTTGATTTGAATCTATGTGCTTTATGTGCTCCTACTTGTTTAAAGTCAGTGACCTTGTGACGTACTGAGCGGGGTACCATGATACTGAGCGTAGGACCATGTCGGATGTATGGCTAGTTGTATTACTCATGTTGTCCCAGGATGATGTACCAAGCGGGGTACCGTGACCCAGACCCACGTTGGATGCACGCTAGTCATATTACCCGTGTTGCACCAAGCCCTATGACAAGCCAACAAGGAACATGAACGGATCAATTAAGACAAGAACAAAGACATGTTAAGTATGTAAGAGGCATAGACAAGATAGACAAGACACATAAATGTTATGGTTAGTAGACAAGTAAAGTATGGATTAGTGGAAGCTTGCGTAGTTTTGATCAGCAGATTAAACACGGTAAGTAAGTAATGTAAACAAACAAGTACGTGCAAGATTAACTGAACGTAGTTACCAGGCATGTTTTCTATGCATGGTTTAAAGTCGGTTTTCGGGCGTATTCCCGTACATGTCAAGTTTGGTTTTAAAGTGACTATTCTTATATGTTTCAAAATTAGTTTCTTAATGGTTTTGAGAACGGGATGAAGTAAATTTATGTCATGTCTTCCGGCATCTGATGTGCATGAATATCTCTTTTGATCTTCTTTCTCCTCACTGAGCATTCGGCCGGTGCTCACTCCTTTATTTTGAACAAGAGGTTGCAGGTACATGATGAGTTTGATGGCGATCTTGAAGTGCTAGCTTAGGATGGCGCATTGGAGCCTTTTATGTTTTAGTTTCCTTTTATAGTTATTCATTCTAATAAGGCATTGTTGCCGGTAGTGTAGTTCTTTCTTTTCAGACAAGTCAGTTGTAACGGATGATAGCGTTTACGTTCAGTTATTTATGATTTAGTTTGACAACAGTTATTTCAGGTTGAGTTGTTGTGTTGTTAGACCCTGAAGGTCTATTCCCCGAGTCTCCAGCTTGTTTTTCTTCCGTGTAAAACTTTAATTACTCTGATGTGACACGAGACTTACGTGAGATTTAGGGTTTACTCTAAATGTCACACGCCGAACGTCCCATGTCCGGATAAGGACTCGGTATTCGGGACAAGGGCGTTACAACAAAATACAACAACGAAAATGGCCGAACAAATATCTGCGGCCACAAAAATAGTCGCGGCGCCACGATTACTCTCGTTTTTTTTTAATCAAACTTTTGTGGTTTGTTTTTTTTAGAATCAATCGTGTGCCATTAGTAGTTTGTGCTGAAAAGGAAAAAAAAAAGAAGGAAAGACCGGCGGATTTCAAGTTGTGCTGTGTAGTGTACGATGAAATGTGAGCCAAATTTAACTATAAAATACAACAAAAAAAAGTAGCCGGACAAATGTCTAAGTCAAAGGTGTATTAAAAATAACTTTTAACTTTATTGTTTGCAGATAGATGCTATGATGAAAAACCGTGATGGAAGATTTCGCGTTGTTAGCAATGATGAAATAGAACAAACCTTGAACCATTTTTCTCACAGTAAGACTTCCGCAATATGATTTATGTGTGCACAAAAAAAATCGAGGTTTTTTGTCTTATCTTATTATTATTATTATATATTATATATCGATTGCTAGGAGGGTGTGTCCACCCTCCTAGCTTGACACGTGGCGAGTTATTTTATTTTTTTCTCTTATCACACCTTTGTGGCTTGGTTTATTTATTTTTAATCAAACGCGTGCAATTAGCGGTTTGTGCGAGAAAGAAGGAAAAAAAAGGCCAACGGATTTGAAGTTGTCTTTGGGTAATGTCTTACGGAAGATGCACAAGTTTAATTTATAAAATACAACAAAAAAAATGGTCAAACAAATATCCGCGGCCATAAAAGTATTGCTAGGAGGGTGTGCGCCACCCTACTAAACGACACGTGTGACGAGTTTTTTTTTTTTCTTTTCTTATCACACCTTTGTGGCTTGTTTTTTTTTTTTTTAATCAAACGTGTGCAATTAGCAGTTTATGCAGAAAAGAGAAAAAAAAAAAGACCGACGGATTTGAAGTTGTGTTGTGTAGTGTACGATGAAAGATGTGTCAAGTTTAGCTACAAAATACAACAAATAAAATGGTTGAACAATATCCGCGGTCACGAAAATAGTCACGGCACCACGATTACTCTCGGTTTTTTTTTTAATCAAACTTTTGTGGCTTGCTTTTATTTTTATTTTTAAAATCAAACGCGTGTCTTATTAGTAGTTTGTCTTTGGAAAAAAAAAAAAAAAAAAAAAAAGAAGACCAGGATTTCAATTTCAAGTTGTGTTGTGTAGTGTACAATGAAAGATGAATCAAATTTAGCTATAAAATACAATATAAAAAAAATAGCCGAACAAATGTCTAGGTCAAAGGTGGATTAAAAATAACTTAACTTTATTTTTCGCCCTTTCTACCGTCTGAGATGCCAACACAAAGGCCGGGGGCCTCTCATCCTCTGAATGGTGTAAGACTCAACCTACATCAAGTTTAATGAGTCATACATCACTAACAATAAATGTAAAAATGAGTTATATTACGCGTTGTGACACACCAAATGTGATTGTACCATTTACATACGTAGTGCTACATACACAAGTAACACAACGATATCCAAAATGGATGTTACATCGTGGTTTCATCATTAATAATCATGCGCTACTACGTGATAAAGGATGTAAAATACGATTGTATTACTCGTTGTAGATGAATGTTGTGTCTGTATTATTACTCTATTTACTATCACAAGGGTTATGGGTAACACAATCACTCAAAAAAAATAAAAAATAAAAAAATCACTCAACTAGTCATGAAATCAGACGGCAGATATCTCCGGCCAGCCTGGTCACATTATTTATTATAGAAACAAAATACAAAAAGAATTACTAGCAAAAAAACAACTAATTTATTGTAACAGATAATACATCTATGAATCATATTAAATAATTCACCCAGAATTGAAGCTGTGATTCGTTGTTCTCAATAGATCAAGCCAATTAACATGAAAAGTGCAAAATCCATATTTGCAATACAATTCCTTAGAAACATGGGTTAATCCATAGGGATGTGGAAACTTTGCTTTGCAACGGCTCCCCCGGATGAATTGGCTCCACGGTTCCCGTCTCCAAATTATATATACCCATGTCCATCCCGCCGCCTTTTGGTGATTGAAAGTAATATATCCCCATTCATCCTCCGCAAAGTAAATATGGTCGGGTTTGATCACTCCTCCCAGAAACCTGGAGGCATCCAAAGCGATGGTGGAATTGTGGCCAAGGAAGACGGCCATGCATGCTTCCTAAGCGATGGTGGAATTGTGGATCCATTGATTCTAAGTCGGGTACCATGGTTTAACAATTCATGATTAGACCGCAATTTGGATTGTTATCGTTTCTAGCAAATTTGATGAACCAGACGTGTTGTGGATAACCGATGGCATAAAATTTTCCATAGCCATGGTACGTACACAACATCTGTGAATTGTTGTTTATGTTTATTGATTTTGTTCCATGCTTTGTCCCCTAACCTCCAAAAAAAGCCAATTGATCTTGACCTCCAAAAATGACTATCAAAACAAAGTCTGAAGCCTCGTTCGGCCTTGATGAAAGCACCATCTTATGAATAAAGACATGCGCATTCATCCGAACCCCCTCGCATCCTGGGAAGGTGCTTTGATGAGGTAAGGGAATCTCGGTGCCTGAAAAAGGATCTAACAAACTCATGTTACCATCTTCTCCGACCGCTAGCAGCCATCCCAATGTTTCAAAGCACTTCTTAGTTTTCAAGTTGGGGATCGAGCTGTTACGGAAGCCACAATAGATTCACACTCAACCAAACTGTATAACTCACGAACATCATCATTACCGTCATCTCTAACAGGAAGCAATAGATAAGGGGTCCGTTGCCGTAAACGTAAAACCTCAAAATACTCATCCTTTATAGCTGCAAATTAATAAGGATTTGGAAACGAATCTAAAAGAAACGAAATCTTCAAGCTTTTTCAGTCGCTTGGCTATTACAACCAGCACATCGTGTGGAAGATCGGATAAATTTGACATTTGAGTGGCGGCTGACATAAAATCTAGGATTGTAAGAAAACTGAACAGCAACAGAGATCTAACGAAAAAAGGCTAATTAAAATCATCAAACGTGCATCTTCCAAACAAAAATAAAATCTAAGGGAGAAACAGAGACAAAGCAGATGTTCAAGAATCGTAGTTTGATCAAGTTGGTTTGATCAATTTATAGGTTGAATCGAAAGCTAGGTTCTTTTGGTGTTATGGATCGTTTGTTGCTCGCAATTAAGGTAACGGGGTTTTCATATTGAATGATTGATATTTTATAATGATTAATGTGAAGAAGAGGATGTTTTTAAACGGATTTTGGGTGTTTAACTGTATTTAGTTATGTGTTTATTAATTTATTATTGTTGCTCTCTTTTTATTTTTTTTATGCTGCCCCGAGAATCAATAGTGCCGAAGGAAGAATTAAAATAGGACATGCTTCACATTGTTGGGAAATTTTATTATGGTCCTGGACCAATGATGACTTGGTGATCCAGGACCAATAGAAAAATGACAAATAATACAAGGGCCACCGTGTAAAATATAAATTCCATGTATTTGACGTTTTACCTTAACATAAGACATTTCATTTGGTGACAAAGATTATGGCGTGGTGGTCCCGACCACCATAAAACCACTGCACATTGTTGTATGTTGCTGTTGCTGTTGCTTTGTGCTGCCGTAGGAAAAGCAGTTGGTTTCGTTTATGAGTCATAACATAATATTTTTTTTTGGCTTTTTTTTTTTTGTTTACTACTATGAATTTTTAACATGATATCTCTTATTAATTCATTAGCTTTTATTTTACTAAGAATAAATTTTGAACATTATATCTCTATTAACTCAATTCATGCAAAAAAGAAAAAAAAAAATCTCTTATATAATCTCTAATATTATTAATTCGCATTTTACAATTCTTAATTACTATATTCATACATCAAATTATGTCTAAATTTGTTGCGTTTTTATAAAGATATGATTAATTAACTTCTTTTGTACTTTAGTATGGTTAGTCAACATAGTTGGTTCTTCCGGATTAATGTCTTTATTTATATTTCTACGAGATTTTTTCTGAAACACTTTGTCCGTGATATTATATTTAGAACTGGACCCGTTGATAAAAAAAAAAACTTACATCTACCTAGGGCGTTCGCTCGTACGTTTGAGTGCAATTTACGCCCCCTAATCGTAGATCCTGGCCCAGTCACTGACTATAATACACCATCCGTTGTAAATTATAAGGCATATAATTATTTTACACAAATTCTAAAGTACTGTTTAACTATAATTAATGCCATAATCTGAAATAACGAAATCTCCGGTCATACCACTAAAAAATAGATACAAATGGTAGAGTACATAGTATATAGAGTATATGTCAATAGCAGATACAAAACAAAAAAAGGAAAAGGAACATTACATAAGTACAAGCAAAGTAATATGGGAACGAAAAATAGTAGAGTATAGAGTATAGAGTATTATTCGTCTAGTTTTATTTTGTTGCCAACTCTCCACAAATAAAGATACCATCCAAAAACTTCCTTTGTTCAAACCGGTATGAGAGAAAGGTGCGAAATCCTGTCTCTAGGGTTAACGGAAAGGGATTGTTAGATAATATTTGCTCAAGTGATATGAATATGACTGTTGGTGATATTATTGTTAATGGAGCATGGGATCTCTCTACCATATCTACGTTCTCACATTCCTGATAGACATGTTAAGGAAATCCTAGGTAAACCCCCATCTTATTGTACTAACATGGTGGATTGCAAGATCTCATCCATACACAGTTTTGGAAGGTATAATGTGAAGACATGCAAGCTTCCATTTTCACGGTGTTATTGAGAACCCCCTGCATTGTGAACTGGGAGAAAATATGAAGGGCTAATTAAGGTCCTTCACAAAATTAAGTTTTTCATCTATCTTAATTTCAGTCATAACGGGGTCCTAATTAACAATCTCAGACACAGAAGGAAGATAGCTAACTGCAACCTCTGTGAGAGGTGTATGCAACACACATAAGATCATAATCATCTTTTCACAAGTTGCCTCATATATGGCTGACAGAATCGGGGAGGCAAATGTTTCCTTAGGAAATTTATAGATGAAAATCTTGGATTCATTGAGTGGCTTAATTTTAATATTGTTGATAATATTAATTATTAGAAATTGAATGGTTTGTGGATGCCTAAAACACTCTCCTCTTTTTTAGCATCTGGCCAGACACATTTGGAAGGATAAAAATGCCTTAATATTTGATAGGAAAAGGATTACTTGTATTGAACCATCTTGTTTTGTCCATGGGAGTATGTTAATGTCTGTTGTGCTAACTCGATTTCTGTTTCTCATAAGGAAATGCAGTGGATTGCCTGGAATCCACCACCTGAAAGATAGGAATACAGATGATAGTGTAATCAATCCTGACAGTGATGGGAAAGGTGATATAGCCATTGAATGGATCTACAGAGATGTTGAAGGACTGTGGGTGAGAGTCTTCATTGGAGCCATGGAAAAAAAACCTATCTACATTAGGGAGTTAACGGCTATGAAGGCTAGGCTTGCAAATGAGTACATTGTTTCTGCTCTTTGAGTTGAGTCTGAATCTCTGGTTGCTATCCTGGCCATCAACAGCAGAAGTGAAGACAATGTGGTCATTATTCAGGAAGCTGGGATGTGAGAATCTCTAACAAGCAGAGAGAGAAGCTAACATGGTTGCAGATCATCTTGCTAGGTTGGGACATGATGCTCCTCATGGTGTCACCACCATTGTGCAAGACCATAATGGAGGAAGACTTTAGGGGCTTTGCCTCCCTATGGACTAGTTTCCCCTCCCTTTAGGATTTGGGCCTCTTCGTGTAACAAAAAAAAAAGGGTAACAATGTGAAGGTTGTTACGAATCAGATATAGAGTTTCAAAACTTGACGGTTATGGACTTGATCTAAACACTTTGGAGTTTGGAGTTTGGAGTTTGGAGATAAATTAATTGATTTGAAGGTGCAGTAAAGATTTGTATGCACCGTTTGAAGGAATTATGTTACGAGATAATCATAATTGGCACTTGTTTTTAAGTGGGTATGAAGCGGGTTATTGTTGGGTTTGGACGAATATCACAGGCACTCAAATATACATATAGAAATGTGTGTATGTATTAATTTTATTGACTTTTTATTATGTATATTTAGAGCTATATTTTAATACTATACATATTATAATAAAGATTTCAATGCAGATAAACCATATCATTAGAGATTCTACAAAATAGGAAGGCAAGAAAAAGAAAATTAATAAAAATTTAAAGAGATTTTGATGTGAACGCCTGGAATCATACAATATCATCAAGCCAACACTATCTTTGCCTACTCTTTCACCATGGATGGCTAAGCCAAGCTTTCCTTAAAGCAGCAACTGCTGCTACTACTACTACTCTACTAGATTTTATAACATATCATCACCGACTAAAAATTACGAAACCTCCTCACTCTGTTGAGAAGAACGGATCATGCTTCTTCCATCATCACGTTGTTACAACAGGCCACATGTATGTAAATTGGTTTCACTTTATACTAGTAGTAGTAGTAGCAGCACTTCTTGCACTCATACAAGTATGGTAGTTGGTGCTTCTCTGCTTCCGATAAGAAGAGTACACATCATCATATTGACTTATCTCATTAGGGTTGTTGGCACTACTAGCTGCTCCAAGTCCCAATCTGTGGCCTCCTCCTGAATCACTACTAGTAGATCCTCCTGGCGGCTTCCGCTCATCAGGATGATGAGTACCTCCTGATTCAGGGTCGATTAGCAGGTTAGGAGGTGGGGGGATACAGGCTCCACCTTTCCGGACAGATGGCTCTCTCTCGTAATCGTCGTAATCATCACCACCTCCTGACGACTCACAAGGTTTCATGGGTCCCTCTGATGGATTAACCTCACCAATCTCCTTAAAGAACTTTGAAACCCTCTCAAGAATTTCGGATGGAGAAACGTTTGATGGAGGTATAACAGTTGGGATATCCAAAGGGCTCATGGGAGAGTAAGGCACCCCACTTCCTATCTGCATTTTTCTAACCATTCCAGGAATAAGACCAGGAGGAAACAAAGGGTAGGGAGGTAATTTCTCACCAGCACCGCCTACTGATGATGTCGGCAGAGTATGAGAACCGGGTGCTGCTAGGTTGGTTGGCTGCTGCATAGAAGGTAGCATCATGGCAGCAGATCCAACAAAACCACTGGAAGGAACCGAAACTGGAAGAAACTGATGGGGGGGCAACAATGGTGGTTGCTGCATAGGAGGAACTTGTTTATCCTGATATTCTTGTTCTGGCAAACTAGGGAATGCCGCTTGCTGCTTATTCAAATGCCAACTAGTCTGGTTTGCACCCTGATTTGCTAGTCCTGCATACACAGAAAGAAGCTCAAAGACTTACAGAAACAAATACAAAATCCGAAAACAAAGATAACCCACTATGGACAACAAAGAAATATAACCTCTGTCTGGACATGAGAGCCTTTGAAGAAATTTTAGTTAAGATGTTGGTTTAGATTGAATTAGGGTATCATGTTGTAATAAAGTGGGTGTTGTGTATTTGTGGAGGGTGTATTCAGATGAAAAAAAAATGGTATAAATAGCATGAATTAATTCGTATGCAAACGCACTCATAATTTATCCTACATTCATAGAACAATATTGCCAGTAAAACCAGGGGTAAAACCAGTCGGTACCTGCTGAAGCAGACGGATCTGGTGACAGAGAAGATAAATCTCTTTGCCCACCAGGATAAGGATTCATATGCATTCCTCCCATCATCTCATTTTCAAAGGCTCGAATAGTATTTGGATCATAAACTTCCTTTGATGCCCAAAACTGTACAATTTTTTGAAGCCGTGATTGGTTTTCTTCCTTGTTTTGGGGATTGTGGTAAATCCTTGCAAGCATGGAGCCCAAAACAGGCTTAAATGCTAGTGCTTCATTGTCGAGTTCATGAGGGTTGACCCTTCTTTGCAAGCTACAAATAATGTGATCATCAAACCAGCGGGCCAAAATCAGGTAAAGAACTTGTGGAAAGAAACAAATGTGGGGTAGAGGTGGAGGGGGGCATTACAATTCCAACAAAAAATCCTGTCGTAACAAACATGTGATGAAATCAAAATATTCTAACAAGTATATTATGATAGATGACTGCCAAGACACTTCCCGTTGCTCAAATTTGAAGACACTGAAAAGACAATTATATCTTCATTGTCGTTTTGGCTATAAATCCAAGGTCTAAAACACAATTTTTCAAGAAATCGTATAGTTGTCCTGGAACTATAAAAAAACTAATTAACATATTTGAGTGGTGGTTTCCGGTTGGAGTATCAAAGGAGAAGCATGAAATTGGAAAGGAAGTAATAAATAGCTCCTTGATTTGCTTCAAGCATGTCTATTTTTTCGACCTGTTATATGTAGCCTTTTTTTTATGATGAATCAAAAAGAAAAAGGAATCAGAAATGAAAAGTATGCTTTTACATGACCAAATCTAACTACAGAGTTGACAACAATGACCCTACACTAGGCCTGACTGCAAAAACTCTTTTGCTATTCAAATGCACATGGTTATCTCTTTAGTAATGCTGAACTTACATACGCATCGCATCCATAATATCTCATAAACCCTTTACCAGAGAAAGGGAGATCAGTGTACCCTGGTCCTCCAATGTATTACACAAATTGGTCATTCATACACTTGTATCTTGGCTCAAACTGTTAATAAACTTTCTGGATTTGGATTTTAACCAAAACTCTCGTCTGACAGCTAGAATCACTATTCAATTTTATCCATTCTGGATTCCCTAACACATGCTATTTCAGGTCGTGCAAGACGCACAAAGCACCCTCTCGACATATTTACACCATCTTTTTCTTATTAAAAAAACAATTAGTACTTTATTTGTCCTAGTTTGAAAGTTCATATTTGTAACATAGTTGTAAAGCGCTAGGAGAAGCCTAGGAGGGCTTGGGTCACCTGGGATTGCGCTTAGCCATGCTAGGCAATCATGTAAAAAGTTGAAAAATAGAAGTCAATTGACAAGAAAATCAGTAAAAGTCCACAAAAAGTCTAATTCCTATCAACCATATATTCAACTTGTCTTGTGAGCACTATAAGCTCCAGCCACATCAAACTAATTGCAGTTTCCATCATATGTATGTACTATGTCCTAACCACCCAATGATATCAATTAAACTAGCCATACATGCACGGATGCACCAACTCAAACTGGAGTACCAAGTAATCTAAGGTTCATCATGTGCACACATGCAACCCCCTTTTGTACAGCATCTTGCCGAGGCAACCCTCGCCTACCTTATAGGCGCCAAGACCTCGACTCTTGCCTAAGCGAGCGCCTTGACAACTATATTTTGTAATTTCAACATACTAAACAAGTATACCATCAAATGTATGATCTGACATTAAATACTTGAACTTTTTCAGTTTTACCATTTCACATGTGAGTGTAGCTCTTGCTTCTCATTGAAGAATTGCATTGTATACCATGTCAAATGGTATCTGTACATTAGGTAAAAAGCCTAGAAACACTATCTAGATAATTGGACAACAAAAACTCATTCCTCCTTATGATGTCCGTCAATGTGATCACTAATGTGGCAACAAGAAACACTTCAAGCATACTAACAATTTGCAGTAGAGTCTACAACTATCATTCGCTTACCACGTAAGACTACATTGTCACCAGGCAAGTCGATATAATAACACAATAAAAATAAGTGAGGGAAGAATGCGTAGATTAACGAAATCAAAATCAACTAAAGTCAGAGTACCTGTCAAACAGAATGTCATTTGCAAGATAAACAATATGCAGTTGTCTCTCAGAGTCATCCAAGGAGAAAATCCGGTCTCTAAGAGCCTCGGCAAGAGCAGGTATGAATGGAGACCGCTGCATGAACCAGTTTTTGGCACCTTTAATAGACTCTTTAGTTCCAGTGAGGCCAGTCAGAACATTATTAAGCTCCATTTCAACATCTGCAGGAAGTGGCCTGGATAAACCCCTGAAAGGCCTGTACGTTTGATCATAATCCGGTCGAATATGACCACCAAACATAGGATGTTGTGGATGATTCTGCTCATAAAATGGCGGAAAAGGGCCTTGATGCAAGTGAGGTGCACCAACCATACCAGAGGAAGCAGCAGGATTAGGGCTACCACCCAACTGAGGAGGAGCATTTGGACCCATAATAGGATTTAAAGGATGCATAATAGGCATTGATTGGGCAGGATACGGTGGGGGATTGAAGTGGCCTCCTGCAGGAGGAGGCCTAGTAGCCATCCAAAGCTTATCGCGGTAGTAATTATAACCATCACCACCAAAGAGAAAGGCATAATCAGGATTATCTTTCTGTTTTTCACGAATCATGGCCTCAAACTCTGGGCCATTTTTGGCTGCATACTCAACTAGCTTATCAATACGCTTTTGAAGTTCAGGGTCAGATGGAGGAGGAGGAGGAGGAGGGGATGGTGCAGAAGAATCATAAGGGGAATGGAAGGGTGGGGACCAAGGGAGGCGGAATGTGCTGTTGAAAAGCAGGTGGTGGACGTTGTTGTTGTTGCTGTTGCTGCATATGAAGCATGTGAGGGGATGAGGATATTGTGGTTGTTGCACGGGGGGGCGACCATAGGGAAATTGTTGTTGGTGTGAAGGATGCGGAGGCAAAAAAGAACCATGGCCACCACCAGCAGGATACTGCTGATGCTGATGCGGCGGCGGCGGATGAAATCCAAACTGCGGCTGCTGCGGCGGCGGATGAACATTTGCTGCGGCGGCTTGTTGCTGTTGAGCAAAGGCCATAGCTGCAGCATAATCAGGTCCTGGTCGATCCATTTGACTATTTCGAGTTCATATAATCATCTAACATCTTCCAAAGAAAAGAAAAAAAATCCATGGGAGAAAAATAGACAAAGCAGATCAAAGGTATGAAAAAAAATTATTATCAAAAAAAAAGAAAAAAAAAATTGCAGATCGAAACAGAAACCTGTCTCTTGTCTTCCTGGGAATATGCAACTACGGCCGGCGACCTAAACAATTTAGGTTTGAAACAGGGTGCTGAATCCCTCTTTTTAATGATTTTTTTTTTACTTTAAATTTATTTAATCTGTTTTATCATTATCTTCTTTTTTTTTCCGACTCGGACACTTTGGCAACTCGTCTCCGGGTGACATTTGGCCGCTTGCATGGTGAATGTTGCGTAATAAATTTCTTTTTCTTTTCAAATATATATATATAAACCTCGGCCCAGCTGGTCATTAATCCGGAAGTTCCGGGTTCGAATTTCAACAGGAACAAAAAGTGTATTTGCGTGTGTTTATTTCGTATCCGTAAAAAAAGCTCGGTGCTCCTCATACATATGCACACGATACAGGGTGACGACTCTTCTCATACAAACCAGCCAAGTAATTTTACAGAATCTCTATAATTCATAGAATTTTGACAAATGCAATGTAAAATAATTTTATAGAATCTGTGTTTTACGGTAAAAATTAAATATCCGGTGTCATGTTATTTGAGCTAATTGAAATCTGTAAACTACAGGTTAATAATGATTTATGGTATATAATGCAAATATGCTCGTGTCATGCCTTCAAAACACTTATTAAATTTTTTTTTCCCATCAAATGACGAAAGATTTTATTATTATCGAGCTATAACTAAACAACAAAATTAGGCCCCGGCTAGACAAATAACTCAGCACCACGTTGGACTACCCAAAAAACACTAACCAAACCTACACCACAACAAAGTCAAATAATAGAATTCGAACGAGGCTTGTTGAGCATAATAGAAGAAAATATTTCTTCAAAGGATAGAAAGGTGCTCAGACACGAAGCCTCTAAACCAATCGATTACTTGACAACATATATAGACAATCCTAATTACAACAAAGGACATAATATTACAATATTTCAGCCAACCCCGCCTCACACCGCCATTGTACGGTATAAGGAGCCCTCACAAGCCTAACATCCCTTCCCGAATAAACAAACGGTTGGCCACGAGGAGCATCAAGAAATCATCACCGGTGATTGAATAGCCGGCACCCACCGCCTGGGACAGGACGTGAAAGTCAAAAAAAAGAGACGAACAACGGCATCACCAGCCTTGAATCTCCGATAGCAAAGCACCACTCGTTGGGTACGACGGAAAGGTGCGAGATCCTTTCTCTAATTATATACTCGATTTATAATTTGATGTTGTTGATTAGCTAATGTTATTATAAACATATCCTTGTTTTGCATTTGGTCTTTTTGCTTATAACTGGTTTAGCGTTTATTGCTATTAGCCAATGGTGCCTAGTTGAGAGTAAAGAAATGCTTGTTTAGTAACAAAATATGCACAACCAATGTCACAACATACTTTTAAACTATTGATTGTTATGTGATTCATATGATTTAATGGATCACACATCACAATTAATAGTTCTAAAATATGTTATTTACTATGTTGTGGTTATTTTGTTGTGACACTACCCTCCTCACGAGTGTAAGGACGTGATTGAAATTTTGAATTCTTTTTTTAAATTTAATTTGGCCTATATATTGGCGTGCATTTTGTATTAAATTTATGATCAATTAAAGCTGAAATAAAAAGATATACCACACGAATATGTCTCCTAATCCTCATGTCTTAGGTTGATCCAAATTCCTACTGGTATATGGCCAAATGCCAACTTTAAAATTTAAAAAAAAAAATGCTGTTGTTAAAGCATGCAAAATTACTCGCAAGCAAGCATCCATCCCTTGCTTTTGGTTTTGGATTCCTCTAATCCTCGTCACCGTTGGAATCCTCGTCGCCGCCGCCACGAATCAAATAATTAAGTCCAACGCGGGAGGATAGAAGCACCTGATCAGACCATCCATAAGTAACCCGTAACAGCAACCCTCGGGACATTCATCATTAGATGGGCAATCGGTTAAATCGCCACAGACCTCGATCAGGTGGTTGAGGCCTTGGACCAAACTTGCACCTTATTTGGCCATCATAAACAATCCCACAAAGGCAGTCGGGACGACAATCATCATCAAACAAGCATGAATACTCGCCACAGATCTCAGGTGGTTGTGGTTCTTGCAATGTTTTTCTTAATAGTGGCACATGTCGACCTTCAGCCATGCCTCTTCCTAGTTGTAGTTTTCCAATGACGCGTACCAGAGACGGAGCCATCATTGGGGCTAAGGGGTGCTAAGCCCACCCCAGCTTTTTTATTTTTTTGGCTTATATATATATATATATATATATATATATATATATATATATACCAGCTTAGACCAGCCCACTCTAGCCAAGCCCACCCCACCCTAGCCAAGCCCAGCCCACCAGAAAATTGATAATATCATATTCAATCCAACTCTATTAATGTCGATAGATGATAAATCTTCGTTCGAGTTGTGTTTTCTCTGTTGTACCAAATTACTAAACTGAACATTTTATTTAATCCGCTTCTATCGACACCACATAAATTTTAGTGTTTCCATTTGTATAGGCTTTTCATTTTTTCTTGGTTCAATTCCAGACTAAAAAAAAAAAATGTTTGAAGGTTAGCTTAGCCTTTTTTTGTGTTAAATTCGAGACTAATTTTTTTTGTTTAAAGGTTAGCTTAATTAGCCCACCCCAATTATAATTCCCGCCCGTCCTCGACGCTGCACTCACCTGCAATGATCAAAACCTATATTACGAGACCAAACCAAAAAAACAAACGGAACATTAATTGTATCCGTAAAATAAAGGAACTTACCTGAAGGGTAGAAGAAAAGAAAAAGAAAACCAACAATGCAAGCTTAATCATCATCTTAATTGTGTTCTTTGTCAAGAAATATTTTGAGGGTTTTACCATAAAATAGTTGGTTATATGATTTTATAAATCCATCTTCACCTCTATTTATATACAGTAATTTTATGGTGGTCAGCGTCCAGTTTTTTTGACCACCAAAGTCAATGACTTTCAAGGATACATTGGTGGAAAGATTTACGGTAGGGATTTCATTAGTGGAAGTTGAATTCCTATTGGTTGAAGACACCAAAGTAGGATTTTGTCCCGGGCCACAAGAAAATTTGTGATTTATATATGTATGATCAAAGGGAATAATTAAAATTACATTTTCCTCTATAAAGCTATCCCCGGTCGATCGCCTGCAAAGATGAAACTTAATTTGATTTTATGTCGTGAAATACCTCAAATTTGTTTAATTCCATCTCAAATAGTCAAAGTTAGGGGTGAACAAAAATTTTAAAACCAAACCAACCGACCGACCAAATTGAATCAAACCTAAAAGCGTGAAACTATTGTTTTTGATCGGCTTTTATATAACTAAAACCAAACCGTTTATCACAATTTGGTTTCAATTTGAAAATTGAAAACCGCTTTGAAACCGGACCAAACCGGATACCTTATATGAAAATTTTAAATTATCAGTCTGCTTAATTCACTCTAACTCATTTCATTTAAATTCCTATTTGCAATATATTAATTATCCATCATTAATTTCATAGCTTAAACATTCAACTTGTTGCAAGTTGCACACGCTTTTACTTCAATAAATCGATATCATAAGAGAACAACACAACAATAATCAATTAACGACTCGCAATCTCGAACCCTCTCTTCTCTTTGCTTTCTCAACACAAATATTTGAGATGACTCATCATTATTTTTCTAATATGTGCAAAAATTAGTTACATTTCACCTATCTTACTCACTTACGAAATATAATACGTTCATATTTCTCCTCTAATCTCACTCAAATACTATTGTGTCTTAAGCACGTTGTTATTTATCTAAGTTAATTATTCAATGTTGTATGTGGTAGCTTTTTTAGGAAGATGTTAGTTTAATATTAATAATGTGTCGGTGTTAAATCTTCACTGGTAAATTGAAATGAGGAAAATAAGATTAGTTATTGTCTTGATTAAGCCTAGTTAGGAAGTTCGGTGGTAGGTAACGCATTTGTTAATTTGGATGATGGATTATAGTTCAATATAGATAATTTGTTATATCATCTCTTCGGCTTCAATCACTTAGTAATATTGATGTAACACTTATATTACCATTTTTTTTTTCTCGATAGTAGTGATTTTCAATCAATAATTTTATTTGTTCATGAAAACCGTGAAAAACCGGAACCAAGTCAAACCAAACCGGACCGAACAAATGGTTTTAACCTAAAAACCATTTCCATTTGGGTTGAAAATTTTAAAACCGTATAAAATGGTTTGGTTTTATAGACGGGAAAAAACGGCCAAACCGGACCATGTTTACCCCTAGTCAAAGTTACAACTGCAACATCATTTTTTTACAACTGCAATCATTTGAAGAAAACAGAGTTGTGCATATTTTATATATCTAGAAGTAGAAGCTCAAAACACAATTGAATCATAGTTATTGATTCAAGTCTCAACTTTGATTCTATCAAAGTTTTAAGACTGTGAAACACCAGGTGTGAAGGACAGTTGAGTGCAGTCAGGAAGACTGTGTTTGTGTTGAGCTGGTGAAGAGACAATTTAACCCTCTAAGGACCAGTGTAGCAAGCTTAGTTCAAACAGCAATTCTATCTGTTGAAGACTGAAGCTGGAAGATTGTGAAGCTAGAGATTAGTGAAGGACAATCAAGTGTTTAGAATTTGCTTTGTGTCTTGTAACTGTAAACATCAAGAACATAGTGAATTTGGCCTCCTACATCACAGGGGAAGAGTGGACGTACACGATTACACCACCTGGAACCACTATAATTCGTGTATCATTTACTTATTTACTTTACGCATTTATTTATTGCATCTAAGTATACATTACATATAATCACACTCAGCACATACTAGAAACTGAACCAGCACTACATTGCATTATATTTAAACAATCTGATAAACTCAAGTTTTATAAAGGCTTAATTTAATCCATTGTCCGGTTAACTCGATTCAAAGATAAGTCAAGATCGACTTATACTCAGCTAAGTTAATTAACTTATCTCCGCACAAGTTTAAGCTGAACTCAATCTGCTCAAGATTCAGTTTTCAGTTAGGTTTTTTGGGACAAGTTTATTCACCACCCCTCCCCCCCCCCCCCCTTAAACTTGCATAAGCCTTCCAAGGACCAACAGATGGATTTGAGGCGTTTTGAATTGCCATGTTAAGAGTCTAATGAGGCGCTTCTTAAAGTTGGATCAAATAGCGCATACAGGGCCGACCCTCGTATTTGTTGGGCTTAAGACCAAGTCCCCGAATTGGGCCTTTTAGTTGAAGTTGTCTTTTTTTTTTTGAAAAACATAATTATCGCGTTTTTAATATCCGTAAGGACAAAATTCATGTTATTTGTTAGATATTTTATTCACAAAGTCTGTTTTTATTTTTGTTTTGAATGTGTTGTTGCACATTGAGTGCGACAGGTGTCGCCGAAAAGATACGGGGTTCGACCTATATATGCACGTGATTTCGTAGAAGGGATTTTTCATTGGGACACATCATTTCGGTTGTGCATGGTCATTGAGACACATCCTTTGAAGACGAACTGGTTTGTTCTTTCGTGAAGAGGGACATTATATTTTCGTTGTCTATATATAGAGAGACATCAGCATTCGGTGTGAAAGATAATGAAGTTTGTTTAGAAGCATCATCAGTACAAACATATTATGTCTCTAAAGTAGTACTCCATTGAATACTGAGAGAGATATTAAAACATCTCTTTAAAGAAACGTTTTATACGTGCCTTGGAGATCATTCAATTCTGTTTGTTTTTTCACATTTTTCTAACATTATTGATAGTCTCAAAACATGCCTACAAAGTAGTCTTTTCATACGTATACATAAAACATACTTACATATTACTATTTCAAGATCGCTCTTGCAACACATTTAGAGACGAAATCACTAATCAAAGTAGAATTGTCAATTTCATTAACCATATTCTTCTCAATTGAGAATTTGAGAATAGAATTTATCATTTATGAATGGAAAATTGAAAGAAGGAAAGGAAAAAAAAAAAAAAAAAAAAAAAACAAAAAACAACACTAGCGTGAGGAGGAGCTGGGAAACGAAGGCGCAGGATCAAGGGAGGGCGGAACTTAGGAGTGAAAAATGAGTTTCTATCTATTTTTGTTTGTTTTATTTATTTTTGTGTGTGCTTTTTTTATATATAATATAGATATATATAATAAATTAATAATATAGATAAAGTCATAAAACAAAAATAAAACAAAAAAAACTTGTTTGTATATATCTATTTTTTTTGGGTCAAGTAAATTTTTTTATTTGGGCCTTTATCAATTAGAGTAAGAAAAAAATAGGATAAGGTCGTAAAGGACGGATTTACATCTTATTTGAAAAAAAAGGACAAGAAAGAAATGCACAGGTTGTAAAGGACAGAAAGTAATGTATATCCAAAAATACCCTTAAATAATATTTCCTTTTTATTTCATGCCCCCACGTTTCAAAGATCTCCAAAAAAAAAAAAAAAAAAAACCCAAATTCTCAAATTCTTGCTGATTAAGATCTCCAAAAAAAACCCAAATTCTTCGCTTGTTCTTCTGCAGCCGCCACCCTCCTCGCCAAACTTCCTCCAAACGTTTTCCGCCACCGCCGCTTGTCCTAATTGCAATCCTAATCAACTACTTCATCGCTAAACGGTGGCCAGAAAACGGGTGGCGGATTTGTTTAGGCGGCGCCGCCGTACCCGGTATAATCTTCATTATCGAAGACGTGGATGAGGAATTCGGAGATCTGATTTACGCGTGTGAAGAATCGAAGAAAGTGGAGCATCCATGGGCGAATATCTTCGAACGGACGAACCGGCCGCAATTGACTTTCGCGATCGGGATTCCGGCATTTCAGCAGTTTATGGGTATGAATTTGATTACGTTTTATGCTCCGGTTTTGTTCAGGACAATTGGGTATGGAGTTAATGCTTCGCTTATGTCGGCCTTAATCACCGTTTCGTGAATTGTGGTGCGACGTTTGTTTCGATTTTGCTTGTGGATTATTATGGAAGAAGAAAACTGTTTATTTATGGTGGATTGCAAATGTTCATATGTCAGGCATCATTATTGTGGTCCTATTTCATAACTGTTTCATTGATCAATTGGCATGTATGATCAATTGTTGTTGTCATGGAATTATCAATTGTTGTTGTATGAATCCTACTGTCTTTAGTTTTGTTCTTGAAGAATTGTTGTTGAAGAATTATCAATTGTTTGTTCTTGAGGAATTATCAATGCATTTTTTGTAGTAACACCACTGTGCCCACTATGCATTTTTTTTGTAGTAACACCATTATGTATTTTTTGTAATGTTACTACATTTTTCCGGAATTGGAATTGGAACTACATTATTTTGTAATGTTACTACATTTTTCGAATTGCTTGATGAGAAAGACAAGTTAGTTCGCGATTTTCTCCCAATTTTTTCACAAATGTGCACGATCTTAAGGTCTCAAATACCCTATCGGGTTCCTTTCCCAATTAGGGTTTAGTTTGGTAACGCTTCGGCATTTTTTTCTAAGGGACATGTAGTAACGCTTTGGCATTTTTTAATGAATGTGCACGATCTTAAGGTCTACAAATCCTATTATCGGTTCCACTTCCCAAGTAGGGTATAGTCGATTCAAAATATGCAGAATTCGATTCAAGATAAAACCCTAATTCAATCAAATTATTAAGAATGCCGAGCCGATCCGCTCAATATATCACTAAAACGAAAATCGATCATAAGAATTAACAGAAAACATTTCGGATTTTTGACTGTATTGGAAGAAAATTGTCATTATTTTTAGAAGAAAAACGGTGAGCCGTGGGAGTTAATTCGCATCTCAGTTGCAGATTCTAAATGCCTTATTTTTAGGAAGAAAAACGGAATGACATTAAATGCATTTATTTCCTGAATTTGCAGTGAGAAATAAAAAAAAATCTTACATTATCATTAAGGGTGTTTGTGACATCTCTATTTTTTTGTCCTTCGCAACCAAATATTATTTTTTTTTCACTATTCTTCATTTAAGATGTAAAGTTGTCGCTGCGACCACCAATTCAAAAAAAAAATTAGGCCTTTATCAAAAAAGAAAATTAACATATTATATTAGGTTGGATCGGATTAAATTTATACGAATTTTTTTATTTTAGCGAAACATGTACCGTTGGGTCCTCCGACACAATTGGGCTTAAGACCCGGGTCTCGCCGGCCTTAGCATAGGGCCGGCCCTGAGCGGATATTTTTACAAAGCCCTTACAAACAACTACTTTTTTGAAGCACCGGGACAAGCTTCGGCTCATCAGCAGACCGCCTTCACCTTATGGGGGGTGTATTAGGAGATAAACCCAAATCAGTTTAGATATTATAGCTGTTGAGATTTTATAGGATATTTGTTATACTTTATCCTCACCTAATTATAAATGAGCTGTTATACAATCAAATATCAATGAGAAAAATATTATTTAACAGGATATACATTTATATATAGAATGAAAAAGCATATATCAATATTTTTGTATGTATATATACATATATGTTATTATAGATATGTATATATATCTCTATATATATACTCAGTTTAATCATTATATAATATCATAACCAGGGACGGACCTAGCCTATTAAGGGTGGGGTCACTTCCCACTCAAATTTCCTATTAAGCTGACTTCTATACCCTCTTATAATAATAAAACTGCGTAGATGTATATTATTACAGATAATTTCTACTACAATTATTCATTTAGTTAACCTTAGAAACTTTTGTTATTTATCTTGGAGTCCATGTGTTCGAGGCTTTCTTTGGGTTACAACGATCATAACCAATAGTTTTTTTTGTGATGTTATCATAATTAATAGCTATAAAGTATCTAAATATGTTGTTACATAACAATGTTATGTAACGGATATATTATTTTCGATTCTTAAAGAATCATTGTTATTCACATTTTGACGGTTAGTACTACCTGAAATATTATCTGCTGCGTTAACAAAATAAAGAAACGAAAATTGTTTTAGCTAATCATTACCCACCTACCTACCCTATCGCGTATCGTGCCCTGTGCCCGGGCTATTTACTTGTTACCAAAGGCAGACCGATTTTACTATTTTGTCCTGTTTTATAACTGATTGCCAAAAGCACTTTAGTTGACTGATTTTACTATTCTGCCCTTCAACAGTTCATTGGACACTATTTTTTACATATTGTTTTAATAAATAAGAAGCTATAGCAAATTGTATTAGATAGAAAATACAACACACACAAACATATATATATATATATATATATATATATATATATATATATAGCACGTGCATGTGTGTATATACATGTATGTTGTTTTAATTATTATTATATATAAGCATAATCAAGCATGGCTACAAGTGTTCGAGCCGAATATTGTATTTACTCCTGTCGATTTCCTACTATCCACATTTCCATGGTCAATATGACTTCGACTCTAGTGCCTGAAAGTAGAAAAATGTAGAGTAATGATAGATGCATAATAAAAATTACACAACGGATGCTACAACCCGATCTTTCACCTTTGATTTTGATGAGTGTTAATCGACGTGATGTGGACCCATCAAAATCAAGGGTGAGATCACGTTTGTGGCATCCGTTAATGTATTTTGTTGTCTTTCTATCATTACTTAAAAATATATTACATTAAATGCCACTAAAATACCACCAACTGGGTCAAATGACCACAAATTTTAGGTTGGTCATGAACCAAAACCTACTTGTTGTACCAAAAGCAATAGGAATTATTGAATTCCATATTTTCAGAAGGAAAAAAGAATTACCAACATTTTTTTTTAAAATTAGCTACATGGTGGTTTATAACTTGCACCATGACCACCATAAAATCAGTATAAAAAAACAGGTGTGATTGTTACCAGCATTTCAAAATATATAATTATACGGATACAAACATCGTATCATAATGGTTGACAACCAAATTTCATACCCTTGATCGTATATACTACTATTTCGCTTATACTCTACTTCAAAATTGCAAATAATGTTTCATTTTCCAAATAAAACTTTAGTTGTGTTCGTTTTGACAAGAATATTATTGCATTACATACAAGGTGAAATATTGTATTGTATCATTCTAAAATAAACATTTCTCTGTTGTTTTTATTCGAAATGGGAATAAAAGAGGAGATGAAGTAAGACAATTGCATTGATTCTTTGGACATAATGTTATTGTAACTCCTCGTTCCTGGATACCGAGCCCTTATCCGAAAGAGAAACGTTCGGCGCGTATAGCATTTAATAAATCTAATATTATACGCCAGCCTCTACGTCGTCGTATTAAAGTAAAAGCAAACGGAAGCTAAAAAAACTCGGGTAAAAACATAAATGCTGCTAAGAATATATTACAACCATACTAAAGATGAATAGTTAAGATTACAACGACAAAAAAACAAAGCCTTACACAATACGAGTTCTCAAAAGAACAAACTTAACTTTCAAAAGTCTAGAAGTAAAAGTACAATAAGTCTAGAAAGAAATGATACATTTAGTCTAGTACAACCTTTAAAGGAAAAATAAACTAAAAGCATCTTCAAGGCATCAACGTCATTCAAGCCGTCGTCTACGCTTGATCAACTTGCTTGTCTTCTCACCCCACAATGCATACAAAAGAAAATGCAAAGGAGGTAAGTACAAAGTACTTAGTAAAAGTGAGAAACTAATGAATAACTAAGTTCTACAACAAAATGTTCTTTTTATTATCATTATGTTGTCTTTATGAGAGATTGACTCAATCTAGGGTTCACTCCATGTCCATCAACATGTCATGACTATACGTTTCTAGCTTAACTTATCTTGGTTACGTCATCAATCAAGGGCACTATGCATGATGTGTATCCATCACGAGATATACTTGCCAACTACGGTGAATAGCACCGATAGTCCCGGGATCTCCCGGAATGCATATACGTTCGATGAGTTTCCTCCACTACCCTTTAGCTTTTTGAGCCAATAGCGTTGTTCACCTTTTATGAACGTATCACATCGCCGATATGAATTGGTGCCAAACCAAGAATATGTGACGTTTTATCTTTTACTACCACGTATGTAACCTTATTGTGTATTACTATATTAGCTAGTCACCTAAGTGTTTTCAAGTAAGCTCCCTCACATACACTACTCTCTTTCCTAGACCACTAGACATGGACAAGGCTTAACAATTACACAGATATTGATAAACTCTAGTTCATCAAAGCACAAGCCCTTTCATGCTCTTCCGATGGATCCGAACTTCAACTCCCTTTAAGAGTACATTCGGTGCCGAAACTAAACGAATCGGAAGCTCAATCGAAGCTTGTTAAGGTTTAATTAATGTTACAAGACCAAAGGATAACAATCAGAACGTATTACATAGCTTAAAACACAATTATCACAAAACTGGGGCCAATGCGTGCGCATTTCTTGATCAGCAACTTGCTGAAACTTTCTGCTCAACCAATGCGTGCGCATTCCGGGGAATGCGTGTGCATTCCGGGGGATGCATGCGCATTGCACTTACTGGGAGTAGCCTGAACCATCCTGATTCCTGAATGCGTGCACATTGCTTGGCAATGCATGCGCATTTAGCGTAGAAAAACCCTATAACACGATTTTCTACACTTAATCGATTCCTAACCCAAACCAAACACGTTTATCAACAAATTACTCAGAAAAATAGCAGTAGAACTCAACTCAAATATACCAAAAGTATCACATCTCATTAATTACAACTTAGTATGAATTCTATCACCAAACAACACCAAAACTCACCGGAACTCAACCTATCATTATAAAACTATAATTACTCATTAGGAAGAGCCTCTTACCTTAATTTCCAGCAAAACCGATCCAAAAACTTCAAGAAAACGCTGAACTTCTAAGCCTTTAACTTGTAACCTTATTAAACAACAAGTAAACCTAAAAATCTTATCTTTCTTGAAAAAACCCGAATTGAAAAAGTGTGTAAAATTGAAGATTACATGAATTGAATGCTTTGAACCTATTTTTAGAATGATCTATGCTCCAAGACGATCGTTTTGACTACTCATGGCTGAAAAACAGAGCTACGGATTTAAAGATATGAATTTTTGAAGAAACGAACTCGACGATTACGAAAAACTAGGGCTAAACTGAAAACTTACGGGATAAGGATATTTTATTTTCCAAAGTTGCGTCTCGTCATGGTGATTACTTTTCTCTAATGCGGCATCTTGAAATGATGAACGGATTGGCCAAACGGTTGAAAATTACGTTCTCCTTTTTTTTTTTTTTTTTCTTCTTCAATCTTGTGTCGCCTCTCTCTGCATGCTTCCATCTTCTTTTTTTTTTCTTCCAGAATGTGCGTGTAAAACTAATAAGTTATTTTGGAGATTATTTTCTTTTTATAGCATTTAATTAAATTCCTTAATTAAATAACTAAATCCTTTTAATTAAATCCTTTTAATTAAATCCTTTTTAATTAAATAAATAGGATAAATAATAATTAGGTCGTAGTGGGTATGCCCAATTACTATTTTACCTTTTAAGAAAAGTCGGGATGTTATAGTTATGTTGTTGGCAACTGTTACAAGGATAAGGGTGGGCTCATCTAGTGTATTTATGGTTGCGGATCATACCTGATTCTTTAGATCTAGTGGTATACCGTTGCATGCAAAGTAGGGTTTATCGGACTTGTGTTCGAGGACCACTGTGATATATGTCGTGGGACATTCGTGGTTCGAGTAGGCCGGAATTGTGGGATGTGATCAATCGTAGAATTGACCGAGTTAATATAAATCAATCGTGAGATCATACCTATCACTGCTAGATAACTGTTTTTGGAGGTGGGGGACGACCTATTCTGTTGAGCAACAAGTTGTAATGCTGACATGAGATCGGTTGAAATCGGAGTGCAACCTGAATAAAGATAAGCTTTTTCCAGACTTAAGATAAGCACTTTGAATCGTACTGGACTGGAGGCCCACCGGTGTTCTTATGTTGTTCTGATCCATTGACCATGCATGACCTTTTTGAGGCCCAACATGAATGATATAGTGTAATTTTGGGTTATACCTATGTCAAACCGCGGATTAGAGGTAACGAGTTGTAATCAAAAGCATTAGGAAAATTATGTAGTTTTTTTTCTCCTTTTTTTCGCATTGCTCACGCACATCCTGATCATGTCCACATTATATTTGAGCATCTAAAACTTCTGGGAAGTTTATATGAATTTACGAGGGGTCTAAGCATCGCTAGGCTTGCCGGCGCGAGAGGCTAGCCCGCGTCAGGTTAGTCAGTAAGTCAATTTCACATATATTTATGTATTCCGTTATTGTTTGATAACTGTGAATTTACAGTGTTAACACGAGCTTGGCACGTGACGAACAATCTTTTCTGAATTTACCATTGATTTGAGAATGGGTCATTACAGTTTCGAGCCTACCTCACAGCTTGTTCGATTTTTTTGAGGAGTTACTGGACTTCATGTGCGCTTTTCGGTTCACATAATTTATTCATAATTCACGATCAACGGATGATCTACTCTCGGGTAGTTGTGTTTTATTTTTTTATTTAAAACCCTCTCAAAAAAAAAAAAATTAAATAAACGTGTAAAGTTTAATTTATTTTACGTATGTGACGAATGCAGTAGATATATTATTATTATGGTATTTTAGATAAATTACTTATACGAATTAAAGCGGAGGTATCTTTTTGATGAACGTGTTACAAATCAAATATATTTCGGAAAAATAATAAAGTTTTTTTTTTAAAAATAAAAATTACATGCATAAACACGCGCTACGAGCTTTTCATTCCATAGTTAGTTATAGGGACCTCGATCCCCGACTGTGCAGGTCGAGCGGTGCAAGGTGCGGTGCATCGAAACGGTGTCGTTTCGATCCGAAACGACACCGTTTTGACTGTATTTTTTTTTTTTTTTAAATCACATCGACACGGTGTCGTTTTGCATCAAAACGACACCGTTTTGATGCACTTGTGGGAGGTGCGGTGCAGGGTGCACCGTTGGGGATCTTTTCCCTAGTTATAGTTGCAGCATTCTCTCTCCTAGTCTCCATCAGTCCATCTTCACGAAAAACAACCCAGTTTTCTTCTTCTCCGACTAGAGTGCTCTGCAAAATGGGTAAAAACAGGAAAGCACACCCGGTTCCACATCCACAGTTCGACGGAGGGCTGTTGAACTTTGAAATAGAACTTGATCGAATGGAGAAAAAGTCAAATTACAGAAAAAGGAACTATGAAGAAGATGAAGATCTTCTTCTTCAGTTTTGAAATGAAAAATGGCGGGAAAATTATAAAACTAAAATACAGCACTTGTAGTTCATTCTAAGCTTTCATTTATGCTAACTAACTACAATGTGATTGTCAATTACTATTTATACTACTCAGCTTGATCAAATTCTGTTGCAACCGCCTTAACTGTTTTTGGTGCCAAGTGTTTGATTAAATGCCCATGTGAGCCAAGAAGTATCCTATCCATGTGGCATTACCCTTAACACCCCCCCTCAAGCTGGAAGGGCTGAAGGCCATGAACAGCTTGCCAAGAAGTATCCTATCCATGTTGCATTACCCTTGGAATAGGTCTTTTAGAGGATAAGCCTGTAACAGTGTGCTAAGGATCTGTTTGTTGACTGGTTTGGTTAAGATGTCTGCTGGTTGTTGATCTGTGTGTATTGGCAATGGTTTGAGGACTTTCTCTAAGTATTTCTCCCTGACAAAGTGACAGTCTATGTCTATATGCTTTGTTCTTTCATGAAAAACTGGATTTTCCACTATGTGTAGAGCACTAGAACTATCACAATACAAAGGGACTGGTGCAGTGTAGTTGATATGAAAGTCCTTGAGTAAATATAGCAACCATTGAACTTCACAGGCTGTAATAGCCATGGCTCTATACTCAGCTTCACTTGAACTTCTGGAAACAGTGGCTTGTTTCTTTGACTTCCATGATATAAGAGCTTTGCCAAGATAAACCAAGAGCCCTGTTATTGATCTTCTTGTCTTTGTACAAGCATTGTCTCAATCAATCAACAAAGACTTGAGTTGTATAGGACTATCACTAGGAAAGAATAATCCTTTTCCAGGAGCTGCTTTTAGATATCTGAGTAACCTGTTTGCAGCCTTCATGTGTGCTTCATTTGGCTTGTCTAAGAATTGGCTTAATTGTTGTGTAGCAAATGCAATGTCAGGCCTAGTATTACCTAGGTATAAAAGTTTTCCAACAAGGCTTCTATATTCTGTGTTGGATGGTAATAAAGGAGCCTGTACTTCTGTTAAATTTTGAGTAGAATCCATTGGTGTAGAAGCAGGTTTACATTCTAGATAGCCATAGTGTCTTAATAAGTCCAGGCAATACTTCCTCTGATTAATTACAATCCCAGATTTTGTCCTTGCAACCTCAAAGCCTAGGAAATACTTGAGTTGCCCTAGATCCTTTATTGTAAAAGCTTTATGCAGCAAATCTTTGAGTTCTTGAATTGCTGTCAGACTCAAACTTCCTACTACAATGTCATCCACATATACCAAGAAAGCAATAAAGTCTGATCCTGTGCCTTTTGTGAACAAGCTGTGATCATTCTGAGACTGTTTGTAACCACTTTCCAACAATTTCTGTGTTAGTTTGGCATTCCATTGCCTACTAGCTTGCCTTAGGCCATATAGAGATCTGCTCAACTTGCATACTTTTCCATGAGCTTGTAACCCTGGTGGAGGCTTCACGTGAACATCCTCATCAAGATCTCCATGTAAAAAAGCATTATTTACATCCATTTGATGTAAATGCCATGCTTTTATCTTCTTTGCCGATGCTAAAAACAACTTTGATAGTAGTCTGTTTGGCTACTGGTGAGAATGTTTCAATGAAATCTATTCCTTCTGTTTGTGTAAAACCTTTTGCCACCAATCTTGCTTTGTATCTTTCAATACTTCCATCAGCCTTTCTTTTAATTCTATATACCCATTTGCATCCAATTGGTTTGATTCCTTTAGGTAGATCAACCAGTGTCCAAGTGTTGGTAGTATTCAATGCTTGAAGCTCTTTGTCCATAGCATCCTGCCAATTTGGATCAACTGCTGCTGCCTGATATGATGTAGGTTCAGTGTCTGCATTGATATTGCTTATGTAAGCCTGATGATTAGAAGAAATATTACTGTAAGATAACACATGATTTAGAGTGTGTGGAGAAGTTACGTAATGCGAGGATTAGTATAGACATAATCATTGAGATAAGTTGGAGTAATCTTTTGTCTATGAGATCTTCTCTGATTTGGAGGATCTGGAACTTCTGGATTTGAAGTCTGTTCAGCTGGTGTATCATGCCCTTGATTTGTAGATTCTGCCCTGGATGCATTATTGAATTCCACATATTCATCGAAAATAGGCAGGGCATACATAAATCATTGTTAGAAATTGATGTGAAGTCGATCGAAAAAGGAAACATATTTTCATGGAAAATGACATCTCTTGAAACAGAGATGTTTCTGGTTTGAAGATTCAGGACTTTGTATCCCTTCATATGATCTTCAAACCCTAGAAATACACACTTTGTGCTTCTGTCATCAAACTTTCCCCTTCCTTGTGAAGGTGTTGAAACAAAACACAGACAGCCAAAAACCTTTAGGTTGCTATAAACAGGCATTTTGTTTTGTAGCATCTGATAAGGAGTTTTATTACCAAGCAAAGGGGTAGGAATGAGATTTATCAAATAAACAAAGATGTAAAACACAGTGACCCCAATAATCTAAAGGTATATCAGATGTTATCTTTAATGCCCTAGCAACATTTAATATATGTTGATGTTTTCTTTCAATTAATCCATTTTGCTGGGGAGTTCTTACACAAGACTTTTGATGAACAATACCCTTAGTTCTGTAATACAACTTCATGTGAAATTCTGCTCCATGATCAGATCTTATGATCTTGATACATCTATCATATTGTGTTTGAACCATATTACAGAACTGTTGCAGCAAAACATTAGTGTCAGATTTACTTTTCATTAGAAAAATCCAAGTAAACCTACTATAGTCATCAACAATTGAAAGAAAATAATATTCACCATCTATAGTTGGTACCCTATTTGGTCCCCAGATGTCAACATGTATAAGGTCAAAACAAGAAACAGAAGCAGAAACACTGACAGGGAATTGCAACTTCTTTTGTTTTGCTAATGGACAAACAGTACAAGCATGTGCAGGAATTTTGACATTTCCATCAATAGTACTGATGACTTTCATTCTTTCTATTGATGGATGTCCTAATCTACTATGCCAAAGCAATGAAGTACTTTTATTACAATTTTGACAATTATTGCTAGAAACAGAAACTTGACTACTAGAAATTGATAGGCAGGGCTTTGGTGGATCAGCAACCAAAATGTATAACCCATTGAGAAGCTCAGCTGTACCAATCTTCCTCAAATTCTGCAGGTCCTGCACAACACAACTGTTAGGATGAAAAGCAACTACAAGATTACTATGTGCAGTCATTTTCCTGATGGATATCAAATTGTAATTGAAGCTAGGTATGCAAAACACATTGTATAGTGTCAAGAATTGGTTTATCTGTACTTTTCCAGTGTGAGTGACTTTAACAGCAGTACCAGTAGGAAGCTTAACATAAAGATTAGAAGCAATCTCAATATCAAACATATTTTGTAAAGAAACTGAGATGTGATCAGTAGCTCCTGAATCCATGATCCAGTGAGTGCTATCACATCAATGATACACAGCCTTGTGATTGAGAACCAGGTGGCCAATGCTACTTTGAATTGCACCGATTTGTATTAGTTGGGCTGCGTGTTTTGAATCAAGGACAGCAAGTGGTCATATTGTGACTGAGTTATGGCTCCTGCAAGATTGTCACTCTGAAAACCAAGATCTGAATCTGTTGAGTTTGAACCAGTGCCTACAGAATGATCATCCATAACAACATTATTTGCAATGAACCCTTCCTTGGCCAAATCTAGGTGGAAAACCATACTTCTTGTAACATTTGTCAATAGTGTGGCCCTCTTTTCCACAATAAGTACACTGAGGCCTCTTATATGCACTCTGACCTCTTCCATAACCACCAGAACCTCTTCCTTGACCCCTGCCATAACCTTGAGGCCTTGTTTGCATAACAACATTTGCATTACTTGGATCATTGACCCTGTTATCAGATTGTGATGCAAGAATCACAGAATCTTGTGCAGAGACAGTATAATTCAATTGCTGCTCGTGGTTAAGAGCCATTACAAATGCAGTTTTGATGTCTGGCAATGGCAAGGTCATTAACACTTGAGACTTGACATTGGCAAAATTGCCATTGAGACCTTTCAGAAAACGAGTGGTATAAGCATTGTCATAATACTCTCTCATAATTTGTAGAGCTGGGCAAGTACAGGGAGGAATTGGGCGTAATACTAGATACTGATCCCACAGTGACTTCAATTTCGTATAGTAATCCGTAACCGAGAGATTCCCTGTTTAGTTCTTTCAATTTCTTCTTAAAATTCGATAGCCTATATGCATTTCCTCTACCAAATCGTTCTTGTAAATCAAGCCAAATCTCTCTCGATGATCATAATACATGACACTTTCACCATCTTGACGGAATCATCGAATTTACCAACCATGAATGAACAAGATCGTTTACACGCATCCAAGAAACATAACCAGGATCTGTCAATTTCGGGCATCGTTGAAGAACCATCTACATCGCAAAGCTTTCCACGAGATGAAAGCATCTTTGTCATCGAACGTTTCCAGTGATTGAAATTGTCCACGCCTTTGAGCAGAGGCTGAACCAGAACTAAACTTGGATTATCCAAGTTTCCAGAATTTGCAGGTACACCAGTGGCAGCCATTGATTAAGAACTGAATTGAACAAGAGTGAAGTAGAATATCGCTAGCGGAATTCAGATTTCTCTGATACCATGTTGAACTTTGAAATAGAACTTGATCGAATGGAGAAAAAGTCAAATTACAGAAAAAGGAACTATGAAGAAGATGAAGATCTTCTTCTTCAGTTTTGAAATGAAAAATGGCGGGAAAATTATAAAACTAAAATACAGCACTTGTAGTTCATTCTAAGCTTTCATTTATGCTAACTAACTACAATGTGATTGTCAATTACTATTTATACTACTCAGCTTGATCAAATTCTGTTGCAACCGCCTTAACTGTTTTTGGTGCCAAGTGTTTGATTAAATGCCCATGTGAGCCAAGAAGTATCCTATCCATGTGGCATTACCCTTAACAAGGGCAGTGCCTCTCATGCCCAAAGAAATGCAGCTGTCCTCTCATCCTGAAGCAGCACGTGGAGAGTGTTCATCACAAAGATAAGTTTCGCTGTGAAGTTTGCCAGAATCGGTTTAAGACGCAGGCGGATTTGGACATTCACAAATCAGGTTTGCTGAATATCATTAAAATTTATTTAAGTGATATTGAATTAAGCGTAATGTTTGTAATTGATTTCCGTTGGTGTTGAAAAAAAAGGAAACATGGCTGGCGGTGGTGGTTCGGTTGAAGGAGATGAAGCTGCCTGAGGAGATTCCTCAGATGAATAAATCAACTTAGGTATTTTGCTGCTTCTTTTTTTAATCAGTTTGGATATGCTTCACTGTTTCAACTGTTGCATGATATTCGTTGAAGCTCTGTTCCTGAATCGGTTGACTGATATTTCTTAATTACTTCTGCATCTCATTTGATAAAATCATAGGTTTATTTGTGATTTTCTCTGGAATTAATGTTTTGTTTCATATTCTTCTGTTAATACGTTGTGTCCTTGTTCAATTATAGTTCGCTGCAATGCTATTGAGTCGTGAATGGGGTTTGTGAAACGTGAACAGTCGTGTACATGGATAATCTGGGAATCTGAATGTAAAATCACTACAAGCATGCTGTTGATATTTGATAAAGATTGTTTAAAACGGCTTGCATTTTGTTAACAAACTAGAATGATCATGGGAGCTTTGAGATACAGAGTCTCAAATTTGTCATGATCACGAGAGACAACATTCTGTATCAAATATGGAGTGGAACCATAAATGATCATGTGAGCTTGATAATCTTGCAAACATCTCGGTATATGTCTTTGAGCAATTGTACTGTGGAGTGCTGAGCAGTCTGTTGTTCAATTTGCATATCAGAAGAATGGGGAGTAGGTGAGGGCACTAAGGCAATTTGTATTGAAGGGCTGGTATGGTACTGGAGGATAAGATATATATACATTCCATCGATGAAACAGGCAGTACAATTTATTGAACTTCAGGAATAGCAGACTTAGTGAAAGGTAATTAGTGAACAAGACATCTCTAGAAATGAAAATGTCCCTTGATTGTAGGTCTAACAGAGTAAAGCCCTTTGTATGATGTGGAATCTTTATAAAGATGCACTTTCTCGACCTACTATCAAATTTGCCCCTGCCTTGAGCATTAGTACTAGGAAAAAAAAAGACATCCAAACACCTTAAACAAATTATAGTCAGACATTTTGTTATGTACATGAAGAATGGACACTTGTTATTCAGGAGAGGACTAGGCATGCAATTTATAAGCATGGGAGCATGTTGTAGGCAATATCCCTAGTAAACCATAGGTAAATTAGAGTGAAACCTTAATGCCCTAGCTGTGCCAAGTAAGTGTTGGTGTTTCCTCTCAACCACACCATTCTGTTGAGGGTGTGGACTCAAGTAATTCTTGGTGTTTGTTATTTTCATCCTGTCAAATTAAAACTAAACTATTCGCAGCAGGCTTGCTTAATGTTTTTGATTTTGCTGTGACACTACGTTTGAACAAGATTAATTCATAGAACTGCAATCGTGTACAGCATTGCAAATAGTGTGATCACTAATTTAATTTGAATCAAATTTGGGGTTTGCTTTTGTTCGTATCTCAACACTATTTATATTGCATGCTTGAACAAAGTTTAAAAGTTTTTTTTTGCAGCTTGGTTGCTGTACCTTTGTTGATAACTATTCAAGCTAAACAACTTTATAAGTTGTGCTGAAAATGCTTTTAAGTCATGTTGTTTGATTCCATTTTGATTGTACTTGCAGGGAATGCTGCTATCAGCAAAAGGTTCCAAGGAATCTGCGGTGATTAAAAGAGTTCTTTTTTTTTTTCTCTGTTCTTTTTTTTTTTTTTTTTTTTGTCTTGAGGGAAAAAGAAGTGTTCTTTTTCTGTTATAAATGGATATGAATACATGATGCTGTGCTGTGCAGTTTATTACTTTTTGTGAATTTTCCCTCGTTTGGTGATTTGCCATCAGTAGATTGGCCGAGGCGCCATTAGTAGATTGACCGGCTCAACGGTGGCCTTCTGCCCCTGAACAACATGTGTTGTTCTGTTCTTGCAGCTTGATCAGATTTGTATCAGATGTTATTTTTCGATTTTTATGCTTTTATTTCTTCTATCTTTCGTTTTTTAACGTATGATGGAGGCTGGATAAGCTACTGTTCAGAGATGAAATAGCACCATAATCAGATCTAGAACACCGAATGAGACGATCAATCGAGTTGTCTCGTTCGATTGGTAAGCCTGAGAATTGAACTCATCCCCAAACTCAACGCCGTCACAAACCTTCTTTGAACCGACAGCTTAGAGGCCTTCATTGCACCTCTTTCCTCATCATCTTCCAACGGTCGTTTTCTTATCTGAATGCCAATCTTTTCAAGACTGAAATTCTTGTAAACCCAAGTAGTTTCTCGTTCATAGGCTATTGGATAGTCCCTGTAAACCAAACGAGCTATGACTTCCAGCATATTTTCCTGTTTTCAACAAACCAATTAACACGTTTTTAACAACCTATATCAACCCATCAAGAATCATAGGGATAGGAAACTAATCAATTAGCATAAGAAATTAGTACCAATCAAATTGAAGGCAGATAATAAAAAATGATCCATTTATACAAAGCTGAATCAAAAAGTCTGACCCTTATATGCTACTCATAAGAATAGTTTTATTATGATGCTATACATCTAGGTAAAGCCTATACAGCAAAGACAAAAGAAACATCCAGCACCAAGACATTGGGAGATTATTGTGTGGTGTCTCCACACGGTGCGGAGACACCGTGTGACATACCACACACCACACACTTTCATTCTGTATTAAAACTGTGTGGTTCTGATCGTTTCACCCGTCACTTCACCTCAAATTCCCTCACCACACAATAACTTTCCCAAGACATTAAGTGCTGTATGATTCAATCTTTGACTTCAAAGTTTCAAAACCCATGTAAAAAACTGATTGAAAACACTAAAAGCACCTATAAACTCACAAACTTTAGTCATCCATCAAAGGTGTTAACATGAATGTGTCACTGTGAGACGCCGTGAGAGTGTTACTGTTGATAAAATGTGAACTGTACACGTAATGTTTTAATGTCACTATGTATTGATAGTAAAAAATATTACAGCAAGTCACTGTGACAGTGTCACTATGAGTCATCGCGAGGGTTTCACCGTGGGTCACATGTCGTACACAGTACGTACAGTGTTACTATTACTATGTACTGTCAATAAAAGATGTGAGTCATTGTGAGGGTGTCACCATGAGTCGCACGTGTTATTGTATACGTAATGTAGTACCGTCACTGTGTATTGTTAATAAAACGTGTTAATGTGAATGTGTGTCTGTGAGGGTGTTACTGTGATGATCGCAAGCGACACAAACGTTTTTTCAGATTTCAAAAAATACATTAAAATAATATCATCTAAGATATCAAAATAAATAAGACAAAAATATATGAGAAAATTTAATGATCGGATGTCTTAAGAAACTTGGTAGAAGAGAGAATGATATAGGGTCTTTTTTTTCCGGGGCAATGGTCCAAAAGAACACATATTGGACTTAATTAGGCAAATATGACACATTTAAATTTTATATGATTATAAAGACATAAAATTAGTAAATGGACCAATCTACCCTTAATTAATTAAAAAAAGAGCGCTCATTAATGTAAAATAAAAAAAAAGGAGAAAGAAAGTCGGCGTTGTTTTTGTGTTTTTGTTTAGAGAAGGCGCTGAATATTTGAAATAATAATAAAAAACTATTTTAATCAAATTTTCAAGCGGTTATATATTTTGATATAAAACTCCGATCATCGTAATTTTTTCAAAATAATTCATATTTTTTAGTTCTTTTTATTCCGATATCTCATTTGATATTTTTCGACATGATTTCTGAAAATAAAAATTTTCTTCTTAAAAATTCGGTGCGATTAAGTGACAGTGCGATGCAGAGACACCGCGATGCAGTGACCACCGTGATGCACTGATAACCGTGATGCAGTGGCCACCGCGATACAGTGGCCACCGCCATTCATTGACCATCGCGATGCAACGACCACCGCGATGTAGTGACCACCCTGTTTCATTGACCAACGTGATGCAATGACCACCACGATGTCGTGACTACCTCGATGTAGTGACCACCTCGATGTAGTGACCACCACGATGCATTGACCACCGCGATGCAGTGACCACCCTTGATGCCGCATGAAGGCAATGATTCTCTATCATTGAATGTCAATACAATATTTTCTTCGAAGGGGTAACGAGAAGGCTTAGCTTCCAGATAGCCAGCATCGTCCAAAATCTCCAAAGCGTATATTCTTTGTGGCAAACCGGTGTCAATGTGTGATCGTGCAACTTCTGTCCCAAGATAGTGTCAAATATTTTTTCATAAGTAAATATTTTAATTATCGTTTGCATACAAGTTGCCGTACGAGATACATGCATCAATTCATGAAGGGATTCATGCATTTTCGGATTCATGCATCTTCAGATTCATGTTTTTCGAACTGATGCACCCCCACATGCAAATGGTGACGACCCTTACTCTTTCGTGTAGGAATACCTCATTTCATTTATGGGGTTCCTTCGGCCTATAAAAGGCACCAACATGCAAATGAATTAATTCATAAGTAAAAAGCATCATCAGACAAAATTCTGAATGTCCTCGGGTTTGATTCAAACAAGTCACTGTTTGAATCAAACACCTCAATTGTATTCTGAGAGAGATATCGTTTATATTCCTATGTGACAACTGCGTGAGACGTAACATCTCTTTAAAGACAACGCTTCTGCGTGCCTTGGAGTTGTTCATATTCTGTCAAATCCTAAGCAATCAATTTTTTCCAAGAGAGAGAAAGTATTTTCATTAACCCAAATCTTTAAGTTAGAAATGATGGGCCAGTTTTTTTCCTTTGCACTATGCATCGTTAAATCGATCATAAAGAGACTTACATAACATGCATACACGTACGTGTCTTTCCCTTTCGTCCAAAGCCAGGAGAAATTAATGGACTTATATAAAAAAACATCTTAATTAAGAGAGAACTATCATATGATTCATATAATCTTTCCCTTTCGTTCAAAGCCCAGTGTTGATGATAGTAAATAAATGTATTGAAAAGGCGGAAATGATAGTGCCACACCCGTGTGCGCCACATCCGGCCACATCGGATGATCTGCACCGTTGATCGGTGTTAGATCTATATTATAATATAAATCTAACACCCGATCAATCAGTGCAGATCATCCGATGTGGCGGATGTATTGCATGCGCAATGTGGTCATGTATAACAAAGCTCTTGAAAAGGTGTATTATGTTGTTAATAGATAATGTAATTTGTAGAGAAGTATGTTAATGGCACAGCTTGTAATAATGTAATTAGCATAAGGGTATTTTGGTCATTGGATGAGCTAGTATATAAAGCTCACTATTGTAAACCCTAATCATTTTTTCCAAAAATAATGAAACAGGAGAAGTTCTCCGGCTTCTTCGTTCACAAGGGGAAACCCTAATTTATGTTTCTGCGGCTTGGAGTCTATAGCTTTTTCACTTGGTATCAGAGCTTATCGAAGCTTCGATTTGCATTTTCCTCTGATCTTCTTCTTCTTTTCGCCCTGTTTTTAGTGGTTTTTTTGGTTCCGGTTGCAAAAGGACTTCGTCAATGGCGGCAGATTTGGATGTCGAAATCACTCCCTCAAATCCATTGTACATGCATCCGAACGAGAATCCTTCGATCGTTCTCGTTCAACCTCTTCTCACCGAGAAAAACTATTATGGATGGAGTATTCCAGTCCGAAGAGAACTTATCTCAAAAAACAAGCTAGGCTTGGTAGATGGAACGGTTCCATGTCCACCGGACACACATTGGCACTTCGGAGCATGGAATCAGTGCAATAATATGGTCATATCGTGGATCCTAAACTCTGTTTCTCCCACGATAGGGCAGAGCTTGCTCGGATCAAACACAACGAGAGAAGTTTGGATTGATTTGCGGGAGAGGCTGTCCACTGGGATTTTTTTAGGGTTTCTGACATACAAGAAGAGAATTATGCGGTTAGACAAGGCTCTTCTACAGTAACTGAGTATTTCACAAGGCTGAAGATCCTTTGGGAAGAACTCATCCATCTAAGACCGATACCTGAGTGTGGATGCCGGACAACACACGAGTTTAAGGATTACATTGAAGCAGACTACATAATTTTGTTCTTAAGAGGATTAAATGAAAGTTTTGAGCTAGTTAAATCAAAGGTGCTTCTAATGAATCCTCTTCCAAAGATCAACGAGGTGTACAATTTGGCAATTAAGCTGGAGAGACAAATGATACATGGACCAGCAGGCGTTGTTCCGTCAGGTACTTCAACTGTTCTTCAAAATTCCTCCATGGAGCACCAAGGCAATTTTGTTAGACATCAGCCACCCAAGAGGTCTATGATTACTAGACAACAACAAGGTTCCACTGGTTCTACGCATAAGAAGAACCTGAAATGTACTTACTGCAATCGAACAGGGCACACAGAGGACCGTTGTTACCGGAAACATGGATTTCCACCAAGTTTTCAGAGCAAAAGACAAGAAAACGTGGTTCAACAGGATTCTCAGCCACCTATGCAAGTTGGGACATCTAACAATGGGGAGAGTGTTGTGCCTACCTCCAGATTTACTAATGAGAAATGTGCAGAGATGATGAAGGTTTTTCTGCAGTTGCAGATGGGGCAGAACTCAGGACAATGGCAACATGTGGCTTCAGCAGCTGTTCTGAATGCCATTTTTAGTCCCAATGCAGTGGGTAAGAATAACTCAATCTCCTTAATTAAGGCGTTGGATTTTAGATTCGGGGGCCACCGATCATTTGGCATGTTCTTTATCTATATTTTCCACTTACTATCCTGTTACTCACAAGTGCATAACCCTCCCTAATGGCACTTCAGTCCCTGTTACACACATTGGTGAAGTGCACATTAATGACTCTTGTTTTAAAGACTCTTCTTTCACGTTTAACTTGTTATCTTTGAGCACTCTAGTTAAGTCTGGCACTTATGATGTGTTCTTTCATTCCTCCTTATGTATCATCCAGAAGGTTACACATATGAGGATGATTGGTACAGCTAAAGAATGCAAGGGTTTGTACTATCTTGAAGCATCTTCACCTTCCACATCTTCTGTTGCCCAACTTTCTTCACAAGCTCAGCCTTCTTCACATACTACCTCTAGCATCACTGATGATCAGCTCTGGCATTATAGGATGGGGCATATGTCCAATTCTCGATTGCAGCTGATTCATAATGCTACTTCTTCTGTTTCTGTTCCTAGCAATAAACATTGTGATATTTGTTACATAGAAAAATTAAAAAGACCCTCATTTCCTGACAGTGTTTCTATTTCCCATTCCTGTTTTGATATTTTACATGTAGACTTTTAGGGGCCATATAGGCACCCCACCCTGAATAATCAACGTTTTTTCTCACATTTGTGGAAGATTACATTAGATATTGTTGGGTTTTTCTCTTGACACACAAGTCAAAAGTTAGGCACATTATACGTACTTTTTATGAGCTAATTCTGACACAATTTCACACCAAAATAAAGATTTCTAGGACAGACAACGGTCAAGAATTTAACATGCCTGGATTTTATGAATCCAAGGGGCCATTCATCAAACTTCATGTAATCACACACCCGAACAAAATGGGGTCGTCGAACGCAAACACCAACACATCTTGGCTGTTGCTAGAAGCCTTAGATTCCAATCTCACTTGCCCATTTCCTTTTGGGGTTTTTGCATTCAACATGCCGTTTATCTCATTAACCTCTCTCCCACACCTTTGTTAGATAATCTCACACCTTATGAACGATTGTTCAATGAAACCCACATATAATCATTTGCGAGTGTTTGGATGTCTTGCCTATGCATCCAACTTAGATCCCACAAAATCCAAATTCTGTCCCAGAGGTGTCAAATGTTGCTTCCTAGGTTACCCTCAAAATGTCAAGGGGAGTTTGTTGCTAAACTTACACTCTAATGCAGTCTTTATTTCTAAGGATGTTACTTTTGTTGAGACCATTTTTCCTTTCGCCATTAATGCATCTGCTGTTTCTTACAATTTTGATACACATGTTGTAATCCTCCCATCATGCACTCTTCCCTCTCTTGTTGATCCCTTCCTGAGCCCATTGGCTCAGCTCCTGCTTCTGAACCAATTGGTCCTGTTTCTGAACCAACAGCACCAGATGATGCCCCTCCACCTGAATCTGATCCCACTCATCCTGTTAGGCTCCCTCGGCAACACAAACAACCCACTTGGCTCAAAGACTATCATTGCAATTTGTTATCGTCCTCTAGCTCACCTTCTCACACCTCCTTACTCCACCCCCTTCAGCAAGCTCTCTCTTATGATCAATTAACCCCCACCTATAAATCATACGTCTTGAGTATCATAGTCGATCCTAACCCCAGGTCTTATAATGAAGCCTGTAAATTTCCTAAGTGGGAACAAGCAATGGAGTTTGAAATATCCGCATTAGAACAAAATCACACTTGGTCCTTGGTTGAGCTACCACCCAACAAGAGACCAATAGGCTATAAATGGGTTTTTAAAATCAAACATAATGCTGATGGTTCGGTAGAGCGGTATAAAGCCCGCCTAGTTGCTAAGGGGTAAACATAACAACTTGGTATTGACTTTATTGAAACTTTTAGCTAGTTTGCGAAAATGACCACTATTAGAGTTTTACTTGTCCTAGCTGTTTCCTAAGGTTGGATATTGGAACAACTTGACGTAAACAATGCATTCCTTCACAGAGACCTACATGAGGAGGTCTATATGCTTCCCCTACCTGGTTTTGTGCCTAGTTCCTCTTCCTTGGTTTGCAAACTCCATAAGTCCCTTTATGGGCTCAAGCAAGCTAGCCGTCAATAGAATGCGAAGTTCACTTCTACACTCATTCAGCAAGGTTATACTCAATCCGTTCACGATTACAGCCTATTTACTAAACGTAATTCTTGGTCCTTTACTGCATTGCTAATATGCGTTGATGATATAGTTGTTGCTAGTAACAATGGTGATGAAGTTGCAGCTATCAAGCAGCACGCACATAATGCTTTTCAGATTAAGGACCTTGGTCCCCTTCGATTTTTCTTGTGAATTGAAATCGCCCGGTCACAGGCTGGTCTAGTGCTCAACCAACATAAATATACTTTGGAGATGCTTGAACAAATAGGTCTGTTGGGCTGCAAACATGCTTTTATGCCTGATAACGCGGAGATTATCACAGAGGTCTAGCGGTGGTTTTATATAGTGGATATCTGGCTTTTATGATGTGTTTGAGTGAATGAAGGCCGGTGGTGCACGACAGTGATACATCGGTGTTTCTGGGAGTTAGAGAGAGTAGATATTTTGACAGAGTTTAGTCCTCTTTATTATTTTGCTTGTGTGTACTTCTGTTACATAACGCCTCCTTTAGGGTTTAAGCTAAAGACAAGTAGACAAAATATCTTCACGGTGCGATTATGTGGTCGCTAAGATCGCCATCCATAGGGTCGCCTGTTCTTCGTTCTGTCTCAGCCTTCTCCTCTGCTATTCTCTCTGAGGGCTTGTGCGGTCTCTTATGGACCCTTTTTTAGGGTCGCAGGTCGGCCCCCTGAGCTACTAGTGACCTTAAAAGTTTGAAGGCTCTTTGCAGGGACCTGATCGTGGCGACATCATTTTGGTTGTCGTCGCAGACGCTACGGCCGCGGACCTCCCTATCCAACTTGGTGGCTAGATAGGCTTTATCCGGTGACTCATAGGTGACGGCGTTTTTTACACATATCAACGCCTATGGACACCAAACAAAAGCTGGCCCATGATGACTCTCCTCTTTTGCCAGACACTACTGGGTATAGAAGACTTGTGGGAAAGTTGTTGTATATCACTATTACTCGACCGGACATCTTCTTTGCCGTTCAGCACCTTAACCAATTCTTAGATGCCCCCACAATTCATCATCAGCATGCTGCCCATCACCTTCTTCGCTATCTTAAAGCTACTGTTGGTCAGGGAATCTTCTTCCCAGCAAATAACTCTCTCCAACTTGCAATATATGCTGACTCCGATTGGTCTGGGTGCGTTGAAACACGCAAATCGGTAACAGGTTATTGTGTCCTGCTTGGTAATTCCCTTGTCTCTTGGCGGTCCAAGAAGCAATCTACCGTCTCATGCATCTCTTCTGAAGCTGAATACCGGTCCATGGCCATGGCCACTTGTGAGCTTCAATGGCTGTTGTATTTGCTGGCTGATTTTGGAATGTACTACTCCAAACTTGTTCCTCTATTTTGTGACAACAGCAGTGCTATATACATCAGTCAAAATCCGGTGTTTCATGAATGCACTAAACACATCGAAATTGACTGCCACATCGTGCGTGAAAAATACTTAGCTGGGATCATCAAATCCCTGCAAATTTGCTCTCAATCTCAGTTGGCCGACTTTCTCACAAAGCCTCTTGATCGGTTCTCCTTGCAACAATTGTTACGCGGTTTAGGCGTAAAGAACCTCTACAGCGGACCAGGTTTGCAGGGGGGTTGATGAAATAAATAAATGTATTGAAAATGTGTATTATGCTGTTAATAGATAATGTGATTTGTAGAGAAGTATGGTAATGGCATAGCTTGTAATAGTGTAATTAGTATAGGGGTATTTTGGTCATTTGATCGGCCTTTTCTAAGTGTCCAATCTCACCGGCAGTGTACCGGGTCAACTGTAGCCTAGAATTGGTGAGTCAAGGTCGTATCCCACAGGGAATCTGGTCGAGTACCAAAGTCGGTGTCTACGGATTTTATCTATGCAAAACAAACAAGTAATAAATTTATAATCCGGTTAACCCCAAGTATAAGGATCGTAGTACTAGTGGTTAATGCCGGGTCGATCCTACGGGAACTAGACGATTGTGGTTCCTAGTTTTGTCTAACTAAACTATGTCACGAAAAACTAAACTAAACAAATGAGTAAAACAAAACTAAACTACACATATATGCTGAAAATAAACTAGGCGAGACGCGAAAATCCAAAGCTAGGAAGGTTTGGTTGCGAACAAATTAATCTAAAGGTGCAATAGGAAATAGACTAACTAAACAGTTCAAGTTTCAAGGGTTAAATCAAATTTAAAAGCGGACAAACGAGTATTGATCCACCTATCCAACAAACACTAATCTCTTATCCCGATTATCTGCGCAGCTTCCTATCAAGTTGTGATTCATCTTATCAAAGGTATGAATCCTACTTTCGTAGATGATTCGCCTATTAATTTCTATCTTTCGATTTACGGAAATTAACGCGTCATAACATAAACAAAGATGTAAACTTTAACGTTTTAACCTAGATATTCGACCTATCAACTTTCGTTTGACATAGATCAAAGATCTATTCCTAAATCATGGTGATCTAATGTTTATAAAGACTTTCATCAAATATAAAACATCATACATGCACATCTTTCGATATAAATGCAATTAATCAACATAAGACATGATAAAGGAAACAACTTGATTAAAAACTTACAATATAACCGGAGAATCAAAATTAATGAAAGTTGGATGGCTTCGCAATGCTCGTTTGATTGAAGCCTAGCCTCTTAGCATCCTTGAATAGCTCGAATTGTTGAAGTAAATTGCATAAATTAAACTAATTTTATCTAGGAATTGAAGAACATAAAAACTGGTAAAAACTGAGTAAAAACGCAGCCTATAGCCGTCCCTAGGGTTTAGGGTTCGAGAATTATCAATTGGTATCCCCAATGTGTGAAAACAAGCGGGTATTTATAGCCTCCAAAGTCGGTTTCTCTAAGTCGGTCGGATGGACGGCGTTCACTATAATGGCCGCTCGTCCGACATTCTTGAACTCCCCGGCGCTTCGTCGACTTCCGTTCAAACTCTCAGTATCAAAATCGCTTTCATGGGCGCCCGTCCGAATTGCCGGCCTTCGTTCGGTATGGGCGCTTCATGGACGAACGTTCATCTTTGCTTTGAACGGGATTCTTGCATACTTATCTCTTTCCTTCCTTCCAAATCATCATTATCTCTTTCTTCAATCAACTTAGCTCGACTTTTAATTTCTTTAAATCATCATTTGAGCACAATAAACATACCTATAACACATGGAAAACATCGCAAATCTGTAATAGTATTCAAATAAGTATATTTCAACCATAAAATCACATAAACATATCAATATTGCGATTAAGTCTATAAAAATATCGTTTGCTCAATATTTCAATATAAAGACCAATTATTATGTAAATTACACAATATAGAGGAAACATCGTAAAATATATCCTTATAATTCATAGATTTTCACCTCAACAACTCCCCACACTTAGACTTTGCTCGTCCCGAGCAAAACAAAACGAAAAAATTAGGCTCGAGAAAGGAAAACAGGCATCTAGACAAATATAACATATATTCAATAACTTAGGTGTTCACCATCGTGTAAGTGCATAGCCATGCAGAAACTTCCACTAAAACCAAACTTGAATAACTCAAAGCAAAACTAGCTAATACCCCTCGTAGAATAGTAATAAATGACACTCATAAGATGTACCTACAAACGTGACATATCCCGAAAAGAATGATCGAATATACCTAGGACCCTTCCGAAATACTCGAGAGGATAATCCTACAACATATCTATCGGTTTATCTTGGGGATAAGATTAACGAAAACTAAGCCTTATTCATTTCATAACATATCTTAAGTTGATTGAATTCATTCACTTTTTTGAACACACATTAGAAGAAGCTATTGCCCTCATAGCGAGAATAGGACATTTCGAGATAATCCCTACCGTACTCCAATCATAAGGCGACTTTTTCTAACTGTCGTGAGCTCTTGGTCATCATGGTGGAATAGGACATACGTGGTATACCCTACCTCACTCAAATCATCGACTAGCTTTCGACACACCCTTTTTAATCAACTATTAACTTATCCTTTTAATTGACATTAGCCCCGTGTTACTTATCACATTCAAACTTCTAGATATTCACAGTATAACATACTACGGAACTAAATACAAACTATCATAAGTCTCACGATATATACGTAGCACTAAGCACATGACTTATGAGATAATCAAAAACTACTAATCCAAAACGGGGTATAACTTTATAAAAGTAGCTCATCATTAACTATGGCTCGTGAAAAATAGTGTCAGGTGAAGCAACTAACTTATCAAGTACATGAAATATCGCATAGATGACTATAAAAACAACGAACTTCAAATTGAATTGCCTACTCGGGACAAAACAAAAACAAAAGTGTCGGAAAATTTCGAAAAATTACGCTCATTTTGCATAAAAAACAATCTAACGTATTAAACAAACGTATACGCATAGGTACAAATCGAACTATCCCCTCCCCCACACTTAAAAATGCAACATGTCCTCATGTTGTGCGAGAAAAAAAAAAGGATAAGAAACTCAGCTGTATGCGCGTAGAAAACCGAGATGTTGGTCAGGCCGGAGCATGAAAGAAACAACGCTCGCAAAAGCGTCGGAAAAACGTCCAAACCGAACTCAACCGAGAGCTCGACAAAAACTAGATCTGCAACACTCGACAAAACAACAGAATCTCGGGGGAAAAAAAACGGGGTATAATAACATAATAATGATTTCAGCAAATAAAATCACGCCTACGATAAACGACAGTAGCGAGAAAAGTAGAAGATGCGAAAATCATGAAAGCATCAAAAGTAAAGTAGTCTAAGTCATCGTACAACCAGGATCGAATGTGGAGAAAAGTAAGAAATACAACAAGCGAAAAATGCATAAAAATCTCAAGATTGCTCGGGCGGAGGAATCGGAGCATCGAGACGGAGGAATAGCGCGGCGATGAGTCGAAGAAGGTCCCGGTGTGTAGTAGAAGTAGTGCTTGTGGTCTACCGGGGGCTCATCCTCCTCATCGTCAGATGACTCTCGAATCACAGTTGCAATCGCCTGCTCTATGTCGTCATCGAAACTATAATCCATCAAGCTGTGGCCATAAATCCGCTCATCCCTCGGCAGTCTACCCTCCAGCACACACTGAAGTAAGGTGACAAGGTTGTTCTGTATGTTCCGCTGATCAAGCATCCACTGCCTAAAACTGTGGGCCATGTTGAGCCGCATCCGCACTGATGGAGAAATGGTAGGGACGGGAGGTACGGAGGTGGGCCGCCGCACTCTCACCCGCGGCGGAGCTTTCTCTCTACGAATGGGGGGGTAACTCTTTGTCTTGTGATCCGATGTATACTCAGCAACCCCAACGATCAAACATAACTGATGTACCAAATGGGGCACTATCAAACTCCGGGTAGATACCTTCTGGTTCGCCAAAATGTCATCAAACAAAGCTTGCCCGACATCAACATTCAACCCGAAAACCAATGCATACAACATCCCAAGATCACTGATATAGAAATGTGTGAGATTATTCTTAGGAATCAACCGACTCTGGATAAACCGACAGTAGACCCTCCAATCCTCGGTCAAGTCGTGGTGATTAACTCCTTCCTATCACCATTCGGTCTCAACACCCATGCCACATCCGACAAACTTTCAATCGCAGCTCTCCATCGGATCCTTACCTCCTCATTTTGCCGTCTAGCGATCTCCTCCTTGTAATCCAAGCCGCTAAACGCCGGCAACTTATATTTCCGGTTGATCACCTTGGCGGAAAAAGGAACTTTGACACCTCGAACCATCACAAAACCGTCATCCAAATCCGTCTCAGAACAATTCGCATAAAACTCTCTCACTATAGAATCATTGAGCGGGGTAGGAGGAATTTTCAGTAACTCATCCCATTTCCGAGCCTTTAACATCTTCACGAAGGCGGGATCAACTTGTTGTGTCTTGACCTCTCTGTCAAAAATCATACTCCTAGTCACATAATCCTTAGTGTAGGCACTATGAGCTCGTGGATTTACTGAATCGACGGGGCATAGCAAGAGGACAACATTCTTAGCTTTCTTCTTAGAGGTGCATGTGTAGCTTCGGTTTCACCTCCTCCCCAACGACATCCTCGCACCAACCTCACTCTGAAGATTCACCACCCGAGTGCCTCGAGACATCCTAACGAGAGGACCTCATCATCTTCCTCGCCTTGAGAATCGGAGAGGAATCATCTCTTAATTCAGTCCTACGTTCTTTGAGGCATACCCAGGAGGTTGCTCTCGGAGGAAAACACCTCGGTTTGGAACAATTGTGGAGGGATCAAACTCTAAACGCTTCCGCTTACCGCTCTCCCTAGCTAACCCTTTACCATAACGTTTCACTACCGCCTTCTCACGCCCCATTGTCAAACTTCTATCTAAACCAAACAATTCACACAAATGGTTACCCGTTTATCGTCCAAATCGAGATTTCAAACAAAGCATACCACCAACAACCACCACAAACGCACCACATCATCACAACCAGAATTCGGGGAAGAAAAGGGCAACAAACAGAAAATATAACAGTATGAGTGCATATTCAAGAAAATGAGTCGAGCCGAAGATCGAACTCACAAAAACTTGAATGGAAACGAGAAAAGTTGCTATAGACTTACCCAACGCTATGAGAGGATGATGATTGAACAGATTAGAAGCCCAGAAACACCATGATTGGCCACCAAAATGCCAACTTTTGTCAAAATGGCCGCACTGAATAAACTCTGATTCTTCAAAACTCGTTGATTGTTGGAGGAAATGGACTGGATAAATGAAAAGAGGGTGCAAAGACCGTTCTTTTGCAACAAGAATCGCCAAATTTGGTTCAGAAACGAAGATTTTAGGTGTGGAGAAGGGGGAAAGTCGGGTTTCACTTTTGAAAATCGCAGGGAAATGAGGGTTCACGCCTAGAACAGGTATATATAGGCTCAGAGTGGACGCTCGTCCATCCTTACGGACGGGCGTTCACTAGTAACCGCATGAACTGGACGGGCGTCCATAAATTCAGACGCTCGTCCATGGGGCATTTTTGAATACAGGATAGGAGGAACTTTTGTAGACGGGCGTCCATTATATTGGACGAACGTCCATAAAAACAGTAGTCCGGACGGGCGTTCATATTCATGAACGGGAGTCCAGTCAGGAAAAATGCAAAATTGTCCCTTTTTTTTATTTAAAAATTATCATATAAAACAACTAAATGCGAAACTTTTATTATCGATAATCTCAAATTCAAAAGTACAATACGGAAACGCAACGAACTTAAAAGAACTTGAAAATAAAACAAACACAAATAAAGCAGTGGGTTGCCTCCCACCTAGCGCTTCCGTTTTACGTCGGGGCTCGACGAAAGCAAAACTAACTAAGAAATCACTAATCTGCGTAGATCTCGTCCCAATCCACTAAGCGAATGAGGCGCCAAGAAGCATGTCGATAGCCGGAGGAAAGTCGTACTCATCCTGCAAACACCAATCTTCACCGCTACCTCAACACCTCACGAAATGCTCACCCTGGCCCGCGACACTAGTGCCAAATCCGTCGAAGATAGGATCATTGAGGATCGTGTAAGGGCGTCCTATGGCCTCTGCAACTCCTCGGCCGTGAAATCGCCGCCTCCCGAACAAGGTGGAACTATGATAACGTGCGTGATGGTCTTAACACGAGTGCTAATGTCAAAATCTACATGAAGAACTATAGTGCCTCCCGGTCCATCATCTCTTTCGTGATCGTACGGGATCCGACTAATGAGTGGGAACTCCTCAGGCGAACTCCGTAAAGATCCATATCTAGAAAGCAACTAATCTTGTGATAGAAACATAAAAGCTTAGTACAACTAACTAAAACAACATACTGAAGACGCGAAAAGAACTAAGGAAAACTAAAACAAGATTGGATATCTAGGATGCCCCTAGTGGCGCTTTTGGTTTATGTCGTTAGCTCGACACCATTTAAGCTCGACTGGATCAGGCCATTTTACTTTTCGCCCGCCATTACCTCGTCTAAGTTACGATCGAGGATTGTGGTGCAGAAAGCGACACTTAACGCATGGGATTAAAGCTTTGACGATTTTCGAGATCGTTGAACCTTTCCCATGGTTGACTTTCTCCTTTGTAGATTTCTCTGATGACGTTTAAGTTGTTGCTCCCTTTCATATTCCTCCATATCCCAACTACCGGCTAGAACTTCTTGTGATAGACCACTACCGTTATCCTCAGAAAACAGATTAGGTGAAGTCTCGTCAGAGTCATCGACTTCATTAACACCACATCCAAGGATATCGAGAAATTTAACAATCAAAGGCTTGTCTGTAGGTTCACCAATGTAGTGTTTGCACCTCTGACCATTAACTCGAAACGGCTGATCTTTATAACCGAGTAGTTCTAGAACGCCTCCAGGAATGATTTTGAGAATCGTAAAGGGGCCGGACCATCGTGTCCTCAGCTTTCCAGAAAACAAATGTAATCTGGAATTATAAAGAAGAACTTGTTCCCCTACTTGAAATTCTCTTTTCTTAATTTTGGCGTCATGGAGGAGTTTCATCCTATCCTTGCTTATCCTGGCGCTTTCGTAAGCCTGGAGTCGGAACTCGTCTAACTCATGCAAATTCTTGCGATCGATGTTTTCCACAAGTTTGGGAATCAAAGTTAAGAAACTTTGTCGCCCAATAAGCCCTATGCTCTAACTCAATGGCGGATGACATGGCTTGCCGTAAACCATCGATATGGAGATGTACCCATAGGGGTTTTATAGGCGATTCTACGCCCATAGTGCATCATCCAATTTCAAACTCCGATCCTTTCTATGACTATTCACCGTCTTTTCCAGATTTGCTTGATGCTCGGTTGCTTCGCTCAACCTGACCACTAGTCATCGGATGATATGGTGTGCCAGTTTTGTGACGAACACCATACTTTTCAAGAACTTTCTCTAGGGGTCGGTTGCAGAAATGCGTTCCTTCATCACTGATCAAGGCTCGAGGACATCCAAATCTCACAAAGATATTTTTCTTTAGGAATTTCATGACCGTTTTATGGTCATTGTGAGTTGTGGCTTGAGCCTCCACCCATTTCGAAACATAGTCGACGCAGACTAAGATGTATTTGTTGCCACACGATGATGGGAAAGGTCCCATAAAATCGATGCCCCATACATCAAAGACTTCGCACTCTAAGATGGGTTTTAAAGGCATGTCAAAACGCCTTTGTCGAGTTCCGGTTCTTTGACACCTATCGCAAGCTTTGAGAAGGCTTCGTATCCTTAAAGATCGTGAGGCCAATAGAAACCGGATGGAAGATCTTAGCAACCGTTTTCCAAGGACCAAAGTGACCTCCGGTGGGTCCACTTTGTGGCATTGCTCGATAATCTCTTGTTGCTCGATTCGAGAACGCATCTCCTAAAGCAAACCATCTTTGCAGATTTTAAAAGATAAGGTTCATCCCAAACGAAATATTTCATATCGAGAAGAACTTCTTCTTCTATTGATAAGACATTTCGGGTCAAGATATTGGGAATGAAGATAATTGACGATGGAAGAATACCATGGGACGTCGGAGAGCGGCCATCGATCAACATGATGTTTTCTAGAGGAAAGTAAAGATCTATATCATCGGGATCACCCTTTTCCTCACTTAACATCCTAGAAACATGATCGCCACTACGTTCTCACCGCCTTTTTTTATCTTTAATTTGAGCGTCAAACTCTTGGAGGTCGTCGTATCCAACGCGATGGCGCGGTTTAGCTTCCTTTTTGGTCATGAGATAGCATAAGCGGCGTGGTCAGTCCACACAATCACTTGAGCACCGAGCAAGTAACTCGAAACTTATCCATAGCAAAGACTACGGCTAATAATTCCTTTTCGGTTGTCGTGTAGTTAACTTGAGAAGGATTCGGTGTGTATTTGGCGTAATAGATAGGTTGGAACTTTCCATTAAGCTTTTGCCTAAAGATCGCACCAAGCGCATAGTTTGATCGTCACACATAAGCTCAAAGGGTAAGTTCGGTCAGTGAAATAAGAATTGGAGCGGATATTAACCGATTCTTGAGCTCCTCAAGCGCTTGCTTGCGATTTTCATCGAAATTGAACTCAACGTCTTCCTTGAGCGAGTAGATAGGGGCTTGGCTACTTTGGAAAAATCTTGGATGAATCTCCTATAGAAACCGACATGTCGAGGAAACTTCGACTTCACGTACATTCTTAGGATAACTCATCTTCTCAATGGCTTCTACCTTGGCCTATATCTACTTATACCGTTGGCGGACACTTTGTGGCCAAGAACTATCCCTTCATCGACCATAAAATGGCACTTTTCCCAATTGAGTACTAAGTCATTTTCCACACATCTAGACAACACTGATCAAGATTATCGAGGCAATCATCGAAGGATTGACCAAAGACCGAAAATCATCCATAAAAATCTCCATGCACTTTTCAACTAGCCCGTCAAAGATCGCCATCATACACATTTGAAAGGTGGCGGGGCATTCTGAGAGACAAATGGCATCCGCTTTGTGGCGAATGTCCCGTATAAGGGCAAGTGAAAGTGGTCTTCTCTTGGTCAACGGGATCAATGGGTATCTGAAAATATCCTGAATAACCATCCAGGAAACAGTAGAATGCGTGCCCCGCCAGACGCTCAAGCATCTGGTCAATGAATGGAAGGGGGAAATGATCTTTCAGTGTGACCTCATTGAGCTTTCGATAATCGATACATACTCTGTATCCAGTAACGAGCCTCAATGCTATCTCTTCTCCCTTCTCATTTTTCTCAATCCTAATTCCACCTTTCTTGGGAACTACTTGAGTCGGGGAAACCCATTCACTGTCAGCAATGGCGTAAATGATACCCATATCTAGAAGTTTAATGATCTCCTTTTTAACAACTTCCTGCATATGAGGGTTGAGCCTCCTCTGGGGCTGTCGTACACACTTCGCACCCTCATTCGTCTTGATCTTGTGCATGCAGATGTCAGGCGATATACCTCTTATATCTCCTACTTGCCAACCAAAAGCTTTTTCATTTCTCTTCAAGACGTTGATTAATTTCATCTCCTCTAAGCGAGACAACTTGGCGGAAATAATTAGTGGAAGCTTTTCGCCTTCTCTTAAAAACACATATTTCAAATGCTTGGGCAACGGCTTCAGAACCAAATCAGCAGGGGGGTCCTCTAAACTCGATTTAAGATCTCCACCTTTCAACTCAACATCACTGAGCTTACTTAGTGGTCCCACCGCCTCAGCTTCTCCGTATAACAACTCATCAACTTCTAGATTTTCTAGACCTACCACACCATGAGTATTCAATTTATCCATTAGTCGCTCATATTCTTCCCCTACGGCCATGACTTGTTTATCCATAAAATCAGTGAAATCGTCAGTCATATCATCAATGGAAAAGCTGGTTGGGGATCCAGAGGGTACTTGACTAGATTTGGTAACATTGTAACTCACCTCTTTGTCACCAACTCGGATTGTCACTTGCCCACCATCACAATCGATGAGGGCTCTGGCTGTAGATAGGAAAGGTCTTCCAAGAATCAGGGGAACGTTTTCATCTTTCTCCATATCTAAGACGTACCAATCTACTGGAAAGGTAAATCTATCAATCTGAACTAGAACGTCCTTCAGGATCCCTGAAGCTTTCTTAGAAGATCGATCAGCGAATTGTAAGCTCATAGTTGTGGGTTCTAGAAGGCTTTGCAGACCGAGCTGTTTGCACACAGACATGGGCATAAGGCTTATAGAGGCACCTAGATCGCACAAAGAATTAGGGAAGACTAGGCCTCCCATTAACACTGTAAGCACGAACTTTCCAGGGTCACCTCGTTTTGTTGGTAAGTCTTCATAATTTATCAGGGAACAATCCTCACCAATTTGCCTTTCCATGCCTGCTAACTTCTTTTTCGAAGACACAACATCCTTGATGAATTTTGTATACTTAGGCATCTCGACCAAGACCTCGGATAATGGCAGATTTACTTGAGTATTTTTCAACAAATTGAGCACCTTTTCATACTTCTTATCTTCGCTCAATGGGATGTTGCTCTTTCTGGGTGGAAATGGAAGCTTCTTAAGATCATTCTCAGAGAAAACCTTCTTTGAAGATGCGCTAACGGCCTTGTCTTCCAGATCTTTCCACCGAACAGACTTTTCGAAGTTTTACGTAGTCGGGGATCGACCACCGACTTTCTTTTCCTTTTCGATCCTCAAAGGATCACCACTTGAGGTTTTCCAACCTTTCCACCTATCGAGGATCACCACTGATTACTTGCTTGCGACCAAGGGGATGATGGGTGCTCAACTTCCCTCATGCCTTATCGGTGGCGGGGAGGGGTTAGTGGTTTCCTGAAACCAGGGGACCACTAAGGCGTGTACCGCTTAAACTCATGGTCTTGGCCTCCTCTTTACCATATTGCATTGATGGCACGAGGTCGATTAATCGGCGGCGCCGCTTAAGTCGGCTGAGCAACATGACCACCCTTAGGATTTTTCTCAGTAAAGCTGGGCAAGTGCCCTTGGGGTCTTGATGCTAACTGCTCAGCCAGCTGCCCTATCTGTCTCTCAAGATTTTTATTCGTACTCATTAGGAGCTGAATATTCTTGTTTTGCTCCTCTCTAAATGAGTTCCATTCGGCTTTAAGATCAGTTGAACTTGAAGGGCCTTGAGAGTTTGGGAAGTTTGGAGAGTATGGCTGGCTGGGTCGACTTTGATAATTAGAATTGGAATTAGAAGGCCAATTCTGATTGAACCTTGGTGTGGAATTGGAAAAATTCGAGTTTTGGTTCTGATTGAATCCAGGATTTCTGTTGAAGTTTGGACTCTGATTAAAGCTCGGATTCTGGCCGAAGCCCTGATTTTGAGCATTATTCTGGCCAGAGAATTGGTTATTGAACCTCGGATTAGGCGGCGGAAAAAGCATTCATACGCATTTTGTCCAATCATGGGGTAAAACGCAGCGATGTGCCCTGATCATCACACACTTGGCATGTGATTGGATTATCTTCCCATTATTATGAGCAGCGTTGACTTGATGAGCGAAGGGGTTGAAATTGACACGCGGCGGACATGTGGCGGTCGACAACAATTTTTCGCAATCTGAACACCGAGAGTTACGTGGAAGCGAAAGAGTCCGATTACTCGGATTAGGAACAATTTGGGATGTTGTCGGTGAGAATTAGCCATTTGCTTTTGCAACATGGCAATCGGTCTGCATAGTCACTTCCTCGACCTTGGGAGGAGGAGGAGGTGCCTGAATAGCTTGATAGGATGGGGCATAGTTATATTTGGCAATGTCTTCAAACAATGCCCATCCTTCGTCTGGAGTCTTCTTCAAAAACGCCCCACCTGATGAACTATTGACCATGCCCTTAGTGAGCTCGGTCAATCCGCTAAAGAATGTATTGACTTGCCTTTGCATCGGCAAGCCGTGGTGGGGACATTTTCGGAGGAGGGACTTGAACCTTTTCCAGCAATCAAAGAAAGATTCATTTTCCTGCTGATTGAATGTGAAGATTTCGTTCAAACACTGGGCCGTCTTTGATGGAGGGAAATATTGACTCAAAAATTCTTTTTCAAGTCCGGCCCAGGTCGTAATGGATTCCGAAGGGAGAGAGTGATACCACTCTAGTGCTTCCCCTCGCAAGGAAAATGGGAAAAGTTTGAGCTTGATTGCGTCCTCACTTACACCTTGGATACGGGTAGTACCGCATATATGTAGAAATGTGTGTAGGTGAGTATGGGGGTTCTCTGATTGATAGCCGTGAAAAATTGATGCATGCTGCATCATCTGAATAAGTCCTGGCTTTAGCTCGAAAGTTGGAGCAGTAATGGCCGGCATAACGATAGCCGGGTTGATGGTGACTGTACCGGGCATGGCATAATCGGCCAACGTCCGTCTATCTTCCGCTGCCATTATTACTATTTCTTTGATTTCTTCGCGCAGATTTTGCTCAAATTCTTGATCAAGAGCGTTTCCTTCGTCAAAACGAAGTCTCCGCCTATTAGGTCGGATTATGGTCCGCTCGGGTCGAGAGAGTAGATTAGTGGTCCTTCCGACTACGAGTTTGCATACACCGAGATCCAAGATCAAGTTGTTGAGCAAGAAAGAAAGAAGGAGAGAGAAAGAGAACTATAAACTACTGAAACTAACAACTTAAACTAAAGACTTATAATCTAATCTAAGATCAAAACCTAGAAAAGAAAAGAAGAAAAGAAGAGATGATAGAGGAAAGAGGCAGACGAACGTCCAAAATTATGGACGAAGCGTCGGCCGATTTTCGGATGGACGGGCGTTCAAAATATGAGCGCTTCGTCCGCTTTTCAATTCCTTTGACGGGCGTCCGAAGAAACTAAACGCTCGTCCGATCGAAGTAAGGCTGGGCGGGCGTCTGGTAAAACGGACGCTTCGTCCAAGCAAGCGCAACGATTAGAAAAAGCAGCGTGGTAAGCGAAAAACAGTATAAATTAGGAGCAAAGATTTTATATTAACTACTAACAAAAACACAATTAAAACGACAGACAATTGAACAAAAAACAACTAAACTATTAACCACAAACAGAAACTGAAAAGATCTAACCTAAAAACAGGAATTGAAAACAAAATAAAAACTAGAACAAAAACTAAACAACCGTCCGGTTCCCGACAACGGCGCCAAAAACTTGTCTACGGATTTTATCTATGCAAAACAAACAAGTAATAAATTTATAATCCGGTTAACCCCAAGTATAAGGATCGTAGTACTAGTGGTTAATGCCGGTCGATCCTACGGGGAACTAGACGATTGTGGTTCCTAGTTTTGTCTAACTAAACTATGTCACGAAAAACTAAACTAAACAAATGAGTAAAACAAAACTAAACTACACATATATGCTGAAAATAAACTAGGCAGAGGACGAAAATCCAAAGCTAGGAAGGTTTGGTTGCGAACAAATTAATCTAAAGGTGCAATAGAAATAGACTAACTAAGCAGTTCAAGTTTCAAGGTTAAATCAAATTTAAAGCGGACAAACGAGTATTGATCCACCTATCCAACAAACACTAATCTCTTATCCCGATTATCTGCAGTTCCTATCAAGTTGTGATTCATCTTATCAAAGGTATGAATCCTACTTTAAATAGATGATTAAGCCTATTAATTTCTATCTTTCGATTTACGGAAATTAACGCGTCATAACATAAACAAAGATGTAAACTTTAACGTTTTAACCTAGATATTCGACCTATCAACTTTCGTTTGACATAGATCAAAGATCTATTCCTAAATCATGGTGATCTAATGTTTATAAAGACTTTCATCAAATATAAAACATCATACATGCACATATTTCGATATAAATGCAATTAATCAACATAAGACATGATAAAGGAAACAACTTGATTAAAAACTTACAATATAACCGGAGAATCAAAATTAATGAAAGTTGGATGGCTTCGCAATGCTCGTTTGATTGAAGCCTAGCCTCTTAGCATCCTTGAATAGCTCGAATTGTTGAAGTAAATTGCATAAATTAAACTAATTTTATCTAGGAATTGAAGAACATAAAAACTGGTAAAAACTGAGTAAAAACGCAGCCTATAGCCGTCCCTAGGGTTTAGGGTTCGAGAATTATCAATTGGTATCCCCAATGTGTGAAAACAAGCGGGTATTTATAGCCTCCAAAGTCGGTTTCTCTAAGTCGGTCGGATGGACGAGCGTTCACTATAATGGCCGCTCGTCCGACATTCTTGAACTCCTCGACGCCTTCGTCACTTCCGTTCAAACTCTCGTATCAAAATCGCTTTCATGGGCGCCCGTCCGAATTGCCGGACGCTCGTTCAGTATGGACGCTTCATGGACGAACGTTCATGCTGCCTTGAACGGGATTCTTGCATACTTATCTCTTTCCTTCCTTCCAAATCATCATTATCTCTTTCTTCAATCAACTTAGCTCGACTTTTAATTTCTTTAAATCATCATTTGAGCACAGTAAACATACCTATAACACATGGAAAACATCGCAAACTGTAATAGTATTCAAATAAGTATATTTCAACCATAAAATCACATAAACATATCAATATTGCGATTAAGTCTATAAAAATATCGTTTGCTCAATATTTCAATATAAAGACCAATTATTATGCAAATTACACAATATAGAGGGGAAACATCGTAAAATATATCCTTATAATTCATAGATTTTCACCCTTAACAGTCGGTCTCGTCCCTAGTTCAGGTCAACACAAATATTGAACGTGGTGATTTGTCGGATCACCGGTTCTACAAACTAAATAAACACAAAACAAAGATTTTAAACTATATAAAAGAGATAGCCGAGCTATGATCCAACCAACTACTCTCTAACCCTAACTCGTAACCGGAAGTGATTTCGATATACTTTAATGTTCTTGGCATTGTTAAAGGATGTCGTCTCTATTTCTCGAAACTAAGCGCCAATTTCAACAACCTAGTTTCCTATGTCGAATTCAACGATCCGGACCGGATTTAATCGACCCGACACGGTCACGCTCATGAGACGCTGCGTTAACAACGATATAAACCTCACACACGAAACCAAATCAACAACTCGATCGGTTTTACACGGTGATCCTAAAACCCCTTTTCCCGTACCCTCTCGTAAAATACATATGTAAAGACGATACGTGTGACACAATTATTGAGTGATCAATTCAACAAAAGTCATTAAGAATAAGTTCTAGAACATTAACAACACCGAGAATCTAACAATCAACACATCAAAATCATTCCAATCAACAAGCTAAGGTTCGATTTCGAAGGCTATCACATATCTCGGCTATAAACGGATTAGCTACTCATCATAACAAGAAAAACAACAAGAAATCAACAATCAAAGCTAACAAAAACAAGATTAAAAGCAAGAACAAAAGTTGAAAACAAAATACCAAATATATTATGCCGTAGAAAATCGAGTCTCCGAACGAAATCCCGTCAATAACGCGTCAAGATATCTTCGAGAATCAACGGATTACAACGATCTACGACTAAACTAAGCTAATAAATCTACAAACTAATCTAAACTAAGGAAAAATCGCAGAAAAAGTGCAGAAAACGAGTTGGGGAAGATGATAGATCGAAATGAGGGTGTATATATGGTGTTTTTTCAGATCTGGACTCACAAAGCGGGCGCAGATCTTGTGACGCGCCGCTGTCGATTTTTTTTCTTCACAAATTCTATCAGCAACTGGCCTAGCTGACACACCTTCAGTAAATCAGTCATAACTTTGCGTGTAGACCTCCGAATCGAGTGATTCAAGTTGCGTTGGAAAGCTGATTCAATTGTCTACAACTTTCATGAAGATGTCCAGCCCAGAATATGCCTCTAAGGTGGATCAAAATGCAGATCAATGGAAGGTATGGTTGTAGTATCACCGCGTTTTGATCCGTTTGAACGTTTAAGCTTCGGGCACACGTTCCAATCCTCGTAACTCACATTCCGGCCTTCTCGAACACCTAATACATGTACTAAATCACAACAAATACCACACGTAATCCCTACAGGACACTAGGGTGACCGAGAATATAGTAAATTACACCGAAAAAGACCGAGAATCCCGGACTTTACATCCTAGGTCCCGAAATGATAACCAAGGTGTAAATACATCAAAATACAACCAAATGTCTCCGGAAACATATAAAACGAGGTATAAACGGGGTATAATCACATAGTAAATGATAGTCAATTTGATTCCCATCATCATTGGAGCTAGTATATAAAGCTCACTATTGTAAACCCTAATAACTTTTTCCAAAAATAATGAAACAGGAGAAGTTCTCCGTCTTCTCCGTTCACAAGGGGAAACCCTAATTTGTGTTTCTGCGGTTTAGAGTCTATAGCTTTTTCACAGCCAGGAGAAATTAATGGACATAGAAAACATCTTATTAAGAGAGGACTATCATATCGTATTCATTCATTCTGTTTTAATGACAATACCACAAGGCATTTTCACGTTGTTTCTTGGAAAAAATATGTGAGCCAGGGGAGAAGGGGGGGCTCGGGTTAGACAACCCCGACTCATGAACGATGCATTCCAAGCTAAGCTATCTCAGAAACTTTTAACTGATAAGGTCTTAAATATGAGTTAAGGTTTAATGAACGAAGTATGGAAGTCCCTTTACTCCTCGCACACATGGAGAGTTTTATGGATACAGATAGTCGGAACTCAACTCGACACTACTCTGATTTGACTCCAAACTACTTTTGTTCCTTAATTATTTCATCCAACGATGCCCGTTGGATGAATATTTGGATGCTTAAAAGACTTTCATTATAAGGGAAAGTTATTTTATTGCTATTGGGACATAATGTTATGTTAGATATTTTCTCATAAATAAATATTTTAATTATCGTTTGCATATGAGTTGCCATACGGATTAATGTTATCACAACGAAACGGGATTTCACCTGCTTTTGTCCGAACTGATATGAAAGGATATGCATTTTCGGATTTTCAGATACATGCTTTTGTCCGAACTAATATGAAATTACCTTTTCGTTTAAGGGTTGCATGTTTTTGTCCGAACTGATATGAACTTACCTTTCGTGTTAGGGGTACTCCATTCGTTTATGGGGTGCTTTCAGCCTATAAAAAACACAACATATGCAAACGAATCATTCATACGTTTAATTTACAGCATCATTAGAAATAATTCTTGAGTGTCATCGGGTTTGATTCAAACAAGTCACTATTTGAATCAAACACCTCCGTTGTATGCTGAGAGATTTTCAATTGATTCATAAGTGACATTTGAGTGTGACGAAACATCTCTTTAAAGAAAGCGTTTTATTCTGTCAAAATTTTAAAGTTTCAATTTTTTTCCAACATGTTATTCCAACCTATTGTCGTCTCTTTGAAACTACCTGAAATGCATGCCACCAGGGATTGTAATTTTTGTACTTTACCCTTTGTGCTTGTAACATAATGGAATATCCCATTTCAAACAAAAATAAAAATAAAAAGGATGTTGCATTTGTAATTGAGATTCGAATTAAACCAATTTGAGTATGTCCAAAGACATAAAACCAAAGGTGTCATATTTGCAGGCGATTCATTTAGCTTCATAGGAAATGTAATTCTAATTAATCCCTCCATATATCCCTATAAATTGAGAGAGACTTTATGGTGCAACGGTTGTAAGAAGGTTGTACCAAGTGGCATACATTAGAGCCTCTCATTTTTACTCTCTTTCACATAATTCACTTTTATCGTGTGTGAGAGGTTAGAAATGAATGGTTGTAATGTATGCCACTTGGTACAACCTTGCTACAACGGTTGTATTATAAAATTTGTCATAAATTGAGGTGAAGATGAGTGTGGAAAATCATATATATAACCAACTTTGGTAACCCCTCAAAAAAAAAATTCTAAGTTTGATAACCCTGAAAAAAAAAAAATTCCTGACAAATTAAAGAACACAAAGATGATTAAGTTTTCCTTGTTTATTTATTTTTTCTTCTGCTCCTCATGTAAGTTGCTTTATCTTTCATAATCAAACAAATGCTTTTTAAACGGAGGGAGTATATGTTATCACAAGGAGAATTATTAGATGCACATTCGATCACATGTAAAGAGAGAAATACATGTTTTTCCCAAATTTAATTCTACCCTATATATTCGTTAGAAAATTCATTTTATATTGTTGATCTTTTGCAGTAGACGTAAGCGTCATTGGAAAACTACAACTAGGAAGAGACATAGCTGGTGGACGTCGATCTATTCCACTATCAAGAAAGACGTTGCAAGAACCACAACCCCCTGAGATCTGCGGCGATGATTCTTGCTTGTTTGATAGTGAATGTCCTTCTGACTGCCACTGTGGGATTGTTTATAATAGCGAAATAAGGTGCAAGTTTGGTCCAAGGCCTCGAGGACAGGGAGACACACCTGAGGTCTGTGGCGATTTAACTGATTGCCCATCTAATGATGAATGTCCTGAGGGTTGCCGTTGCGGGTTACTTAAGGATGGTCTAATCAGGTGCTTCTATCCTCCTGCGTTGGACTTATTTGATTCGTACATAGATTGGAACGGTGGCTCCGGCGGCGACGAGGATTCCAACGGTGACGAGGATTAGAGGAATCCAACACCAAAAGCAAGGGATGGATGCTTGCTTACGAGTAATTTTGCATGCTCTAACAACTACATTTTTATTTTTATTTTATGAATGGTGGCATTGGATATATACTTTGTCATGCTAGGAACATAAAGATTTGAATCAATCTATAAGACACGAGGATCAAGAGACAACATGTTGGTGTAAAATATCTTTTTAGTTTATCTTTAATTTGTCTGAAATTTAATACTAAATGCAGCAAAATTAAATAAAGAAGAATTCAAAATTTCAGTCATGTCCTTGCTCTCAACTAGGCATTATTAGCTAATAGCAGTAGTTGTGAACTGTTAAAAAAACGGGGAGTGATAGAGCTACTCCCTCAACTCTATACCATTTTTACACCATCATCATCTTACCATATATTTTTCAATTGTAAAAAAAAAAAAAACAACCACAAGAGTAGGTTGGGTGTAGAAATGATGTAGACTTGGGAGAGTAACTATATCATATTACCCTGAAAAAAACGGATATGTAAAAGTAAAAGTGGGAAAAACTGTATCTCATTCCATTAGATAATCCCTTTATATAGGGTCACGGTTACAATGTGAACACAGATTACATTGATAGCAATAAATCTTGATTGAACGTTACATAATAACCGAAAAGATAATCGCTATTGGCTTTGACGAAGGCACATAATAGTATTTTCCTTCAACACTCCCCACTTGTGCCAAGTCAAAGGCGAAATGGTGCATGGATCGTTGCCTCGTTAAAAACCTTGCCAAGTAACAAAACCCAAGTGGGACAAAATAAAACTTGGTCAAAGGGAAAAGAGCACAACGCACCTTTAATCTTTAAGGATAACATGTGTGTATTAGACTCCGAGGTCTATATCTCCCCACGATCCTTACACCGATCAAGGAAGCTTTGAAAGCCTTCGCATTCCTATATTTTTCACATGTTCCTCAAATATTGCTTTAGCGGTGACTTGGTAAATAAATCGCCACATTCTCCTCGAGACCTTACTTGATTCACTTGAATCTTGAGGAGAGCTTGTGGTTCTTTGGTTATAGAAAAACTTTGGTGATATGTGTTTTGTGTTGTCACCCTTGATATAACCAAGCTTCATCTGCTCGATGCAAGTCGCATTATCTTCATAAATGCAAGTAGGCTCTTCATGGGTGGAACTCAAACCACTGGTCCTCGAATATGTGTAATGATGGACCTTAACCATATACACTCACGAACCGCCTCATGTAGAGCAATAATCTCAGAGTGGTTCGAGGAGGCCATTTCGACATCTGAAACCCAGCGGTGGTACTCAATTCCTTCTGAGTCCAAGATTTCAAATTCGGGTCGAGTTGTATCAGCCATCTACATAAACAAGAGTGAAGAGCATATTAATTATGTAGTCATAAGACATCCACAATAATTAATTTCCAAGAGTGTGAATTGGATCACGATGCCATGGTACATAGCGGTCACTCATTTTTTCGATGCTTTGTGAAGATACTTTATCACATTGATTGTTTTGTACTTAGTATATAACGCCTATGAAATTTCTTTATCATAGGATGACATATAATCTTATTTATAAGGCAATCAACATATAATTATTATGCTCAATTTGAAATTTCGGGCAAACATAGCACATAATGTATATGTAGTCATATATTCGAGTGAATAGCATGGCGTTGATTCAGCAAAAATAGTCACAAAATAATATTCAGATTATGCATATATTTCAATTAAGTCACAGATCTAAAAACCGAAACAAAAGCATATATATTGACACAGATAAAAACATTGTACTCAAAAATCCATTTAAAAGTGATGTAGCATCAAAAGACCATAAATAAGAAATATTAGCAGGAATATGCAAAGTAAAGCCAAATTACAATAAGAATTATTATTGCTAAGCCGAACACGTACAGATGCATTAGCCAATAAATCATTTTAATCACTTGAAAAACAAATCTATAGTCCTATATCGATTTTGCAATTAGATTAAATCTAATACATATATCAATCGAGAAAGGTTCGAATCAGTAATCATGAATCGGGCAAAGAGTATATGAGATTCTAACTACAGTGAACTCTGTCTCAAGTTTCTGCTAGTCTAGGCTCTAAACTTGTTTGTCCTACTAACTTCAGTTCCAAAAGATTTCTTTAGTTTGAAAACTAAAGCACACCAAAAAAATAAACGAAGACAAGGGATTGGAGGGAAATATCAAGGAGACTCAATTAATTAATGTTATAGAAATACATGCTTCAGTTAAATAAAATAAGAAAGATGATTGCTGCCATCAAACCAACCTTCAAACTAGCAAATAGTCGACTCCGTTACAAAAATAAATGAAATCAACACAAACAGTCCTTTTTTTTTGTTCTAAAATGGAAAAACCAAATCTTTTACATCAAATAGATTCAGGTAATCACACTAATTAATACAAAAATGAGTAGTGCAAACAGATAATTCGCGGTGATGGAACGGATCCTTCGTGGAAGAAGGAGAAGATGCGAGTAGTCGTTAAAGAGCTAAAGAAAATATAAGGTTGAATTTACCTTAAACAAATTAGTAAGGGAGCAATATTTCTCTTCCAATCGCCGGAGGTGATACCAGGCGCAAGAATATCGAAAGGGGATCGATGCCGGATGCAGGACGGCGGCGGCGGGGGTGGCGGCGAGGGGTCAATTAGGTTTTTTTTTTTTTTTTTTTTTCGAGTCTACGCGATAACGTGTAAAAGTAAAAGTGGGAAAAAGCGTATCTCATTCCATTAGATAATCCTTTATATATAGGCCACGATTCTGATGTGAACACAGATTACATTGATAGCAATAAATACCGATTGAGCGTTACATAATAACTTAGAAGATAATCGTCATTGGGCTTTGTGACGCGCGCATAATAGTATTTTCCTTCAACAGGATAGAAATTGTTTCTGGTGTACGTACACTCCTATCTTTCACTCTGAAAACACTAAACCCCCACCAAAATATCACGGGCCGTCATATTTCCTCTTCGGGCCGTGCTAATTACCCATGACCATGAGGCCGGCCTAAATTACACGGCCCAATACATCTTTCCTTGTAAATCACGGTTCCGTGAAAAAAGAAAAGACGGCCACAGACATATACATATATATAGAGAGAGAGAGACACACTCTAGTTAATTATAGGTATGAAAATGATAGAGTCACAATGAAAAGAGCCACAACGATGATCTAAACCATTGATTATTGTGAGATGTGTATTGATTGATCTAGGTCCCACAATAATCAATGATGTAGACACACACGTGTCGATCTCCCCCTTTCGTGCAAACCAACCGAGGAGGAATTAATGGACATAGAAAATATCTTAACAAATGCAGCAGAGGGAACGTCATATATGGTATTCATCCGATCATTATATGTTTGAATGACTAAATATAACCGGCCAGTATACCACAATGCAAAGGTGGGGATCGGAACTCCGGCGCCCTCACATACTTTGAGAAGCATTTGCAGTTCTATGTATGTGTTATACGGATCTCGATAGATTTAATTAGCATGATGATTTTGTGTGTGCGTGTATGTACGTAGTAAGGTTCATTAATTGTCAGGAACCATATATGCATATTATTGCGAAGGGAAATTGACAAGGCGGAACAAGATCTTCTTTGGACAATACGTGGAATGGATATGTAAAAAAAACAAAAAAATTGTGATTCGTTGTTAATTCTCTGTAGCTCAAAGCTTCATTAACATGAGAAGTGCAATTAATAGAATTCCATATCCTTAAAAACATGGGGTAATCCATATGGTAGTGGAAACTTTGCTAAGCAACGGCTCCCCAGGATATATTGGCTCAACAGTTCCCGTTTCCATATTATATACACCAATGTTCTTGCCTCCACCTTTTGCTTCTGAGTAAATGTAATAATATTCCCAATCATCGTCTGTGAAATAAATATGATTGGGTTTGATCACTCTTCCTCTTCCTGCTGCTGACCTAGAGGCATCCACAGCGATGGTGGCATTGTGGCCTACGATGACAGCCATGCTTCCTAGGCTATAAATCTCCTTCCATGTGCCCGTGTCTGTATCAACTTCGTACACCTGAAATTTACTAGTCATATAATGCAAACCGTCCTCACTTAAATTTGGGGACATTCTTGTAATAATGAGCAAGCTGTCTTCGGTTTTTAGGATATACAGATTCATTGATGCATGAACAGGTTTCGGATCGAATGAATCAAAGTTGGGTACAATGTGTTCACAACGTAAGATCAAACGCTTCTTTACACGGTTACCATTTTTTCCAACAAAGTTGAAGGCCCGGACAACTCCTACATAACAAGTGGGATGATAAAACCGTCCATCGTCTTGGTACACCACGGTATCCAACTCCTTTCGGGAAATACCGGTGGCATAAAACTGACCATTGTCATGGTACACAACATCCGTATACAATTCCATTCGAGACTTTTCGATTCTGTTCCATGCTTTGTCCCCTAACCTCCAAAAACCCAAATGTCCTAGTCCTCCGGCTATGACAATCAAAACGAAGTCCGAAGTATCACTCGGCCTTGCTGAAAGCACCATCTTCTGAGTAAAAATATGCTCATCGGCCATCCCAACGTCGTCCTCGTATCCTGGGAAGGTGTTTTGATGTGGTAAGGGGATCTCGGTGCCTGAAAAAGGCTCTAGCAGACTCATGCTACCATCCGCTTCGGTCACTAGTAACCATCCCAATGATTCTAAGCACTTCTTGTTTTTAAAGTTGGGAACTTTCACAGAAGCCACGATTGATTCACCCTCAACCAAACTATATAACTCACGAATATCATCATCACCGTCATCTCTAACGGGAAGCATCAAATAAGGGGTCCGTTGTCGTAAACGTAGACCCTCAAAGTACTCATCCTTTGCAGCTGCAAAGGAGGATTTGGAAACGCATCTAAAAGAAACGAAATCTTCAAGCTTTTTCAGTCCTTTGGCTATTACTACCAACATGTCATGTGGAAGATCGGATAAATTCGACATGGCTGACATGAATCAACGATAGTAATTAACAACAGATGTACTGAAACAAACAAAGTAAGGCTAATAAATTAAAACGTCAAACATGTACCAAACAAAAGGAAATTCTAAGGGAGAGACACAGACATCCAGATCAGATCGAAACATATATAAACACAAAACGTCTGGTTCAATGGTATGAAAAAAAAAAAAAACATAAAAAAAAAAAGAAGAAGAAAAGATTAGATCGAAACCTGGGCTGTTGTTGTCTTCCTCAAAAGGAGGACGAGGAGGTTGAGTTGTTTTTTTCTTTTTTTTTTGTGTGAAGGCTTAGGTCTGACTCTCCTCAATGAATCTGATATTATCTTATTAAAAAACAATAATAACAACACGGGGAAACACCGGGTGCCGATATATAACAAAACCACCGGATTACTCCTTTTAAAAGGAAAATATATATAGATTTGCATAAAATCAGATTTGGAGATGTACTTGCAAATAACTAATAAGAGAAAGGAAAAGGAAAGTACACCCATAATTATCTTGTTGGTAAAAATATAAGTGATAATTTCCCAATAAATTCGACACGGTATTACATCATCATACCGTAAACCTATCATAAAATTATTTATTTATTACTTTTTTCGGTTAACGTGTTATCAGGTAGTTTGTTAAAGTCAATCGTAAGGGGAAAAAAAAAAACTAAAATCCATCTTTTATTACATAAAAAAAAAAAAAAAAATCTTTGCATCGAATCTCTCACAAATAATCTTTATTTTACAGTTTTAAATACTTATTTTTCTAATTTATAAAATCTCTACCTAAGATAAAATGCATCAGATTCTCTATTTTACATAATGAGTTAGATATAAAGAAAAATTTACAGAATCTGGATAAAAATGCTGTAGATGTAAAGAAAATTTTACAGAATCGGTGGTTTACAGTAAAATATAGAGTATCTGCTGCAGTACTACATTTCCTAAATCTGAATGTTGAAATCGTTAAAATACAGTTTTTAAAGGATTTACAGTATCTACTGTAAATGCTCTTATCCAGATTCTGATAATTTTCCTTTATATCCAACTCATTATGTAAATTGAGAATCGATACTTCAAGAAAGACTTGCAGTAGATCATCGTAAATCATTTAAAAAGCAGATTGTAGATTTCAATAGGAAAAATTACACTGCAACAGATACTCTATTTTTACTGTAAACTACAGATTCTGTAAAATTTCCTTTATATCTACCACGTTCATCCAGATTCTATAAATTTTCCTTTATATCTTCCGCATTATGTAAAATAAAGAGCCTGATGCATTTCATCTTAAATAAAGATTCTGTAAACTAGAAAAACGTGTTTTTAAAACTGTATAATAGAGTATTCGTTAAGAATATCTGATGCGAGTGCTGACATGAAAAAGTTATAAGAAAAGGTAAAATAATATGACTAGACAAATATAACCATACGTAAAATAAACAAAAAAAAATAACTAAAAAAATGCGAACAACACGCTTGTCGCTCATTAGTCCACGTGGCTCCTTTTTTTCCCCTTCTTTTTCAAGAAAGACGTTCAGGTAAAAAAAATTGGGTATTTATTTATACGGACCACTTTTGAGACTTAATTAGACACTTATGACACACCTAAAGATATCCTTGGTTATAAGGACAAAATAACACTTCTTGGACAAAATGAACCCTCATTTAATTAGGCACTCGATTCCCATTGACAGAAATCTTTCTTTAATCTCATTCTCTTCCCATGATATTTACGAGCACTCGATTCACTTTATATTATAAATCCCATTCTTCATCGTAATCTTCCTCCTCTTCATCTGCGATCTGCCATTGTTTGATTCAGTGTAGAAATATGAACAGGATCAATTGCCATAGATTCGATGTCAGTAATGGACCAACCAGGGTGATCGAGATCAGAATGAAACGAATAAACAATCGAGTCTTTCTTGTTCTAGGATTATACAGAGAGTAACCGTTGTTCTTGTAAGATGGACTGAACTTAAAGAATAAGCTGCCTACGTATCCAAATATATGTTTGGAATCAAGTCCAACCGTAGTTCAGGCGGTTATCCATGATATTGGGGTTAGTGGGCGGTTATGTAGCCCCCCACGTCTTCACGTACACATGTGTTCCTCATCCCAGATGGTTTCTTGGTCGTGGGCTTGCCTGGTCGACTTGTCCGATCGGGGACTGCGCTCGATCCGATCTGGCTAACTTCATCTAGTCTGGGACCTGCCCCGACCTGATCAGGAATCCTATCCAGTTGGTTGGTTGGCCCGTCTGGTCGTGGTGACTTCCAGATCAGATAAAACTCTATCATGATCCATTCCGTATACACTTGACACGTGGACCTGTTCGGGTCATCCCCAATCAAAGCCCCCTCTTAATCGATATAGTTTCATACTTCGATGGATTAAGATCTCGAGATTCAAGTTATGCCACGTGTACCGTCCAGATGGCCTGTCTACCTTTGCCTTGGTTATCTCAAACGCCACCATAAATGCACACGCTTTTCTTTCCAATCGATGTGTAGCTCAAACGTCCCATCCTCTGGTTAAAAATTATTACACCTATTAAACTCTGTAAACAACCATCATTATTTATAGACGCAAACGTCAGATTTGGTGGATTTGCTCTTCGATTTGCAAGTAAGTCTTTCTTCCCTTTGCGTAATCTTCTTTTACTCCATATGAATCCAGACCAGCCTGAAGTAGCCAACCCCGGCGAAAACCCTCTTTTCTCTATTCTTCCTCCTCATCTGATTGCTTCTATTGTTCCTACCCTTGTCGAATCGCCTCCGACTGAGTATAACATATCCGGCTTATCCGCGCCCATAAGAGCATTGAGAAGGACCTACGAGACTAAGAAAATGATGGCTTGCCACGCAATCGACTCCAAATTGAAGGATTCGGATATCACAGACATCTGTGATAGGTTTGGGATAAATAAGAACACTTATGCCCCTATCCGACCTGCGTCTGGAAAGAGTGCTGCTGCTCCTCCTGCTGGATATTGCACTGTTTACAAAGAACAGTTTGAGTGCGGCCTTAGTTTCCTCTTCCTCCAGCTCTCCTGGAAATACTCTGATATTATGATTTGGGGCTTGGTCAGATAGTTCCCAATAGTATAAGGGCCATTACTGGTTTTTTGATTTGGTGTAGGTGTTTTGTGACCCCCTTCTCTTTACTACTTTTCAGAACCTTTTACCAATGCAAACAAGTTAAGAAGAACCTGGCTGTGTCTCATCGCTTCAGAGGAGAACTGATAATTTGAGTGGTGTCCGCTTGATTAAGAAAACAGACCAGTCTTTTTCTGATTGGAAGAAGCACTTCTTCTTCATTAGGCACAACACTATTAGGGATCTGGGCAAATGGAACACTTCCACTAAGAATAGCGATGTGCTAGAGAGCAAAGCGGATAAGAAGTTGTTAAAGGATATCAGCGAATCCCCGATATATCTGGGTCTGAAACATTACAGTTCTAATCTGATCGATGCTGCTCACTTGGAGACTGCTGGCCCAGAACCTTATGTTGAGTTATCAGAGGAGAGATATAATTTAAGTAGGATCTCTTATTTTGAACATTTATATTTTTCTTCTATGGCATGTTTTTAATTTTTTGTTGGCATTTGCAGTGGCGAGCTTCACTGATATCGTCCAAATTGCTGATGAGGCTTCACCACCCAGAGGTCAGGACGCATCCGGTCCCGTTGTCAATCCATATGTACCAGATCGATCGCCAAGCTCGTTGTGATCATCATCCTCATCGAGCCTTCGGTCGAGACAGATCCTGCTGATGACGACTCTGAGGAGACCAATGACTTTCGGATTGTTTCTCACAATGCTTTGGTAGAGACTACAACTGAGACTAGGCGTGCTTCGAAATGTATTAGATCTCAGGATCACACTGATGGAGGTGCTGAGACCTCGGATCGACACCAGGGGGAAAGATATGATTGGAGAGAGTGGACCAATCAAGATTTGTCAACATTTGTAAGTGTTTTCTTCACAAGTAGTGTTCTATCTTTTTTAGATAACATATGCTGATCTTGCTCCCTGTATTCCTTTTTAGGGGCTAAAGCGGGTAAAGAGATCCCGTCGAGCTAAGTTCGGGAAGGTTGAGGAAGACTGGCCAACTCTCTGTCGAATGGAAAGCCAAGTATGAAGATTTGTTTGAACACCTCTCTTCTTTGAGAAGATGGCTTTATCTCGATGAATTGAAAGCCAAAACGGAAGAGTTCGGACCCGACTTGCTCTGCTTAATCGATCAAATCCGACTTGGAAAAGATGGTGGTCACTCTTGAAGAGGAGAGGGATAATTTGAAGAGCAGGCTGCCTGAGCACATTGCTGAAGCCCTTGCCAATTATATGAGGTCTGATGAGCTACCCGACAGCATCAAGATGTTATTTGCCCCAATTATCTGGTTTGGGTACTCCTCATCCATTGAGGACATGAAAACAACTGGTCTCAATGTTGATGCTACCAAGCTTTCACACGCGGGCTGGAACAGAAACGATGGATCTCAAATCTATGAGACCAGATTCAAGGAGTTCAGAGATGGAGTGGACCTGGTCTCCAAGTATGGCAAGAGGCCTCCACCTGCTCAGACTGGTTCATCATCTCAGTCTCAAGTTCCCCCAAGTTCAAAGTGAAAACATTTAGCCTATCATCTACTTCAGTCTTGATTTCAACCTTACGTTTTGCTGTTGTTGCCCTTCAATTTTGTTGTCTTTTGGAACTTCTGAAATTTTGGTGCCCTTGGCACTATTTGCAATTTTTATGACATGTTTTAATTTTTGCAACATAAGTTTCCATTTGTGCCTTGTATTTGCAGTTTGCAGTTGTTATGCCTTTGGTCCCCCCAGTATGACATGTGATTTTCTATGCAGCATATGTCATACTATAATGAATTTCCTTATTTTAGGAACTGTCGACCTGATCTGAGGTCTAGAAATTAACGACCTGATCTGAGGTCTAAAAATGGTCTGATTTATCAGACTTAACGTGTCTTTCTTTTGAAGATTTATTGACCCGACCTGAGGTCTGGAAGTTACGACCTGACCTGAGGCCCTAAATCGGTCTGATTTATCAGACTTAATGAATTTTTTTCTTGTTAAGAGTTACGACCTGACCTGAGGTCTAGAAATTTGCGACCTGACCTGAGGTCTTAGAGTGGTCTGGTTTATCAGACTTAATGACATTTCTCTGTTTAAGAGTTATGACCTGACCTGAGGTCTGAAAGTTTGCGACCTGACCTGAGGTCTTAGAGTGGTCTGATTTATCAGACTTAATGAAATTTCTCTTTTTAAGAGTTATGACCTGACCTGAGGTCTGAAAGTTTGCGACCTGTCCTGAGGTCTTAGAGTGGTCTGATTTATCAGACTTAATGAAATTTCTCTTTTTAAGAGTTATGACCTAACCTGAGGTCTGAAAGTTTGCGACCTGACCTGAGGTCTTAGAGTGGTCTGATTTATCAGACTTAATGACATTTCTCTGTTTAAGAGTTATGACCTAACCTGAGGTCTGAAAGTTTGCGACCTGACCTGAGGTCTTAGAGTGGTCTGATTTATCAGACTTAATGACATTTCTCTTTTTAAGAGTTATGACTGACTGAGAGGTCTGAAAGTTTGCGACCTGTCCTGAGGTCTTAGAGTGGTCTGATTTATCAGACTTAATGAAATTTCTCTTTTTAAGAGTTATGACCTGACCTGAGGTCTGAAAGTTTGCGACCTGACCTGAGGTCTTAGAGTGGTCTGATTTATCAGACTTAATGAAATTTCTCTTTTTAAGAGTTTCAACAATAGAAACATAATTACAGCAATTCAACATAATCAAGGACTTAAAATAATTCATAGTGCATAATAGTCTTACAAAATAAGATGATAATCACTTGCCTTAAATATAAAACTTCTTCAAATTAATTGCATTCCAAATTTTCTAGGAATGGTTTTCCTTTACTATCGACCAATTGGTATGCTCCTTTCCATGTACCTTAATGATCGATAAGGACCCTCCTGATTAGGGTGAGATTTCCGCTTGATTCTTGCCTGCTAATCTCATTTTTGCGCAACACCAGATCGCCAATCTTAAAATAGCATTGTTTCACCTTGGAGTTGTAATACTGGGAAACCTGTTGCTTATATTTAGCCATTCGGATCAAAGCAATATCTCTTTTCTCTTCGAGTTCACCCTTGGTGTGCCTTATTTCCTCATCTTGGATCTGGTCATTATGTAGTGTTGTTCTGGGGGATGGCAATCCAATTTCTGCTGGAATAACAGCTTCACATCCATAGGCCAATGAGAATGGAGTTTCATGTGTTGACATATTTGGGGTAGTCCTATAAGCCCAAAGAATGTTTGGGAGATGCTCTACCCAAAGCTTTCCTCTTGCTCCAAATTCTTTTTTCAAACCAAGCTTGATCTGCTGTTAGTTTGTTCCACTTGACCATTTGCTTGTGGGTGACCAACAGAGGTGAAATGCTGTTTTATGCCCAGCTCTGTACACCATTCCTGAACTCCACTTTCTTCAAATTGGGTACCGTTGTCTGAAATTATAGTCTTTGGTATCCCATACCTGCATATCAAATTTTTCCACAAGAATTTTTGGATATGTTTGGCTGTGATGGTGGTTAATGGTTCAGCCTCCATCCATTTGGTGAAATAATCAACGGCCACTACTAGGAATTTATAACTTCCTGGTGCTGTTGGAAGTGGTCCCACCAGGTCAACACCCCATTGATCAAAGGGCCAAGCTGAGATTACTGAAGTTAAATTTTCAGCGGTTTGGTGGGATCGACATTATGGACTTGACATGACCTGCATGCCAAGACTAACTCCTCTGCATCCTGCTGCATCTTAGGCCAATAGTAGCCAAACAACCTGCACTTCCTAGCTAAGGCTCTTGCCCCCAAATGGTTTCCACAGATCCCTAAGTGGATCTCTCTCAACAAGTAATTGCCTTCTTCTATAGTAACACAACACAACCAAGGGGATATGAACGATTTCCTATACAGAATGTCATTGAATAAAGCATACCTATCAGATAAACGTTGGATTTTGCGAGCTTGCGTCTTATCTTCTGGTAACAGGCCGTCTTTTAGATATGCCACAATGGAATCCATCCATGTTTCCCTCTGTGTAACTGGTTGCACCTCAGATACCTCATAAATCCGTTGATCTAATTGCTCGACCAGGACCTTCTTATCTGACAGAAAATTCGACGCTAATTTGGACAGGGCATCTGCTCTGGTATTCGGTGATCTGGAGACCTGCTTCACTTGCACTTCCTGAAACTGGTTTATCCTCGATTGGGCCAGGGATAAGTACTTCTTCATTGGTTCCTTCTTTGCTTCGTATTCGCCCCTGATATGGTTTACTACAAGTTAAGAGTCACTATAGACTTTGAGTTGCTTGACCCCCAGCTTTAGAGCTAAGTTTAAACCGGTAATTAGTGCTTCGTATTCAGCTTCATTATTCGTTGCCTGGAAGTTAAAGTGTAAAGCATAGGGGAACTCTTCACCCTTTGGACTTATGAGGAGGAGACCTGCTCCTGACCCGTTCTTGCTAGATGCTCCATCAACGAATAGTTTCCACTGACCTGATTCTTTCGGATTCACTTGCTGATCGATAGAAATTGATTTCTCTTCGCCGCCGAAGTGCGCCAGGGCTGAGCTTTCACGGCTGTTCGTGGTATGTACTCTAGATCGTAACCCGCCAATTCGACAACCCATTTGGCTAAACGACCTGAGTTATCTGGCCTGCTCAGTATTTGCTTTAATGGCTGATCGGTCAAGACGATGACTGGGTGACTCGGAAATAAGATCTCGCCGGCGCGTGTACTAATGCTAACACTATTTTTCCGCATCTGAGTACCTCACTTCAGGTCCATGTAAGGCTTTGCTCGTGTAGTAAACTGGCTTCTGATATGTGTCCTGTTGCCTAACCAATACAGCACTGATGGCTTCATCACAAACTGATAGATAGAGGTACAAAACCTCTCCTTCCTGAGGAGAGGTTAGGGTTGGTAATTCTAACAGATATTTCTTCAAATCATCAAAGGATTCTTGACAATCTGTCCCCCAATGAAACGGAGAAGCTTTCCTTAAAATCTTGAAGAAAGGCAGTGCACGCTGTGCTGAACGTGAAAGAAATCTGTTCAATGCTGCTAGTCTTCCTGTTAACCTTTGAACCTCTCTAATATTGGTAGGAGGTGGCATCATCTTCAAAGCATCCAACTTGTCCGGATTGGCCCGGATTCCATCTTTAGAGATCATGTAACCCAAAAACTTTCTAGATCTGACCCCGAACGTGCACTTCTTTGGGTTCAGTTTCATCTTAGTTGCTCGAAGCACCTTGCAAACTTCTCTCACATCTCGTAAATATTGATCTAAAGACCTGCTTTTGATCAGTAAGTCATCAACATAGACTTCCATAGACTTGCCTATCTGATCGTTGAAAATTCGATTAACTGCCCTCTGGTAGGTGGCTCCTGCATTCTTCAGTCCAAACGGCATGGTCACATAATAATATGTGCCAAATTCTGTGATAAAGGCCGTTTTCTCTGCGTCTTTTGGATCCATGAAGATCTGGTGATACCCTTTGTATGCGTCCAAGAACCCAAAAATCTCAAAACCCACAGTCGAATCCACTAGCCTGTCAATTCTGGGTGAAGTATAACTATCTTTAGGGCATGCCTTGTTCAAGTCCGTGAAGTCTACACACATTCTCCAAGATCCATCTGACTTCTTCACCAAAACCGGATTGGCTAACCACTCTGGGTAAACCACTTCCTTGACAATCCCTGCTTGCTTTAACTTGGCAACTTCCTGTTCGATTACTGAGATCCTTTCTGGTGCAAAATGTCTTTTCTTTTGACGAACTGGGGGTCTGTTCTGATCCACATTCAAACTATGGACTATGAACTCTGGGGATAAGCCAGGCATATCATCCGTCTTCCATGCGAAAACATCTCGATATTCTCTGGGCAGTGTGTCATTAACGCTTTTTTATGGGGTCTGAATCCACGAACCTATCTTTGACCAGCGATTCGGTTCCTGGTTCTCCGATCGAATCGACTCGGTCTGATCTGCAGTTGCCCAAGTCTTCTCTTCTTCCAGCAACAACTCCTCAAGAATTACCTGTTGAACCAACTGTTTCTCACCAACTACAGATGTGTAACAGCTCCTGGCTATTTCCACATCTCATTTAATTTCAACCGATCCGAACCGACCGAAACTTCCCTATTGTTGTGGTGGTGGTGATATAACGCCGCAGATCGATGATTCTTGGTCTCCCATGATGACATTGTACATTGTACGAAGGTGCTTTAACCACAATGTAATTTACCATGAGGTCCCGCCTTAGGTAATTTACCATAAGTTGTAGGTAAGGTAACCATGCCCATAGGATGGATCGGCGGGCCTGCAAATCCGAATAGAGGGGTGGATACCGGAGTCAAACTAGAATCTTTCAATTTCATGGCCTGGAATGCTCTGTAATACAAGATGTTAACAGCACTTCCTGTATCGACACAGATTCTTTTTACCCAGTTCCTGCTGATTACGGCTTCAATGACCAGCCCTTCATTATTGATGACCAGCGGTAGTGGATCCTCTGGTCCATACCTCACTTCTCCTGATACCTTTAGACGTTTACCAGAACTCTGACCTTGATCTGTCTGACCTGCTATACTTACTTCCTTCTCCTGATCTGTCCGCCTGGGACCTCCCATGATTGTGTTGATAGTATTTATTGGACGGTTATCGATTTGTCCGTCCTGATCTGGGGATGGATGTCTCTCGCTTTCTTGTTCGTTGTTTCTAGTCCTCTCGTTCGAGGCGGTCCTCTCCTAAACTCTCTACGCCCACTGGCCGTTCATTTACTGAAAATCATCAACGACCTCGTCGAGTTGTCCTTCCATAACTGCTGCGTCTATGTCCCTGATTAATTCCCTGCATGACTCTGTATCGTGTCCAACATCCTGGTGGAACTTACAAAACTTGGTTTGATCTCTCTTTTCTCTGGGTCCTTTCATGGGAAATGGAGTTCTGGCTATGCCTTTACGTTCCATAATAGCGAGAACTTGTTCTCGTGATCTGTTCAACGGAATCAGGTCTCTGTCCTGCAGAGCGCCTCTTTTGCCCAATCTGTCGGTTATGGGTGCCTGCACCCGATCCCAAACTGATTTGCGTTTTTTTTATCATATTTCTCTTCTGTTTTTCCTTTTTCGTGATCTCCTTTTTCCAACTCGCTGCTTACGATTAGCTTTTCACCCTCGACAATGCTTAAAAGCGATGGCCAAGCATTCTTCCATAGTTTTGGGTTTTTCCCATTTAACTTAGCATGTAGCCTCCCCTCTCGTAACCCTGCTACGAATGAGGCTACCAGAAATCGGTCATCCACATCAGCCACCTGGGTTGATTCTGCATTAAACCTCTTTATGAATTGTAGAACCGTTTCATCGGATTTTTGCTTAATGGTGAGTGATGAGAGACAAATTAATGATCATTATTACGACATTTTACCCCAATATTGATACCACTTTGAGCATTATTGTACCAATTTAAGTCAATAATTACTTAATTTTATCCAAATATATAAATAGTGGTTATTATATAAATTATCGTATTTTTATAAGTTTTTATAAGTTTTGTACCGTTTAGTAACCGAGTGTAAATGTCGATTTACACGGGTATTTGTGGTATTTTTATTGCGATTTATAATAAACCAAAACCCCGAGTGACGACACTTTTTGAAGTTAAAACATATATTTTGAAGGGTGTAAGAATGTGCCACAAGCTTAAAAGTTCAAGTGGATCAACGTTTCGTAATGCTATTATCGAATTATATCTTCGACGAATAAATTGCCCATCAAAAAGGCATTTTCTGAAGAAGAGTCCTTCATGAAAGTTGTAGATCTTTGAAAGAGCTTTCCAACTCATTTTGAATCACGTCAATCGGAGGTCTACAACTCAAGATATGAAGTTTTCAAGTTTCAGCTCAAAACTGGCAGTCCCGGATCGATCCGGCCCTTTCCCGGATCGATCCGGCGTAACAGAAAATCGACATAATGATGATTTTGCAGAGGATAAGCCTGGGATAATATTTTTTTATTATTCCTGGATCGATCCGGCCCTTTCCCGGATCGATCCGGCCTATCCAAAGTTGCCTATAAATATGGCCATTCTCATGATTTTCTTTGCCCTCTCTTCTCCACCTCCTCCCCATTTCTTCCCTCTTCTTGGCCTTAGGCCAGTCCCTCTCTTCTTCTTATTTTTATTTTATTTTGTAGATCATATATATATATATATATATATATATATATATATATATATATTCTATGTATGAATATATATGTTATATATAGATCTAGAAATTTTTCATCTCTTTTTATTTTATTTTCGGGCCCGTATGTATACATATGTCTATGTATGTATATATATGTTTTTATATTTATAAATAAAAGTAGTACCGTTGTAATGCTCGAGAGGATTATCCGAGGAAGTTGTATTGAAGAAGTTGTTATTTTCAGAGGATACGACTTAGATCTGCAATAAACGGGTAATTTTATCAAGTATTATGTTTGTTGTTTCTATATATACATATATAAATAAAGTCGTTATAGTATCGTTATAATGATCGAATAATTATCGAAGATTGTTGATCTGGCGGAAATGACCCCGATTCAACAGTTGTAACCGGTAATATATTCTAATATTATTATGTTTACTATTTCTATTTCTATTTATATATTACAACTATGTTAAGCTAAAAATATATCTAGCCAAGATATGAATCTGAATTAGTTAATCTTTTTGGTAAAATGGATGATCGACTCTGATAATAATGATTAAAACCAATTATAATGAATCTCTTTCTATTTACACTTAAATGTACGAATAGAAAAACCGGAGGGTAAAATTGGCCGAGTGAAAACGTGACAACGGAATCCGATTTCCTACCCGGGGGCAGATTTGTCTTGGGAAAGATAAATCTTATTAAATTTGTGCTCAAGATCGTAATAATGCTAAAATCAACGGTTTAATTGAAACTAACACCGAAAGTTAAATCGATCCGCCGACAACCGGAGCCTTTTGAATAACATCGGCCGTCGACAAACGGAATAACCTCTTTTATCCGGGGTAGATTTGTACTGCACTGCTCGTACTAACCGAGATTAGCATGGGGCGCTTGTGGAGATTAAACTGATGACAATTTGACATATGACAATTTCATACGCTCGTGTGAGAAGGAGTTGTCTAGCTTAGGAGTACACCGATTCATACATAATTGACCTCCTTGCATCAAGGAAAAGATCTGTCTCATTCAATTTCACTACAAAAAGATATTGATTCAGTAAAATATTCTTGGCTAGATCCAAAAATATATATATTATCTATTTTTATATTTATTTACTGCTTTACTAACAGTCTAACTAATCTAACTATCTAACCCGAGGAAAATGGTAAAAACTGCGACTTAGATCGAGTTAATAATAGCTTCTTGGTGTTTAACCACACTTTGAATTATGCCTTCATTTCCTCGAGGATACGACTGACTCACCGGACTAGCACTACAATTTGACCCGGTACATGCGCCGGTAAGGATTGATAGCCTAAAAAACAATCCGTCGACTTTTACGGCGCCGTTGCGAGGAAAACGACACTAATTCATTGTGTCTATGGTTACTACTTGTATTAGCTCAAAATTCTCGAGGATAAGTCAACACTCTTCTTATCACATTTCTATTTTTATTTTCCGTTGGTATCTACCTTCTTTTAGTTACCAATTTTCTTCTTCTACTAATTTCGAGTTATTTTCTATTTTCGATAGTAGAAAGTAAACGCGGTTCGTTTATTTTTATTGGTACCTACCTATTGGTAAGATACCAATTTCGAAAAATAAAAAAATAAAAAAATAAAAAATAAAAAATTGTACACTCGGTAAATACCGAGTGGAGTCGGTAATTACCGAGAAAAAAAATGTGGTTTTTTTTCGATTTATTTGTGTTATTTTCTATTCGATATTTTCTATTCCACAAGAATTGTCAAATCGAGTTACTTAAAATGGTCGAAACCGTTAGTAAAACACTGAACAAAGGATTGATCATGCTCAAGGGCATGGCCAAAACCTTAATCGAATTTACCTCAACCTAATAACCGTAATCGAATAATAGAAATAATCGAAATTGGAATAAGCATAATCGAAACCAGCCTAAACCGAGACCTATATGTGATCGGACCGTAGAAGGTACAGTTAATAATCCAATTCGTTTACCCAATAAAGGAGCAAATAATTTGAAATAAAATCTCATCTTTTGGTTTAATTGACACAAGAGCCCAATTCTGGGAGAAGATGATGAGGATCCACATCATCATCTCTATCTTTTCGAAGAATTGTGTAATACAGCCAAAAGTCATGGTGCTCATCGGGAATTAACGAGGATGTCAATGTTTCCTTTTTCTTTAAAAGGAAGAGCACGAGATTGGTTTCTGTCACTTCCACATCATTCATTGACAAGTTGGGAGGATATTCAAACCGAGTTCTTAAAGCAGTATTTTACTCCTGGTAGAAAATTGGAATTAATAGTCGAGATTGCTAATTTTAGACAAGGATCTGAAGAAACGTTTGGGAAAGCGTGGGAAAGATTTAAAAAGCTATTAAGAGCTTGTCCCGATCATGGTTATTCCTTAGATATGCAAATCCAACTTTTCTGTCGTAAATTAAGGAGAGACTCACGTGCAGATGTAGATTATGCATGTGGTGGTTCGTTAATGATGAGTGAAGCCCAAATAGTTTACGATGCTATAGAAAAGATTTCCAAAAACAATCGAATGTGGGAAACCGGTTCTAGCACCAGAAAAGTAGCATTTGCAGGAGAAAGTACATCGAATACAGAAGTCCTAGCACACTTGGAGAATTTGAGTAGGAAATTTGACGGCTTATTAGCCAGTAAAACGATGAACTCAGAAAATATCTTACCAAATGAATACTCAAGTCATGATAATGTGTCATTAGGGATGAAAGAACCAGAAGGTTATTCAAGGGAAAAGGTGAGTTTTTTACAACAGCATAGGAATTTGAACGATGCATATTCAAACTCGTTTAATGCTATTAGAAGAGATCACCCTACTTTTCGTTGGTCTGAAAACCCTAGTAAGCAAGGACAACCACCGTATCCAGTTCAATATAAGAATCCATATACTAATCAAGTTTATCAAGGAGATACCTCGAATCGTAACCTACAATCATTACTCTGGACCCGTATCCACAACATACCACTCAAAGCATACCAATCACCCAAAGTTCAACTCAACTTTGAAGGAGTTGATAAATGGGAGAAATTAATCGAAAATATGATGGGTATGATGTCAACTCAAGCTCAAAATATGGAAACCATGATGACTTCTATAGGTACAGTCACTAAGGATATGAGTACGTTGAAAACATCTATGAGTGGACATGATATCAGAATAAGAACTATAGAAGCTTCAATAAGGAATATGGAATATCATTTGAGTAGAGAGGGAGAACGTAAAAACAGTAAACCTCCAGGAGAGCTGCCAAGTAATACTGAAATAAACCCGAAAGAGGTAACTGCTGTTATTACTAGAAGTGGAAGGATCTGTGGAAGTAATGGATTAGAAAACATCGGAAATAATGAAGTAGAGGATGATTTAGATGGTAAATTTGAAAATAATGTGGAATCTAAAGATGAACCTGAATTCACCAAAGAGGAAGAGGACATTATTGAAGATTTCCTAAGACAAAACAGATATATTGAACCTGAAAGTGAGGATGAGGAATGGGTCAAGGTTCCTAGAATATTGAAAAATCCAAGAATGAGTAGGACCTTGACCAATGATCATGTTGAGAATGAATCAAGTTTGGAAAGGCCAATTCAAACCGAACCTTATCCGGCTCAACCCAAATTCACCTCGGTTCAATCTGATAGGGCAGCACCATATCCAGTGCATATTTTGAAGAAAAAGGTACAGAATGATAACACACAATGTCCTCAAAAGGCACAATCATTCGAGGAAGCTTTACTATCTTCGTCTAACTATAAGGGTAAGGGAGGTATACATTCTAACCCTACTTGAATTAATCTTGAATTACTCCCCCATTCCCCGAAAAAGGAAATCAAAGAGATGAAGTTGGATAAGAAGTATGCACATTTTCTTGACACTTTTCGGCACTTAACTATTAATACCCCTTTGATCGATGTTTATAAGGGAGAGCTTAGTTTGGGAATTAATGATGAGCGCGTTGTCTTCAACATTTACAATTCATTGAAATATCCATGCACTACACTAGAATCTTGTTCTTGTATGGACACTTTGTGTCCCCTTGTTGTGGATCGTACTAACACACTGGTAATTGAAGAAGATGACTTCAGCAATAATGTAAAAGCTCACAAACCGAAGGCTCGAAAATCAAAGGAAAAGGTCAAGAATCGTTTGGATTGGTGGAAATTGTCTAACCTCCGTTGGAGACCGGTATTGAAGGAGGATGTGGTGCGTGAGGATGACCCACCACCAGTGCATTAGAAAACCGGAGCAGAAAGTCTAGCTATAGACTATAAAACGGGTACTATCCTTCCTATTTACTCATTAAGCATTTATTTCTAGTTGGTTTGTGTGCTTAGTTGCTACATGCTTTGGTGAGTAATTGTTAGAAGTATCCCATTTTGTTTAGTATATTATATTAGTTATTCATTATCATTTTGGTTGAGCAAACGACGTTAACCAAAAGCGCTACCGGGAGGCGACCATAAAAATGTTAAATATAATAATTACTCATACTTTGGATGATACTTTGCGAATACTTGGATTGATTTTCATTTTGTTTCACCAAGTCTCGGGATAAATGTTTGAATGTCATTAAAAAGGGAATGATTAGGTGGTTATCCGAAAATCCCGATGGAGAAAAAGAGAAAATTCAAATCGTCATTTCTTGGACTTAGGTTGTTCGAACGATTTGAAATAACCCTTGAGGATCTGGGTATAAAAGACTCGAGTTAATACTTTGTCACACATTTCATATCATGATCTAGTCTGCTTAAATTTCAAAAATAATGTGTGACATGTATTAGTTCAACTATTGTGGAATATTGTGTGTTTTAAATCAATAAAAGTTTATGTGGTGTGTTTATCTACCCTTCGCATTACAATCATCACACTCCACACACTTTTATTTCATTTGCACACACAATGGTCATAAATTTAACCCACCCACCCACCCTTTAATATCATCCGAGTATTTGTTTTGACTTGTTTTAGTGCACCATTGCTTTCCCAACAACTTATTTACACTCACTTTACATTGAGGACAATGTAAGTTCGTAAGTGGGAGTGGAGTCGTTGGTCTAGCAATGGAATTAATGTTTATTTTGTATCAATAAATCCCTTTAGTTTTCGATTTTTTCGAGCATTATTTAGTTGATTAAAATAAATTGTATAAGGTATATATTTCATGGATTTGAAGATATAATGATCAATTTGGATGTGTATAACCAACGTGAACCGTAAGTGCATTGTAATTCCAAATATATTTATGTAACATGAATTCCTTCACGTAAAGCCTTTGATATTGAAGCGGAAAATTTTAAATCAGTATCCATTCAAGATCCTAGTGGTTATTCTAGAGATAATTGCAAAGAACTTAGTACCTAACTTTTGAATGTGTCTTGCGTGAATATCTCAAGGTTTGAATGTGATAGGAAGGATATAAGTTAAAGAAGAATACCAAATTAAGATGAACTATCTATATGTTGGTTGTAGCTACCAATGATTTGAGTGCAGTAGGGCGTTATCACGAAACGTCCTATATCACTATGAGGTTTAAAAGCTCCCGACTGCCTGATGATAGTAGTCCAGCTAGGGTGTTATCATGAAACGTCCTATTGCTGGGAATGAAGGCATATGCTACAAATGAAAATTAAAAAAGAAAAAAAATGGAAATATGGTTGAAAACTTAGTTATCTTCTGACTATCCCCAGTATAAACTGAATGATATGCTTTAGGGATTATCCTAATAAGTACACGGAAGGACTTTGTGTGGAAATGTTACTGCCTATACCTAGGAAAGTCATTAGGATTGTCTGAATGGATATTTGTGCGTTTGCTTGAATTATTCAAGAGAGGATAGTGGAAATTGAAAAGGCTTGTCACACACACACACTCCTGTTATACATTTATATTGAGGTTAACGCCTGGTTGTAATTCTAATGGTTGCAGCATCTGGTTGTCCCTTATATCTTATATCTTCATGAATTTATCTCTCATTCATTTTGTTTTATCGCTTGTTTTGCTCGAGGACGACCAAAAGCTAAGTGGGGAGTTGTGATGAGAGACAAATTAATGATCATTATTACGACATTTTACCCCAATATTGATACCACTTTGAGCATTATTGTACCAATTTAAGTCAATAATTACTTAATTTTATCCAAATATATAAATAGTGGTTATTATATAAATTATCGTATTTTTATAAGTTTTTATAAGTTTTGTACCGGTTTAGTAACCGGAGTGTCGTGTCAGATTTACACGGGTATTTGTGGTATTTTTATTGCAGATTTATAATAAACCAAAACCCCGAGTGACGACACTTTTTGAAGTTAAAACATATCTTTTGAAGGGTGTAAGAATGTGCCACAAGCTTAAAAGTTCAAGTGGATCAACGTTTCGTAATGCTATTATCGAATTATATCTTCGACGAACAAATGGCCCATCAAAAAGGCATTTTCTGAAGAAGAGTCTTTCATGAAAGTTGTAGATCTTTGAAAGAGCTTTCCAACGCATTTTGAATCACGTCAATCGGAGGTCTACAACTCAAGATATGAATTTTTCAAGTTTCAGCTCAAAACTGGTAGTCCCGGATCGATCCGGCCCTTTCCCGGATCGATCCGGCGTAACAGAAAATCGACATAATGATGATTTTGCAGAGGATTAGCCTGGGATAATATTTTTTATTATTCCCGGATCGATCCGGCCCTTTCCCGGATCGATCCGGCCTATCCAAAGTTGCCTATAAATATGGCCATTCTCATCAGTTTTCTTTGCCCCTCTCTTCTCCACCTCCTCCCCATTTCTTCCCCTCTTCTTGGCCTTAGGCCGTCCCTCTCTTCTTCTTATTTTTATTTTATTTTGTAGATCGTATATATATATATATATATATATATATATATATATATATATATATATATATTCTATGTATGAATATATATGTTATATATAGATCTAGAAATTTTTCATCTCTTTTATTTTATTTTCTACCATATGTATACATATGTCTATGTATGTATATATATGTTTTTATATTTATAAATAAAAGTAGTACCGTTGTAATACTTTAGAGAGGATTATCCGAGGAAGTTGTATTGAAGAAGTTGTTATTTTCAGAGGATACGACTTAGATCTGCAATAAACGGGTAATTTTATCAAGTATTATGTTTGTTGTTTCTATATATACATATATAAATAAAGTCGTTATAGTATCGTTATAATGATCGAATAATTATCGAAGATTGTTGATCTGGCGGAAATGACCCCGATTCAACAGTTGTAACCGGTAATATATTCTAATATTATTATGTTTACTATTTCTATTTCTATTTATATATTACAACTATGTTAAGCTAAAAATATATCTAGCCAAGATATGAATCAATTAGTTAATCTTTTGGTAAAATGGATGATCGACTCGATAATAATGAATGATTAAAACCAATTATAATGAATCTCTTTCTATTTACACTTAAATGTACGAATAGAAAGACCGAGAGGGTAAAATTGGCCGAGTGAAAACGTGACAACGGAATCCGATTTCCTACCGAGGCGATTTGTCTTGGGAAAGATAAATCTTATTAAATTTGTGCTCAAGATCGTAATAATGTTAAAATCAACGGTTTAATTGAAACTAACACCGGAAAGTTAAATCGATCCGCGACAACCGGAGCCTTTTGAATAACATCGGCCGTCGACAAACGGAATAACCTCTTTTATCCGGGGTAGATTTGTACTGCGGTACTGCTTCGACTAACTGAGATTAGCATGGGGCAGTTGTGGAGATTAAACTGATGACAATTTGACATATGACAATTTCATACGCTCGTGTGAGAAGGAGTTGTCTAGCTTAGGAGTACACCGATTCATACATAATTGACCTCTTTGCATCAAGAAAAAGATCTGTCTCATTCAATTTCACTACAAAAAGATATTGATTCAGTAAAGTATTCTTGGCTAGATCCAAAAATATATATATTATCTATTTTTATATTTATTTACTGCTTTACTAACAATCTAACTAATCTAACTATCTAACCCGAGGAAAATGGTAAAAACTGCTACTTAGATCGAGTTAATAATAGCTTCTTGGTGTTTAACCACACTTTGAATTATGCCTTCATTTCCCTGAGGATACGACCTGACTCACCAGACTAGCACTACAATTTGACCCGGTACACTGCCGGTAAGGATTGATAGCCTAGAAACAGTCCGTCAGTGAGCAAATGAGTACTGTTCCTTTGAAACGGTCTTGCAGCAATAAACATGCTCATAAACTTCTTTGTTAAAACTGTAAAGCTGGTGATAGATCTGGACGGCAACTTGTTGAACCAGTCCCTAGCCCTTCCAGATAGGAGCGCGGGAAAAGCTTTGCATTTCATTTCGTCAGGGGCGTTGTATAACTGCATATGCGCTATATACTGATGCATATGATCATACGGGTCTCTGGTTCCGTCATAAGGACTGATTTTGGGTATCTTGAACCCTCTGGGACAGGGGTATGCTTCAATATGCTCTGCAAAGGGTGAAGCAAGATGGAACTCATCCTCCTCGTCTTCTAACATTGCATCTAACTCGGCCCTTGCAGCCTCATCAGCATGACGAGCTTTGCTCCTAACAACTTGACCACTGGATTCTGCAGCTTCCTTATGATCACCCCTGTTTTCTGATGATAATTGCCTTTCTTCTCCAAAAGCGTCTACCTTTTCCTTCACTTTTCTCACACTTTCAAAAAGAACCTGAAAATCTTCATCTCTCATGGTCTTTAAAGCATCCACTAGGAGTTGTTTCGCCATTTCCTTAGTATTTGGTTGATCTTGCAATTGCTTTTTTGGGTTTCGCTCTTGGTTTTGATCCACATTTTCCGGATCGTGTGAAGAACCTGCTAAATCTTTCCCTTGTTGATTCTTTTTAGGTGGCATGTTGGATTACTCTACAATTTTCCGGCTAGAAACAAGAAATGCCCTCCTTCTAGCGCCAATGATCGAGATCAGAATGAAACGAATAAACAATCGAGTCTTTCTTGTTCTAGGATTATACAGAGAGTAACCGTTGTTCTTGTAAGATGGACTGAACTTAAAGAATAAGCTGCCTACGTATCCAAATATATGTTTGGAATCAAGTCCAACCGTAGTTCAGGCGGTTATCCATGATATTGGGGTTAGTGGGTGGTTATGTAGCCCCCCACGTCTTCACGTACACATGTGTTCCTCATCCCAGATGGTTTCTTCAGATCAGGGGCCTGCCCTGGTCTGACTTGTCTGATCAGGGACCTGCCCTGATCTGATCTGGCTGCTTCATCTAGTCTGGGACCTACCCCGACCTGATCAGGAATCCTATCCAGTTGGTTGGTTGGCCCGTCTGGTCGTGGTGACTTCCAGATCAGATAAAACTCTATCCTGTCCTGCTGATCCATTCCTTATACACTTGACACGTGGACCTGTTCGGGTCATCCCCAATCACAGGGTATTCATCATGCTTGATCTCCAGTGATTGCGGTTGCGGTTTCGGTTTCGGTTTCGTTGCAAAACTAGGTGGAGCTCCTCCACTTCCACTTAAGTCCACATTAAGATCAGAATTCCATGAAGCTGTTGCTGCTGCTATTTCTGCAGCATTCTTTGCTACTAAAGAATGACTTTTAGAAACCAATGTGTCTGGTCTAGTTGGTCCCTTGAAAATGCTTTGGTTAAGTTTAGGGGGTGAATAAACTAACACTTAAAAAGTTTTTGGAGTTTTACATAGGGGTGTTCACGGATATGGATTATCCGAAAACCGAACCGAATTGCAGCAATTCGGTTTGGTTCGGTTCGGTTAATGAATATCACCGGTTCGGTTTCGGTTCATGTAATATAAAAACCGTAAAATTCGGTTCGGTTACGGTTAATGCTGAAAACTAACCGTATCCAAACCGAAAACCGAACCGAATGAATAACCGAACCGTTAACCGAACCAATATAACCGAACCGTTAACCGAACAAATATAACCGAACCGTGATACCATTACCCGAACCGAAAATTATATATATAGTTAATTTTTTTCTTTTTTTTAGGAAATATATTTAAATATTTAAGTTTAATAATTAATTCCTCAAGCTAGGTGCGTCCCAAATCCCAATTTCTAATTTTCAATAATTATTCCTCAATTTTAGTATATATTATTATAAAAAAAAGAGTAGAAAATAGATATGCACACACAATTTGGAACTAGAGCGCGTTTTGCTCGAATTTGTATAGAGGTAGATTTCAAAGTGATTCTTCGTACTCATCTTGTGTTTAATGGTCATAAACCGAAAATTGAATATGAGGGCTTGCAAATGCTGTGTTTTTGAATGTGGGCGTTTAACCATAAGACGCAAAGTGTCCTTGATGGAGAAAGTCAAGATGTTCCGTTGAAAATGATAATAATCCAAATGCTAATAAGCGACCGTCTGGCCTACCCCGAAAGGCCTTTTGGACCTTGGATGCTTGTTTGCAAAACAGAGAAGAGAGACCGGCTAAAGGTAGAGGTAATCAGAATAATCTCCAACATGCAGATGCTTTGGGAAACTCTAATCGAAATCAACAGACAACAAGAGAGACCTTGAAACCACAAGAAGCAAGAACCCTGGGTTCTCGTTTTAATGTCCTTAATGTAGAGGAAACAGAAGAGAATGGAACGATTATGGAAGAAGATGAATCAGATGAATTTCGAGCTATGAAAAAACGAATGGAAGAAGTTCCTCGGTATGACGGAGCCCCATCGATCTCAGTTCGATCAAAAAACGATGCTCTAAAAACAAAAATATCATCTCGGCATAATATATCTGCCCTATCCCTTTCAGGGGATAAAAGAAAGGAATCCCCACTCCTAAACCAAAATACTTCTCAACATCAAGGTAAAAGGCACTCGACATTAATTGTTGGAGATGGTACTTTGATCACTCCTTTTAAAGATGTGTCCACCCATCCAATTAATGCCCAAGACCGAGCTGTTGAAGGTTATAATTCACAAGTTGCTGGCTCGACCAAGTCTCAAGGGAATCAGGTATACAATAAGCACAATCCACCTGATAATATGGCTCTCAAAACTGCATGGGAGCACCAAGCAAATATGCCGCTAGAAGTGGTCGACCCATGCCATTCCAGATTAGAAGAAATGCTCCAATTAGGGGTGTTAAGCCCTGTTGTTCCCTCCCATTCGGATAATTAATGAATTTTATGATTTGGAATTGTCGAGGTGCTTCTTCCACCTCATTCTTGACGCATTTGAAAGAGTATATAAGGAATTACGACCCTGACTTACTTTGTGTGATGGAAACGAGAACGACAAGCCATAGAGCGGACAAAATCTTGAAGTGCTGCCAATTCTCCAAAGTCATAGCAGTTGAAGCAAGAGGGTACCAGGGAGGTATATGGTGTTTCTGGAAAGAAAGTAAAATTGAGCTCCGATTGTTACCAAGCACGAATCACTGTTTATCTCTGGCGGTTATGAAGGATAATAAAATCTCGTGGATAATGTCCCTGATATATGCCCCTCCCACGCCCTCCGTTAGAAACATTTTTGAAGTATCTTGAAAATTTTCAAATACTTTCCAACATCCATGGTGCTCTTGTGGCGATTTTAACCAAGTAACAAATCAGAAGATAAGTTTGGTGGGAGAAATGTAGGGGAATTAATGTTGAGTGTCTTAGGAACTTTTTGGATGATTGCAGCCTAATGGAAATTACTTTTCACGGTCCCCGCTTCACTTGGTTTGGCCCTCGCATCAATGGGGAACAAATTTTGGAACGGCTTGATCAGGGGTGGTGTTCAGATTCTTGGTTCGACCTCTTTCCGGATGCTAGCATTCTTCATCTCCCGAGAATCCACTCAGATCACTGCCCTCTCCTTTTACATGACTCGCCCCTTGCGATCCTACGTAAGCGAGCAAGAAACGCCCTTTTTTCCAAAATGCTTGGTTTCTCCATAAAGATTTTATGAAAATGGTGAATGAAAAATGGTCTGTCGTTGAAGATGATATGAGCTCCACAATTTCAAATTTCATGGCTGCTGCGATGGAATGGAACCACACTACTTTTGGTAACATTTTCATTCGGAAGCAAAATATCCTCTCGCGTATAACTGGTATTCAGGAGGCCCAATCTCAAAGACCTTCAATCTACCTCGCAAATTTGGAGAAAGCTCTTATTGAAGAATTTAACACCATCCTAGACCAAGAAGAGTCCTTTTGGCATAAAAAATCACAGCTCCAGTGGTTTATTGAAGGGGAGAGAAACACTAGGTATTACCACCAAATCTCTCAGATTTGTAAGAGGAAAGCTCAAGTTAAAATGTTGAAACGATCTGATGGTTCATGGACTGAGGATGAAGCAGAAATTAAGCAAATTATTCGGCATCACTTCACCAGCATTTATGCAACTCAATCCACGACTCTTTGGTACGAACAGGTTCATTTCCCAGCCTTTTCTGCATCAGACTTAAGTTTTCTTAATCGTGAATTATCCGAGCATGAAATTGCAGAAGCCTTATTTGATATGGGGTCGTTTAAAGCGGCGGGACCTGATGGTCTCCCCTATCCTTTTATAAGCAGTGTTGGGACATTTTAGGGGATTATGTTACTAAATTTATGCTACAAGTGTTCAAAGATGGCCGATTCCCGGACCACATGAATAATATCGCAATTTCTCTCATCCCAAAAATAGATCATCCGGAAACAGGTTCTCATTTCAGACCTATTGCTCTAGTTAATGTGATCATCAAAGCAATTACAAAGATTATCGGCAATCGTATGAGGTCGGTTATTGACAAGCTTGTGGGAAATCCCATTCGGCCTTTATCCCGGTCGAGGCAATCACTGAAAATATCATTGTCGCACGTGAGGTTGTCCATTTTTGAGATCGTGGAAGGGTAAGAAAGGTTATATGATGGTCAAAGTGGACCTCGAAAAAGCCTATGACCATGTCGAATGGCCCATTCTTTGTCAAATCTTGGAAGCAATTGGGTTTTCTCATACGATGGTAGAACTTGTAATGCATCACAAAAACCGCCAAACTTATCGGTAATTTGGAATGGTGAGTGCTTGAAGCCTTCAAACCTAAGCGGGACTCGAGGCAAGGGATCCTATTGCACCCTATTTATTTGTTCAGTGATGGAAATTTTGAGTAAAAGATTCAACAAGTTGTTGACAATGGGCTATGGAAACCGATCAAAATCTCTTCCTCCGGCCCCTGTTGTCCCACTTATTTTTTTGTAGATGACCTCTTATTGTTCGGGGAGGCAAGTGAGGTACAAGCTCGGTCATGGATTCATGCTTCAAGACTTCTGCAGATATCTCGGGTATGAAAACTAATATTCGAAATCAAAATTTCAAACCTCCCGAATGTTAAGCCGCGATTAAGCGAGAATATCACCAGGCCCTTGAAATGCAGCATACACTTGACCTAGGCCGTTATCTGGGAGTGCCACTTATTCAGGGTCACTTAAAGCTTGCCACATTCAGTTTTCTGGTAGATAAACTCAAGCGTAAATTGTCGACGTGGAAAATGAATTCTTTATCACGTGCGGGGAGAGCTATTTTGATTCAGACTTCTTTGTCATCCCAATCCTTTTATTTCATGCAGACCATAAAGATTCCGATTGGGATCATTGTGCAACTTGAACGTATCTGTAGGGACTTCTATTGGGTCTCGGAAGAAGGCAAGAGCAAGATGCATCTTATTTCTTGGGACAAGCTCTGTCTTCCCAAAGCAGCTGGTGGTTTGGGGTTCCGTCGCTTAACAGAAATGAATTATGCTTTTCTTTCTAAACTGGCCTGCGAGTTTATTAGTAATAAGGACGCTCTTTGGGTTAAAGTCCTTCGTGCAAAGTATGGGGATATTTTTTTTTCCATGTAAACAATGAGCTTCCATCACTTGGAGAAGCATTCAATCGGCAGCTCACTTAATTAATGCAGGCCTTGACGCGTCCCGTTCTGTCCCCCATTGGTAAGATCACCCTAAAGGGATGTATACGGTGAGCTCTGGCTATCATTTACAGCTTGAAGAGACCATCGTTGGCAAGGAGGAGAAAATATGGGAAGACATCTAGCGACTCAAAGGGGCTAAGGATTCTTGTGGTTCCGGAGGATCCAAATTTCAGAGAACCAGAAGCAGAGAACTTTCCGCCCGACTCTTTGGTCGGTCTTAATAACGCCGGTTTTAAGAATGAGTGATTGCCCTTCTCCGACCCTTACTGCCCAACCTGAGAGCGGACAGCTAATGCGTTCCACTTATTGAACAGGGTTCCAAGTCGTGGCAACCACTTTATATGGAACTTGTGTCACAATGCCCTACCAGTTAATGAGCTTCTTTACCATTGGCATGTGGCTAATTCTAGCATGTGTAATCTATGCGGAGAAGCGGAAGAATCAGCTTTACATGCGATACGAGACTGCCTATGGCCAAGAGCTATCTGGAGAAAGTTCAATGATGAATCGACCAACATGTATTTCTTTCAATCAAATGAGCCTAAGGACTGGATACGATTCTGTCTAGACTCTTCTCGCATATCTTTGAAATGGCGCTATGCGTGAAGAGAGATCGTGACTGGTATTTGGAGATGGAGGAATTTGATCTCCTTCGGGGAACAACAAAATCGTCCACCCCCTCATGTCTTCATTGACCAAATGGTGGAACGAGCAAAAAATCTGAGATTGGCTTGGGACATATTCTGATGTAGTCTTTCAATTTTCCTACAAGTCTGTTATTTTTCGTGCTTATGCAGTTTGGAACATCTTGTACATGTTGACTTTTGTTGAGAAATAAATATTAAAGATCGTTGTTTAAAATTAAAAATAAAAATAAAAAGTAGAAAAGACTAAGACTAACCCTAGCTCAGTCATTTGAGTATCGGATAACTTTTGCCTCCTTTCACAGTCACTCCCCTAGTTCCGAGCGACGCCGATTCAGCTTCCGGTTCAATTTCTCCGGCGAATGATTGCAGCAGGCATCTTCTCCGGCAAATAGTGCTAGTAAGTGTCAAAAGACTGCATTTTTCGTTTTGTTTTTGTATTGTTTCGTCATCTTCTTTTAATACGGTAGAGCTCAAAGGAGTTTCTTATCCGGTAAGAGCTCGAATGAGTCGATTTCTTCAAGCATAGATCCGTATTTTCTGTGCTTATTAAGTTCATAATTCTTTTTTAAGAAGATATTTACTAAAGAAGTATTCTTGAACTATGCTTTTAAATTAGAAAGAGCTCTTAAATTCGAAAGATTCTTTGCTTGCCTGTTATAGATGAATAAAGTAAGATGTACCGTCTTAGACAATTTCTGAGAGTGTATGCGGTTTGTTTGAGTTCAACCTTCTTTCTCAACCCTCTGATTTGAAACCTTTTGGTTTTTGGTCTCTGTTTCTGTCTATGTATGCTAGTTTTGTTGAACTTGAACTTGAACTTGAACTTGAACTTGTTATTGTTAACTCAAACAACAAGAATATACTCGTGGAAACTAAAGAAGTCAAGTTTCTAAGTTCAAGAAAGTTGCTTCTCTTCTATTGTTATTAAATCATCTCTTATTTTGGTGCATACTCTTAATTCTAAAAAAATCCTCTATTTTTTCCAAAGAATCAATGTCAAGTATGGGTGAGGCCGAACAAAATCCGAGTCAAGGGCTTGATGCAACAAAGTGGCAACTAGTGTCACAGTCCTACAAATAAGAGAGAGATCAACCATATGGCAATACTTCACAAAGATTTTCATCCTGTGTTTGGATACTCAATACAATCTGGTAATTTGCAATTACTGTAAGAGTCAACTTAAATGCTCTTCGACAAATGGAACTAGTTCATGTCGCAATCATGCAAAGAGGTGTAAGCTCAATCCATTTTATGAGGTTCCAAGTAATCAAAGTACACTCTCTTTTGGAAAAAAAACAGCAATAATGAACCTGGTCAGGTGCTTTCATGGAAGTTTGACCAAGAACAATGTAGGGCAGCACTTTCTAAGATGATAATAATTGATGAGTTGCCATTTGTGACTATAGAGCGTCATGGATTTAGGGGTTTTGTGAATACTTTACAGCCTAAATTTAAGATGATGTCTCGTTTTACTATTGCTAGAGATTGCTTGAAAGTATATGCCATTGAGAACTCAAATCTAAAGGAGTTCTTGAAAAACAATGTTCAAAGAGTGTCATTGACTACAGATTTGTGGACCTCATTGCAAAATCAATCTTATCTTTGTCTCACCGGGCATTTCATAGACACTCAATGGAACGTACATAAGATAATTCTAAATTTTTGTGTTATTGGTGATCATACCGGTGACTCTATTGGAAAGATTATTGAATCATGTTTGAAAGATTGGGGTATTGAAAGGGTTTGCACGATTACAGTTGACAATGCTAGTGCTAATGATGTTGGAATTGCATATTTGAGAAGAAAATTGGTTGCTAGAAATAATGTTGTGCTTGATGGTGAATATTTGCATGTTAGATGTTATGCACATATTTTGAATTTAATTGTTAGGGATGGCCTATTGGAATGTGATGAATCTGCGAAGCGTATTCGTGCCTCGGTTAAATATATTAGGAGCTCTCCTAGAAGACTTAAGCATTTTAACACGTGTGTTAACCAAGAGTATGAATGTGCACCTAATAAATTGATATCATTAGTCCTAGATGTTCCCACAAGATGGAACTCGGCCTATATTATGTTGAGTGGTGCTTTGAAATTCGAAAAGGCAATTAATAGGATGGCAATTGAAGATTTGTTTGAGGATCTTAGGGATGGGCCTCGTACGGCTCTAGATTGGGAAGCAGCTAGGATATTGGTGAAATTTCTCATTATTTTCTATGATTGTACAAAACGTTTATCTGGTACTTTATATGTGACTTCCCCTCAGTATTTTCAAGAGTTATGTACGATCAAAAGTGCAATTATGGAATATGGAAGGAGTAGTACTCCAGGATTGAGGGTAATGGCCATGAGGATGATGGAAAAATTGGAGAAATATTGGGAAAACCTTGATAAGGTGAATGTGATGTTGATGGTTGCAGCGGTGTTAGATCCGCGAGTGAAACTAACAAAACTGGAATTTTGATTGATAACGTTCTGGGGAGAATTGTGAATTGCTAGTCTCGACACGTCAGACTTTGAAGTCATTGTTTATGTTTTATAGTACCGGCACCGAGGCATGTAGCTCGGTTAGTGCAGCTGTAAGTGAGCCAGAGATTGACATGCTTGATCATAGTTCTCATGTAGATATGGATGTGGCTAAAAACTGGGATATTGAGTTTGAACAACGCTTGGAAAGTATACATAAAGAGGATGGAAGGACAGAGTTGGATAGGTATCTTGCTGTGAAAAATGTGAAGAATGATGCGAACTTTGACATTCTAGGGTGGTGGAAGTTGAATGCTTCTGAGTATCCAGTTTTATCTACTATGGCAAAAGACATTTTCTTGCGGTTCCGGTGTCGACTGTTGCTTCTGAGAGTGCTTTTAGCACAGGTTCTCATGTCCTAGATGCGTTTCGAAGCTCTTTAACCCCTAAAACAACGGAGTGCTTGATTTGTGCACAAGATTGGCTTCGTGGATCACCTTTGATGAGTGTTGAGGAGACATTGGAGACCATGGATGAGATTGAACGAGAAGGTTAGCAATTTTTTTTACTTATGTACTTGTGTTCTTTGAGTTTTCATCTTTTTATTGCAAGTTAATACTTCTGAAAAAATTGTTATTCAAAAGTGGTAATACAATATTAATATATCCATATGACTTGTACAGTTGCTGCACTTAGCATCAATGATGTTTATAATGAGTGAATGAAGAAGGTTTTGGATTGAGGTATGATTTGTTTACTATTAATATTATTATTTTTGTTTATTCCATTTCAAAAAGCCTCTCATGGAAAGCATCCCGTATAAGTGCGCCTCGATCGTTTTTAATTTGTATTTTGATTATATTCCTATATTTTTGTTTTTAATGAATTAAATTGCATGAGAACTACAGAAGGTGAGGAATGTGTCAAAGTTGGATATGACACAATATTTTGTAGGACTGGGAAAACGACTTCAATAAGCATCCCGTACGGTTTTGTTCCATTTCTCAAGGCTAACGTCTTATAGTGTATGTGAACTCATTTTTTGTATGACACTATGACTAATCCAGTTTATTTTCTTATCAATGTTCAACAGATTACAAAATGCTTAGAGCATTTTGATCTTTAAAGCTAAAGGATGAATAGCATATTTTGTGATTTGGAGCTCAAGGGTGAAGAGCATATTTTGTGATTTGAAAAATGTGTAATTAGAAGTTCTTTTGTAGTTGAAGAAATTGTCTAACTTCGACCTTTCCACTTTAATGTTGTGTAAAATGAAGTCTATTATGTAATGACTAAGGTGGTGTGATTATGTAGCCTAAGTTGACATTTTTATTGTCTTTTTTTAAGACTAAATTTCGGTTTTCGGATAACCGTGGAATTGGACCGATAATTTCGGTTTTCGGTTAACCGACCGAATTTAACCGAATTTTTCGGTTCGGTTTCGGTTCGGTTACATTCTTAAAACGGTTCGGTTTCTGTTTTCAATTTTAAGTAACCGAAATTTTTGGTTCGGTTACGGCCATTAACTGTACCGAACTGAACCGTGAACACCCCTAGTTTTACAAACTCAGCAGGATCAATAGTCTGCTGACCACTCAGTAGTCTGCTGACTATCAAAGCTTTTGAATTTTTTGCAGTGGAATATATTAAATTAAGCCTTGTTACTTGTTGTTTAAGTATGATACCAAGTATTGGATACTCAGTAGTGCAAGTGGTGTGATTCAGTAGCTAGTTCAGTCAATTGATGTGATAAACAGCAGATAAAGTAAATTGAGAATGTAAATGCAGTAAAGTAAAGTAGGCAAGTTTTATAGTGGTTCTAGGTGGTGTAATCCTGTCAGTCCACTCTTCTCCTGTGATGTTGGAGGAAATTCACTAGAGATTCTTGAGGTAGTTGTTACAAAAATCCCTAAACTGTTTGTCCTTGACCAATAGCTATGGCTTCACAAACTAAACACTAGAAACATGTAGGATTGTTGCTTCAAAGTATTCCACTGGTCCTTGAAGGGTAGGATTGCCTCTTCACCAGTGATAACGGAAAAATTCACCGTTATTTTTATAACTTTTCAACCCGTTTCTGATATCATTTCGAGTATTTTTATATCGATTCGAGTCATTAATTCCTATGTTTCAACTAAATATGTTAGTAGTAGTTATTATATAAAATATCGTATTTTTAGCGTGTTTTATAGTTTTGTACCGGTTTAGTAACCGTGTGTCGTGGTCGTGTTTACGTTTGGTATTTTGGTGGTTTATTGCGCAATTATAGGTTGACCAAAATCCCGAGTAATGACACGTTTTGAGGCCTAAAAGAGGTGTTTTTAGGGATATAAGAGTGTGCCAAGCTTAAAAGGTCAAGTGGATCGGTGGTTCGTAGTACCACTATCGAATTATATCTTCGACGAACAAATGGCCCATCAAAAACGCATTTTCTGAAGAAGTGTCCTTCATGAAAGTTGTAGATCTTTGAAAGAGCTTTCCAACGCACTTTGAATCACGTCAATCGGATATCTACAACTCAAGTTATGGCCATTTTACTGAACTGCGATCTTCAGTAGACGAATTTTGACAATTCGGATCAAGTGAATAGATGCCGGATCGATCCGGGACTTTTCAGGATCGATCCGGACCGTATTTTGCAGCAGATCTTCATCAGATTTCTCATAGATACGGGGAGATATCCATAGATATGCATATATACATATATATATATCTATATATACATATAATTCTCCTATATATACCCCCTCAATTGCATCAAAGAGAGCTTGAGTTGGGAGAGGGAATAGCTCTCTTCTCTTCTCCATCTTCTCTTCTTCTCTATCTTCATCTTCTCCACTTTTCTCTTCATCGTGATCATCATCATCATCATCAATTTTTGTTTGTTTTTGTTTTGATTTTTGTTGAGAGATATATATATATATCTCTTTTCACCATCTCTTTCTTTCAACTTCCATGATCACCATCTTCAATTTTTTTTCTTCATCGTCAACCATCATCTTCATCCATGATCATCATCATCAAGATCTTCATCTTGTTTTGTTTTTGTTTTGTTGATATATATAACTATATAGATCTCTTTTCCATCATTTTCCATCTTCTTCCATCTTCTTTTCATCTTTTGGGCTATATATAAGTAGATCTATATGTATATATATATATATATATATATATATATATATATATATATATATATATATATATATGTATATGTTTTTATATAAATTAGCTAAAATACCGTTGTAATGGGATAATTATCAATAGTTTGTTGTTTTCGAGCTTTTATTTACTTAACACATTTACTTTTTTTTCGCATTTACTTTTACGCATTTACTTACGCATTTACTTTTACGCACTTATATATATATTATATTTACTTTTACGCACTTATGTATATATATATATGTAAATTATCTAGTACTTATATATATATAAATATTAATTACGATAGTATATACTATATATATGTATATGTATATATATGCTTTAATTTCCATTTCAGTATCATCATGAGTAGCTAAATCTACGTATAGTCGAATTATGTAAACACGAGTAAAAAACGCCTAAAGGGGGATTAAGCGGGAGTTGTGTAGCGCGTAAAATAATGTTTTAATGAGTAATCCACGTCCTAAAACTTAATCAACGTCTTTGAATTAAATCGATCATTTAGTTCATCATCACACATATCGAACCTATAAATGTATTTTGCGGTGAGATGTGGGAAAAGGGGTTTTGGGATCGTTGTGTAGATTCGGCCTAGTTGTTAGGACCGTTTCCAATACAGAGGTTTCTCATCGTTGTTCGAGCGACTCTAAGAGCGTAATCATGTTAGGTTAATCGGTTTTCTAAAGGGAAAATTAATTAACTTCACATAGGGTGTTAGTGAGAGTTGTTGAGATCTTAACACCGTAATTTAGGAGTTGGCACCCGTGGATGTCGTTAAAATACTATGGAAAGGTAGGTTGGTTAAAACACGCTCCATGTCAAGTCTTCCTTAGGGGTAAAAATAACTCGTTGGATCATAATTCGGCTATACCTTTTAATCACTAGAACTACAATCGTTAGTTAAACTTTACTTTTTGCATTAGTATAAAACACTCCACCTAAACTTTGATCGCCTAGACTAAGTTCGACGTTCATTTTGGTACTCACAACCACATTTCTCTTGGGACGACCTCGTACTCCTGTAGCTATCCTAGCAATCGACCTGGTACTCTGCCAGTTAGAGAGTTGGTTTACCCACGATTCTGCAGTCTTTATAAATGTATTTTTAGTGGGTGAATTTTTCGCTCATCAAAAAATTGGCGCCGTTGCCGGGGACCAATATTTTAGTGGGTGACTTTTTCTCTCATCAAAAATTGGCGCCGTTGCCGGGGACCAATATTTTAGTGGGTGACTTTTTCTCTCATCAAAAATTGGCGCCGTTGCCGGGGAAATGTGTGATATTGTTGTGATATCTTGTAAGTGAACCGAAGGCTTGGGCCTAGGTTTTTATTTTTATTTTTGTTTCGATAAGAGTCTTGGGATGCTGAAGTGATATTGTCCTGAACTCGGTTTGAATATGACTTTGGTACTCAACCCAATCTCTTTACGGGGTTGTTATATTAGGTTGATATCTTGTAAGTCTGGCTAGAACTGAGGCTTAGGGCCTTCGGCTACCATAAAAAAAAAACGAAAAAAAAAGAAAAAAAAAGAAGAATTTTATTGTTTTCGTGTTGTTTTCTGAAATCTTGCAGTTTGAACTTAAATGGATCAACATTTCAATCAATATTACTCACCTGAACAACAATACTCCTACCAACCTTATCAACAACGATTCGGTGCGAGAGCCTCGGATCAACAAAGAGAGTAACCAGGATTCTTGGTCCTATAATTGCCCTAGTGCATACCAGGACCAGAATTATGGTTATTCGAGTAATGAGCCACAATATTACGAGGGTTGTCCTAACCCTGGTGCTTATCAGGATTACGGTGTTCATGCTCAATGTGTTGATAGCTTCAACCAGATTCAACCACCTGATCAGTGTCTGGAATGGCAAGAAGACTACTACTCACCTCCAATGAATCAAAGTCAATACGATCGGTTTTCCCCATGCCACAAGAAGAATTCACCGACAGTCAAATAGAGCAACTTTCGGCGATTGAACCGAGATCTTGGAAGAGCGAATGTTGGACATGCAGGAGTTCAAGGTAAAATCTTGACTCCGCCATAAGAAATCTTCAAGACAAGGTGGGGAATTGATTGAATTAGTGAGGTATGTGAAAGAGGCGAGAGACATGTGAGGTGGTTGGGAAAGTCAAGTGCTCATTGAAGAAGTTCGAGTTGAGAATAAGGTTGAGGATTCGATTTGCTTTAATAGGATTTGAGTTAAAAGAGCGGAGAGTGATCGGCCATCTTTGGTAGAACCACCGGGAGAGTTGGTAATATTTGATATGACATCCCCGGATTATTACATTCGTACACTCTGTGAGGATGAATTTTCATGCGGTCCAATTTGTATACTCCCGATGGATGAGCTTTATGGTGATTTTCAAAAGAAGATGGTTCGACGGTGATAAAAGAAGGTTCGACGGCCGGGAGAAGATAGCATCGAGAACCAAACGAGGTAATGCGTTTCTAGACAATTTAATTTCGATGGTTCTCGCTTTGATCACTTTTCTTAAGTCGTTGATCTTCTTAAGTTCGGATTTTGGTTGATTGAGTCTCAGATAGAGTCACCTGTCGAGCCAACGACGTTAAACAAAAGCGCTACCGGGAGGCACCCGTTAAATAAATAATTTGAATAAGACTAGTCTTAATGAAATGTAGAATCAGATGAAAGATGAACACAAAGCACAACCAAGTCTCGGGATGAATGTTTGAATTTCATTAAGAGGGAATGATTAAGTGGTTATCCGAAAATCCCGATGGAGAAAAATAAAAATTCAAATGTATCATTTCTTGGACTTAGGTTATTGAACCTCGAGGATCTGGGTATAAAAGACTCACTACATTACATTTCATGATCTAGTCTGTTTCAAATTTCTAGTCGTTGTAGTAGAGTGGTGAGTATTCCCGCTTTAATAAAACTGTGTGTAATAAAAATGAAACTAAGAATAGCCGACTTGATTTGTGATATATGCTCTTGTGATACTTTCTATAATACGTATATGCTTAGATGTTCGTGTTTTACCCGTTAAGGTTATTTTTCCATCTAAAGCTATTATGTGATATGCTATCGAGTTTTCTCGACGTAACAGGGGCCATTTTCTTATTATTCCCATATCCCTATTACATACTTTGGCACGAGGACCATGTCCCGTGTTGGCTTTGTTTTGTTTGTTTTGTTCTGAGGGATTCGGGACGTGCTTTCTCATGGTCATTAAGGGATTTGATAGCATCTTTCCGCCAAGTTTATAAGCTAAGTTCTCTCTCTCATCTCACTCAATATGTTTAAGGATAATGCAAAATCGTAAGTGGGGTAGAGTCGAGGATGGTCTAGAAATGGCGATAAGTGTTTAAACCCTTTAGTTGTTGATCTTTTTCGAGCATTATTTAGTTGATTAAAATAATTTTTATAAGGTATATATTTCATGGATTTAAAGATGTAATGATCAAATTGGATATGTATAACCAACGTGAACCGTAAGTGCATTGTAATTCCAAATATATTTGTGTAACATGAATTCCTTGTTCACGTAAGCCTTTGATATTGAAACGGAAATTTTAAATCTGTGCCCATTCAAGATCCTAGTGGTTTATCCTAGAAATAGTAGTAACTTAGTACCTAATTTCGAACGTAATCGTGAATATCCGAAGGTTTGAATGTGATAGGAAGAATATCAAAATAAGATAAACTATATATATGTCGGTTGTAGCTACCAATGATTTGAGTGCGGTAGGTGTTATCACGAAACGTCCTATACCACTATGAGGCTTAAAAGCTCCCGATTGCCTGATGATAGTAGTCCAAATTAGGGTGTTATCATGAAACATCCTATTGCTTTGGGAATGAGGCATAAGCTACACATGTGAAAAAAAAAAAAAAAAAAAAAAAAAAAAAAGAGTTAGATAGGTATTAATGTATTCGATCTCACCTCATGACGCTTACAAGATAGTCGATTTTGGCAATGAGTTCGGATATGTTAGTATTCTATGAAAAGAAAAAGAAAAAAATAGAAAAGAAAAGAAAAAGTTGGTTGAAGACTTAGTTATCTTCCTCGACTATCCCCAAATAAACTAAATGATATGCTTTAGGGATTATCCTAATAAGTACACGGAGGACTTTGTGTGGAATCATATCGCTATACCTAGGAAAGTTGTTAGGATTATGCGAATGGATACTAGTGCGTTTGCTTGATTTATTCAAGAGAGGATAGTGGAAATTGAAAATGCTTGTCACACACACACTCACATTATACATTTATATTGCGGTTAACGTGTGATTATGATTCAATTGGTTGTATCATCCGATTGTCATTTATATCTTATCTTCATGAATTTTTCCTCATTCATTTTATTTTATCGCTAATTTTGTTCGAGGACGACCAAAAGCTAAGTGGGGTTGTGATAACGGAAAAATTCACCGTTATTTTTATAACTTTTCAACCCGCTTTACGATATCATTTCGGTATTTTTATATCGATTCGAGTCATTAATTCCTATGTTTCAACTAAATATGTTAGTAGTAGTTATTATATAAAATATCGTATTTTTAGCGTGTTTTTATAGTTTTGTACCGGTTTAGTAACGGTGTGTCGTGTCGTGTTTACGTTTGGTATTTTGGTGGTTTATTGCGTAATTATAGGTTGACCAAAATCCCGAGTAATGACACGTTTTGAGGCCTAAAAGAGGTGTTTTTAGGGATATAAGAGTGTGCCACAAGCTTAAAAGGTCAAGTGGATCGGGTGGTTCGTAGTACCACTATCGAATTATATCTTCGACGAACAAATGGCCCATCAAAAACGCATTTTCTGAAAGAAGTGTCCTTCATGAAAGTTGTAGATATTTGAAAGAGCTTTCCAACGCACTTTGAATCACGTCAATCGGATATCTACAACTCAAGTTATGGCCATTTTACTGAACTGCGATCTCGTGTAGACAATTTTGACAATTCGGATCAAGTGAAACGATACCGGATCGATCCGGGACTTTTCAGATCGATCCGGACCGTATTTTGCAGCAGATCTTCATCAGATTTCTCATAGATACGGGAGATATCCATAGATATGCATATATACATATATATATATATCTATATATACATATAATTCTCCTATATATACCCCCTCAATTGCATCAAAGAGAGCTTGAGTTGGGAGAGGGAATAGCTCTCTTCTCTTCTCCATCTTCTCTTCTTCTCTATCTTCATCTTCTCCACTTTTTCTCTTCATCGTGATCATCATCATCATCATCAATTTTTGTTTGTTTTTGTTTTGATTTTTGTTGAGAGATATATATATATATCTCTTTTCACCATCTCTTTCTTTCAACTTCCATGATCACCATCTTCAATTTTTTTTCTTCATCGTCAACCATCATCTTCATCCATGATCATCATCATCAAGATCTTCATCTTGTTTTGTTTTTGTTTTGTTGATATATATAACTATATAGATCTCTTTTCCATCATTTTCCATCTTCTTCCATCTTCTTTTCATCTTTTGGGCTATATATAAGTAGATCTATATATATATATATATATATATATATATATATATATATATATATATATATATATATATATATATATGTATATGTTTTTATATAAATTAGCTAAAATACCGTTGTAATGGGATAATTATCAATAGTTTGTTGTTTTAGAGCTTTTATTTACTTAACACATTTACTTTTTTTTCGCATTTACTTTTACGCATTTACTTACGCATTTACTTTTACATATATTATATTTACTTTTACGCACTTATGTATATATATATATGTAAATTATCTAGTACTTATATATATATAAATATTAATTACGATAGTATATACTATATATATGTATATGTATATATATGCTTTAATTTCCATTTCAGTATCATCATGAGTAGCTAAATCTACGTATAGTCGAATTATGTAAAAACGAGTAAAAACGCCCTAAAGGGGATTAAACGGGAGTTGTGTAGCGCGTAAAATAATGTTTTAATGAGTAATCCACGTCCTAAAACTTAATCTGAACGTCTTTGAATTAAACTGATCATTTAGTTCACTGTCACACATATCGAACCTATAAATGTATTTTGCGGTGAGATGTGGGAAAAGGGGTTTTGGGATCGTTGCGTAGATTCGGCCTAGTTGTTAGGACCGTTTCCAATACAGAGGTTTCTCATCGTTGTTCGAGCGACTCTAAGAGCGTAATCATGTTAGGTTAATCGGTTTTCTAAAGGGAAAATTAATTAACTTCACATAGGGTGTTGAGTGAGAGTTGTTCAGATCTTAACACCAGAATTAGGAGTTGGCACCCGTGGATGTCGTTAAAATACTGTGGAAAGGTAGGTTGGTTAAAACACGCTCCATGTCAAGTCTTCCTTGTGGGTAAAAATAACTCGTTGGATCATAATTCGGCTATACCTTTTAATCACTAGAACTACAATCGTTAGTTAAACTTTACTTTTTGCATTAGTATAAAACACTCCACCTAAACTTTGATCGCCTAGACTAAGTTCAACGTTCATTTTGGTACTCACAACCACATTTCTCTTGGGACGACCTCAGACTCTGTAGCTATCCTAGCAATCGACACAGTACTCTGCCAGTTAGAGAGTTGGTTTACCCACAGTTGCGAGTCTTTATAAATGTATTTTTAGTGGGTGAATTTTTCGCTCATCAAAAAATTGGCGCCGTTGCCGGGGACCAATATTTTAGTGGGTGAGTTCGGATATGTTAGTATTCTATGAAAAGAAAAAGAAAAAAATAGAAAAGAAAAGAAAAAGTTGGTTGAAGACTTAGTTATCTTCCTCACTATCCCAAAGATAAACTAAATGATATGCTTTAGGGATTATCCTAATAAGTACACGGAGGACTTTGTGTGGAATCATATCGCCTATACCTAGGAAAGTTGTTAGGATTGTCTCAATGGATACTAGTGCGCGTTTGCTTGATTTATTCAAGAGAGGATAGTGGAAATTGAAAATGCTTGTCACACACACACTCTGTTATACATTTATATTATGTTAACGTGTGATTATGATTCAATTGGTTGTATCATCTGATTGTCATTTATATCTTATCTTCATGAATTTTTCCTCATTCATTTTATTTTATCGCTAATTTTGTTCGAGGACGACCAAAAGCTAAGTGGGGGGTTGTGATAACGGAAAAATTCACCGTTATTTTTATAACTTTTCAACCCGTTTCTGATATCATTTCGAGTATTTTTTATATCAGTTCGAGTCATTAATTCCTATGTTTCAACTAAATATGTTAGTAGTAGTTATTATATAAAATATCGTATTTTTAGCGTGTTTTTATAGTTTTGTACCGTTTAGTAACCGGTGTGTCGGTCGTGTTTACGCTTTGGTATTTTGGTGGTTTATTGCGAAATTATAGGTTGACCAAAATCCCGAGTAATGACACGTTTTGAGGCCTAAAAGAGGTGTTTTTAGGGATATAAGAGTGTGCCACAAGCTTAAAAGGTCAAGTGGATCAGTGGTTCGTAGTACCACTATCGAATTATATCTTCGACGAACAAATGGCCCATCAAAAACGCATTTTCTGAAGAAGTGTCCTTCATGAAAGTTGTAGATCTTTGAAAGAGCTTTCCAACGCACTTTGAATCACGTCAATCGGATATCTACAACTCAAGTTATGGCCATTTTACTGAACTGCGATCTCATGTAGACGAATTTTGACAATTCGGATCAAGTGAATAAGACCGGATCGATCCGGGACTTTTCGAGATCGATCCGGACCGTATTTTGCAGCAGATCTTCATCAGATTTCTCATAGATACGGGAGATATCCATAGATATGCATATATACATATATATATATCTATATATACATATAATTCTCCTATATATACCCCTCAATTGCATCAAAGAGAGCTTGAGTTGGGAGAGGGAATAGCTCTCTTCTCTTCTCCATCTTCTCTTCTTCTCTATCTTCATCTTCTCCACTTTTTCTCTTCATCGTGATCATCATCATCATCATCAATTTTTGTTTGTTTTTGTTTTGATTTTTGTTGAGAGATATATATATATATCTCTTTTCACCATCTCTTTCTTTCAACTTCCATGATCACCATCTTCAATTTTTTTTTCTTCATCAAACCATCATCTTCATCCATGATCATCATCATCAAGATCTTCATCTTGTTTTGTTTTTGTTTTGTTGATATATATAACTATATAGATCTCTTTTCCATCATTTTCCATCTTCTTCCATCTTCTTTTCATCTTTTGGGCTATATATAAGTAGATCTATATGTATATATATATATATATATATATATATATATATATATATATGTATATGTTTTTATATAAATTAGCTAAAATACCGTTGTAATGGGATAATTATCAATAGTTTGTTGTTTTCGAGCTTTTATTTACTTAACACATTTACTTTTTTTTCGCATTTACTTTTACGCATTTACTTACGCATTTACTTTTACGCACTTATATATATATTATATTTACTTTTACGCACTTATGTATATATATATATGTAAATTATCTAGTACTTATATATATATAAATATTAATTACGATAGTATATACTATATATATGTATATGTATATATATGCTTTAATTTCCATTTCAAGATCATCATCATGAGTAGCTAAATCTACGTATAGTCGAATTATGTAAAAACGAGTAAAAACGCCCTAAGGGGGATTAAACGGGAGTTGTGTAGCGCGTAAAATAATGTTTTAATGAGTAATCCACGTCCTAAAACTTAATCTGAACGTCTTTGAATTAAACTGATCATTTAGTTCACTGTCACACATATCGAACCTATAAATGTATTTTGCGGTGAGATGTGGGAAAAGGGGTTTTGGGATCGTTGCGTAGATTCGGCCTAGTTGTTAGGACCGTTTCCAATACAGAGGTTTCTCATCGTTGTTCGAGCGACTCTTCAAGAGCGTAATCATGTTAGGTTAATCGGTTTTCTAAAGGGGAAAATTAATTAACTTCACATAGGGTGTTGAGTGAGAGTTGTTCGAGATCTTAACACCGCATTGGGAGTTGGCACCCGTGGATGTCGTTAAAATACTATGGAAAGGTAGGTTGGTTAAAACACGCTCCATGTCAAGTCTTCCCTTAGGGGTAAAAATAACTCGTTGGATCATAATTCGGCTATACCTTTTAATCACTAGAACTACAATCGTTAGTTAAACTTTACTTTTTGCATTAGTATAAAACACTCCACCTAAACTTTGATCGCCTAGACTAAGTTCGACGTTCATTTTGGTACTCACAACCACATTTCTCTTGGGACGACCTCGTACTCCTGTAGCTATCCTAGCAATCGACCTGGTACTCTGCCAGTTAGAGAGTTGGTTTACCCACGATTCTGCAGTCTTTATAAATGTATTTTTAGTGGGTGAATTTTTCGCTCATCAAAAAATTGGCGCCGTTGCCGGGGACCAATATTTTAGTGGGTGACTTTTTCTCTCATCAACCAGCTCCACCACAAAACAACAGTTCTTGACACTCCAAAAGTGCTTCTCTGTCTTCAGCAAACTTCTTGAAAAAGAAGGGTTGAATCAAGAAAGTGATTCAAACTTTCAAAGAAACTTCCGATCGTGATGATAAGATCAAAGCAGCTTAAGATCTTCAAGTGTGTGAATTGGATGTAACTTGATTGCAGTTAACACTAGAAGAAAAACTTGATCAGTAGATTATAGCTCTGTATGTATCAGCAGGGTCAGATTGCACTTTGATCAATTTCTTGCTCAAAAACTTAATTGCTTCGTGTGAATTCTTGGTTCTACAATCTGAATCATTAGTCCTCTATTTATAGGTGTAGATCCTATGATTTGAATTTGAATTTGAATGATAACCGTTATAGGATTATCTGAATATTCCTGAAAATCCCTCTGTTGTACCTGACTGACACTGATAGTGTCCTTCTGACAATCCAGTCTGTCAACCAATGGAATAATTCCATTTAAAATGGCTCTGAAATCCTTACAACGTTCTTTTCAACTTGGCCATTGATTGACTAATTAATCCAAGCCTTGTAAATCATCCTTATCCATTTAATCTTCCAAAAAAACTTGGATTAATTCGAATTATACATTCAGCAGACACCTGTTGTGTAAGTCTGCTGATGTACACATATGTCAGTTGACTTTTAGTCTGTTGTGTTTTATAACACTTCAGCTGACTGCTTATCATCTAACTTTTTATTATTAAGTTAGAGTACACCATTTTAGCCAAGTTCCAATCACCACTCAACTTTAGTGGAACTTAGACCTTCTACACAAGGTATATATGATCAGTTTAGGTCATCACAGACTTCCTTAAATTCTGATCTCATATCCTTGACTTTAATTACTAAGTTTGATCCCTTAGCCTTCATTACTGAGTTTGAAACCTCAGCCTTCATTACTGAGTTTGATCCCTCAGCCTTCAACCATCAGCAGGCTCCTAGACTCTACTATCCTAGATACTCTACTGACCTAGATAGGTGATGTGATCCGTCCCGAGACATTTTATTTGTTTTGTTTATTTTAGTATTCGGTGTTTTAATGAATAAAACGGCCTTAGGCCCGTGTCCAAAGTTGCCCATATGTTAGTATATTGGGCCAGGTGTTTATTTTTAGCAAATAATAGCCTTTTGGGCTTATTAGGTTTGAGTTAGGATTGTTACAAAATAAAGTGGCGAAAATTACAATGTAATTTATCCCACATTGGTTAGCTACATTAGTTTCATGAATATTGTAGCCTATATAAGGCACCTAGGTTGTTCTTTTACAAACAGATATATTTTGAGTGAAATTATTATTGAGTCTATTGACTTGTTATCACTTGCGAGTGAGGATCTCTTCGTTGTAGAGTTCCACCCCTTAGAGAACTTATCAGCGCCTTGAGCAAGCGTTGTGGCGTTCTTGCCAACGTTCTTAGGTTGGATTATCTAAGATCGTTGTTTTGAGCTCGTCATTGATTTCCTTTAGAAGATCCTAGGGCAAATCCCGTTCTCGATTCGTAGGGCAAATCCCGTTTTTGGAATTGTATCATTTGGTATCAAAGCCTTCGGTTGACTAAAGGTAATCAAATATCCCTGTTTTTAATTTTCGTTCTTATTCCAAAAAAAAAAAATTTAATTGGTTTCCTTTAACTTCGTCACTTCCCCAGCCAAAATCTTCAAATCTTCATCCATCCTACCCAGAAAACTTGAAGATTTTCAAATCTTCAAACCTTCATACCAAGAACCCTAATTTCTTTCCAGACCCGTTTTTGTATCAGGCCGTTCAGTAACCAAAAATCCTCCAAAAATTCTGAAATTTCTACCACATCTCCAAAACATCTCGATCTAAAATATGTGTCTTTACACCCAACCGAGATTCCGCGTAGATCGTGCTTAAAACAGCCGATTAATCCAAACAATTTGTCCAGAAAAACTGCAGCAGTAAATCATCGTTTGAATTCATTTTCAGTGGGTTAAACGAATCCAAATTACCTGAAAATTGGTGAAATTATAGGAAATTTGCATATCTACAACTTTTGTCTTTTGAGTTTTTCCAAATTCGCTGTAGTTGTATCGGAATCGTCACCTTAAGTCTCGGCTATCAATCTGGAAATTTTTGACAGATTGCATCAGTTTCTGAAAAACGATTGTTTGATCAACTTCTATAGCTTCAAAAAATCTGAAATTTTGACATCCTTTAGAAAACTCTCTGTTCTACAACTTTTGTCTTTTGAGTTTTCCTAGATTCGTAGTGGTTTGGTCATTAAATACGTGGGTTTCACACCAGGGTGTGAAAATTTTCACACCTGTGTAATTCTGCTGTCAAAAAAAAATTCATTACGATTGAGCATCAGGCTGAGTAAACACGAGATAATTGTGGGAATATGCCTTATTTTGATCATTATGAGAGACGGGATCGCAGAAAGGAACAGAGGCGTCAAACTGAGTTAGCGGATCGAAATGAGAGCATGTTAGCAGTGATAGCAAGGATCCTTGAGGAGAATAATCGTGCACTCGGTGCGAAGTTGAAACAAGAAATTAAGGCTATTATGCAAGTTAAGATGCAAGAGTTGCAGGATAGATTGGAAAAGGAAGTTGAACTACTACAGGCGGAGGAGGCCAAACGGTGGGCTGACATTCAAAAAGAAAATGGGTGGACTAAAGCGGAAAATGACGATGTTGTTAACATTCGTGAGGAGGATTTGGAAAGGGAGGAAGAAAATAGTTCTATAGTTGTTGATGTGACAGTGGAGGTGGATGAACTTGAAATTGGGGAAGAGAAAATAGAGATGTCAGAGGTGTCTATTGTGGAGGAAGTACGGAAAAAGTTGATTGTGGATGAGGAACAAGAAGAAACTATGCTACTGAATTCTTGTTCCAGCTGTATTTTGTCTTCTGTGCAGGTACAGGAGGATCATCCACACGAGGAGGAAAGCGTGCTGTTGGATACATCCAATGCCGCCCCTATATTGCCTTTGGATGCACTATCCCCGGTTGTTAATGCCTTTGGATGCACTATCCCCGGTTGTTAATGGTGGCAAACCGGCTCACATTTTTATTGATCCTTTTGCCTTGCGTGTTTATGAAGATCCTACATTACATTTCTATGATAATGTTGCTGCCACTCCGATCTTCATCACCGTCGATATCCAGCCAAGTGACTTTTCTTATGTTCTATTGCGGAAGCATGGATCGACATCTAGACATGCTATTGCTTTGGAGCTGTATATCCACATTATCTTTGATCTTGGTATATCATTGACGTTTTTTGCGGTTTGTTCAAACTTGGTTTTTGATGCTGACTTCTATGTCGTCCTGTTGATTCGAGGACGAATCATTTCCAACCGGGAGGGAATGATGTGATCCGTCCCGAGACATTTTATTTGTTTTGTTTATTTTAGTATTCGGTGTTTTAATGAATAAAACGGCCTTAGGCCCGTGTCCAAAGTTGCCCATATGTTAGTATATTGGGCCAGGTGTTTATTTTTAGCAAATAATAGCCTTTTGGGCTTATTAGGTTTGAGTTAGGATTGTTACAAAATAAAGTGGCGAAAATTACAATGTAATTTATCCCACATTGGTTAGCTACATTAGTTTCATGAATATTGTAGCCTATATAAGGCACCTAGGTTGTTCTTTTACAAACAGATATATTTTGAGTGAAATTATTATTGAGTCTATTGACTTGTTATCACTTGCGAGTGAGGATCTCTTCGTTGTAGAGTTCCACCCCTTAGAGAACCTATCAGCGCCTTGAGCAAGCGTTGTGGCGTTCTTGCCAACGTTCTTAGGTTGGATTATCTAAGATCGTTGTTTTGAGCTCGTTATTGATTCCTTTAGAAAATCCTAGGGCAAACCCGTTCTTGAATCATATCAATAGGTTTGCTGATCAAGTCAGCTGACTTCATTACAGTGCTTGTTTGATCAAACATATACAAAGATCAAACTCTAGTAAACCTATACATTTAATCTAGACATATTTTTGCTTTTGCTCTATAACAGCTAATCTGGCACTCATCATTAAAACTAAAATACGTTTAACAATTTCCCTCTTTTTGGTGATGATGCCAATACCCTCCTTACAGCAAAGCAAAAAGATAAAAACACAAAAATAGAACAAATTTCATTGATATATCATTGATGTTCAAATTTTTTCAAAATTATTACAACTAGGATCAGCATAAAGGTAAAAACATAAATAAGCGTGCTGATCTAGTTTCTATCCTTGTCTTGTTCTCTTTTCTGAAGGTAATCTCTGATTTCTCTTTGCATATCCACCATCCACTGATTTTCAATCCTTGTGAAGTCAATCCAAGTATTTACCATCTTCCGCCATATCCAGGCTTCAGCTAGAGTTAACTGGACACTATGCATGTTAAATCCTCCTCCCATGTAGCATGTCTTGAATTCTTCTACACAATCCTTAGATTTTTGTTCAGCAGATGTCTGTTGTCTACCTCCAGATCTTCCAGCATGACCTCCTCTACCAGTTTGACCTTTTCTAGTCAATTTCAAGGATTTGATCTTTGCTTCCCATAATTTAAGTCCAATGAAAGAGTTTAGACCTTCCTGAAAAGACATATCCTGGTAGGGTCTTCTTCTTGCACCATAAGCAGCCTTAAATTCCTTCAGTAGATCATCGGTAAGTTGTACTCACAAAGCGTGCTTTACAATTCATTGATATCAGCCTCATATCTCTTCTTGTTGTATATCCTTGCAGCCTCTCTTTCTTCTGATGTCTGACCTTCTTTCCCCTTATTGACATCATCAATAAAACGGTTCAGTAGGCCAAGTACACTCTCCTATGTGTTTACCAAATTACTCGGTTGTCCCTCCATGATTTCAGTTCTTGTGTCAACTGCAGTAATCCGGCCTTTCATAGTCTGTTCCAGCAGGTTGATCCTTTCAGTAAGTTTAGGATCGAGTACAGCAGGGTGAGGTGTCTCAGCAGGGTATGATCTCTCAGCCAACTTATCAACCTTTCTGTGCAAATATGCAATTTGTTCAACCATGTTCTTATCTCTCTTTCCAGCATCTTGCTTAACATAAGCAACTTCTCTGAGTAGATCATTAGTTGAAAATTGTAAATGAGTAACATTTGATGCTACTGTCTCTGTTGTTCTTCCCCTATTTTCCACTAAGTTGACCAAGTCTTCAAATCTCTGTTCACTTCATGTCAACTGAGTTCTTAGCTGTGTAATGTCATTTCTTACAACCCTTAACTCATCCAAAATGTATGCTGGTACTGCACCAGCCATACCACCAGCCATTTGTCCAGCAAAATCTCCGGCAGGCTCTTCAACATTATCATCAGCCATTGATTGTCTTACAACTATTGCTCTTGTCCTATTCCCATACATGGGGTTCAGGACCTTCTTCAACCATATTTAAAATTGGTACTTCCTCAATTATAGGATCTTGTGCTTGTTGAGGCTCTTCTACTTCTTCTTCAGGAAATTGAAACTCTTCATCACTAAAATCATAGTCAACAAGTTAGATCTTCATCAGGTTCTTCAGCAGCTTGTTGTCTATCTTTGCCATCAGTTGCCAATTCTTTAGTAGCCTCCAACTCAGACACAAGGGATTCCTTTAATCCCAACAGTAAGTCCAACCTTAGTCCCAAGACTGTCTGATCCTCAATACTTAGGCCTTCAGTTCCAACCTGTGTTCAGTTGATGTCTGTACCTCAATAGACTGAACCTCCATCTCCATAGCAGTATCAACAAAAACAGCCAAATTTTCTTCTAGAATACCACCAACCTCAACAATCTCTCAAAGAACTTCAGCAGCGTGTGCCAAGGTTTCATCAGTGTCTAAGCTGTCCTGATATTGATTAGATGTCTCAGAATTGACATCAGACTGCTCAGTCATCACTATATCAGAGACATTTACCAAAATAGCATCCTTAAGAAGTGTTGCTGCAACAATTTGAGCTTCCAAATCTTTATTATAGGCAGCAAACAGTTCATGTTCTAAATCATCAGTCTGATGGCCCTCAGCAGACTTGCCACCATCAGTAGACTGTTTTGATGTTTTCTCAGTAGATCCATGTCCAGCTTCTTCATTAGATCTTTCCAATTTAACACCACTGGACTTTCCTGGATGCATAGGATGATCGTCATTAGAATCTAAAGATGATGATGAGTCATCACTATCTCGTGTAAATTTGGGATCTTTGAACAAGATATTTCCTTTCTTTTTCCCATCTTCTATGATTTCCAGCAGCCTCGTCTGTAGTTCTGATGTATCAATTATCCCTAGAAGATTCTCCACTCCAAGATTCTTAAAAGCCCATTCTTCAAAACCTGACATAGGTTCTGCTGCTGGTTTTTGTCTTTTGTAAAATTCAAATTTCCAAGCAAAATAGTTTTGAATCTTACTCAAGTTGGGATCCACTTTTTTCTTTCTTTGACTTTTTCTCCTTTCTTTCATATGAAATTATGGGCTTTCTAGGAGCAGGTTTATCAACTTGTTGACTTTCAAAAGTCTCAACAAGATGATTCAACGTATCTTCAGCAGATACAAATAGATCAGTAGACTCTCTAGTTGGCAAATTTGTGTCTACTATCTCCAACTGCTCAACACTTGCTTCCTCCTGAATTATATGTTCCTCAACAGGGATATTACTTGTCTGGCCTTCCCATTGAGTTGTTGCAAACGCAGTAGGGTCTTCAACATGTTCAATAACCTCCACAGCAGGTTCAGATTCAACAGTTTGCTGTGGTTCTTCAACTGGTTGCTCAACAACAACCTCAGTAGCCTTCACAGTAGGCTCAACAGCTTCTGTTGTCTCAACAACATCTTCTTCTTCCCTTTGTTTTTCAAGGACTCTTAGTTCTATGCCTTTTCCATGTCCTTTCTTTCTGACAACTTGCTTTCTTCTTTTAGCAGGTTGTTCTTGAACCTCAAAAAGTTCTTCTTCTAACTGTTCTTTGCTAGCAGCTTTTCTCTTCCTTGAATCTTCTTTGATTTGTTCCTTCAAATCTGCAGCAGTCTTTTTCTTAATAGGTTTAGCAAGTTCAGTGATTCAACATCAATTTGAACCTCAGTAGACTCAACAGTGTCTACTAATTGCCTTGTCCTCTTAGGCCTTAACAAATCTGTTATCTTTCTAGTGTCAGCAGCCTTTCTCTTTTCTATTGTCTTCTTTGGTGCAGCAGGTTGCACATCATCTCTAGCTTTTGTGCCTTGTCCCGGCTCACCATCATCATCATCACCATCATCATCATCATCATCATCATCATCATCATCATTATCTAAGCCTATAATGTTATAGTGAATTTCTGGCTTGTACCTTGATTTATTGATGTTTGAAGGTGCAACATCAGGAATCTCCAAATGATTCAGTAGGGCCTGAACCATTAAACCAAAGGTTTGGTCTTAATAAAGAAACCATGACCCATATATCCAGCAGGTTGTTTCTTTTTCAGCCTCTTATCAATAGTTTCTCTTTCATATGTCATAATTTTCTTCATGTATTGAACAAAGAAACCAGCCCAATCAAATTTCTTGCTTCTTGATATGATTATCATCAAATCTATTTAGGGTCCTGATAGTGTATCAAGGCTTCCATTAAATCCCAAAATATTCTTAGCAATGAGTTTGCTTAGCAGATTATATTCCAAGGCAATATTTTTGACATTGATGTTCAAGGCTGTTGTTGCAGATTTGTTGGTCTTTATAGAATCAAAAAAAATCAACCTTGGTTGCTCCATCAATTCTGGATTTGTAGGGGCTTCATTTCCTAGAGAAAATCCAAAAGCATCTCTCAGCAGGTCTGAGGTAACTTCAATCTCTTGGCCATTTACAGTCGTTGTAAATGCCTTTCTGTCATCTCAAATCACCATGTTTTTCCAGAAATCACAAACATTTGTATAAGAAATCTTTCAAATCTGATGTTTAGCACATTTTCCAACCCTTCATATCTCCGGATTCTCCTTCCAATATTGATTGCTAATTCTGTCTTCTTAGAATCAACAACATATCCTTTGACACTTTGACTTGTACGAATATGAACATCCTTGTCCACCATTGTTGAAATTTGAGAAAAAAGAAGATGAAAGCTTTGTAAATCTGCGTTCACACTGGTATATATTCAGAGAAAATGATCTGAACTTGTATGCATATACTCTGTGTGTATATCTGTATATATAGGCTGATTTAGTGGGTGGAACGGTACTATTCACGTACTATACATAATCACACGATTTCAGTCTGAATTAAATGTAGTACTGCCACGTGTCCCACTAACTGATCCCACTAATGTAATAAACCGTTGAGTACTTGTAACAACTGTAATAAAAGATAAGATTAATATCCATTTACTCCACTGTTGACTTTCATTAAAGTTTGACTTCATCAGCAACTCGTCATTTTCAGCAGACTTCTTCAGTAGGATTCACCTTCAATAGAGTGTATATAGTCTGCTTCATTTCTTGATGACTCAAGAGTTCGACTCTTTGAAAGCATAAATACACAGCTGATCTTTACCAAACATAGTTTTGTCCAATTGATAATACAAGATGAAATTTAATACCAATGACTGATCTGTCATGTGAGCTCACCCAACAGGACAAAGACCAATCCCTTTGGCAACTTCATTTGCTCAATTGTCCAAACTATAAGAGTACTTAGGAATTGTTGATACCAATGACTAATCTGCCAAGTGAGTGCACCCAGTAGGGCAAAGACTAGTCCCCTTGATGAATTCCAGTACCCTGCTGACATATCAGTAGGTCAATCAACCTTGATAATGCCAAGTTTAGTTCTTAACTTAGGAAATCTTTCACTATCCAAAGGATTTGTAAAGATGCAGCAAGTTGATCTTCAATAGGAATATAGAGAACCACCACATCTTTCTTTTCAACATGATCTCTAATAAAATGATGTCTTACATCAATGTGTTTGGTCCTTGAGTGCAAAATAGGATTTTCTATGATTGCAATTGCACTTGTATTGTCACACTATTATGGGAATATCTCTTCTTCAATCCCATAATCCCTTAGTTGATGTCTTGACCATAAAACTTGTGCACAGCAGCTTCCAGCAGCAATGTATTTAGCTTCAACAGTGGAAGTTGATATTGAATTATGTTTCTTGCTGAACCAAGAAACAAGTCTATTTCTCATCAACTGACAAGTTCCTGTGGTGCTTTTTCTATCAATCTTGCACCCAGCATAATCAGAATCTGAGTAGGATATAACCTTGAAACTTCCATCTTTTGAATACCACATCCCTACTCCCAAAGTCTCTTTAAGATACTTGAGAATCCTTTTTACTGCAGCTAAGTGACTTTCTTTAGGTTTTGATTGAAATCTTGCACAAACACCTACTTCAAAGGATATATCAGGTCTGCTGGCTGTAAGGTACAGCAGACTTCCTATCATCCTTCTGTATAAAGTCTGATCAACATCTTTACCTTCTTTATCTTCATCCAGTCTGATGCTTGTACCCATAGGAGTTCATACTTTGGTGCTATTTTTCATACCAAACTTCTTCAGCAGCTTCTTGGTGTATTTTGTTTGATGAATGAAGATTCCATATTGCATTTGCTTGACTTGTAATCCCAAAAAGTAGTTCATTTCTCCCATCATACTCATCTGAAAATTTATTTTCATGAGATTAGAAAACTTTTCATATAGCAATTCATTTTCAGAACCAAAAATTATGTCATCCATATAAATCTGTACTAGCAGGGTGTTGTCACCTTTTTGATTCTGAAAAGAGTCTTGTCAATAGTACATTTGGTAAAACCATTGATCACCAAGAATTGAGATAGGGTCTCATACCATGCTCTTTGTGCTTGTTTCAAACCATAAAGTGCTTTATTGAGTCTATACACTTATTCTTCTTGATATTTAACTTCAAAACCAGGAGGTTGCTGAACATAAACCTCTTCTTCCAGAATGCCATTCAAAAATGCACTTTTGACATCCATCTGGTATACTTTGAAGTTCTTGTGTGCAGCATATGCCAAAAATAATCTTATAGCTTCCAATCTTGCAACTGGGGCATATGTCTTATCAAAATATATTCCTTCAGCTTGAGAATAGCCTTTTGACACTAGTATGGCCTTGTTTCTAACAATAGTACCAGATTCATCCAGTTTGTTTCTGTATACCCATTTAGTGCCAATTATATTTGCATGATCAGGCCTCTCCACTAGTTTCCATACCTGATTTCTTTCAAAATCAATAAGTTCTTCTTGCATAGCAATTATCCAATCTGGATCAGAAATTGCTTCTTCAACAACTTTAGGTTCAATTTGAGACAAAAAGCATGTAAACATGGCTTATAGTTGTCTTTTAGTCCTTACACCTTGATGTACATCACCAATTACTTGTTCAGCAGGGTGATCCTTCAACCATTGTAAATCTTGATTTGTTTGATTTACAGGAACATGATCTTCAGTAGGGTCTGTTGTTGGTTCAGTATGTGGATAATCAGATCCTTGAACTACATTTGTTGTTGTATCAGTAGTGTTACCAGCAGGGGCTTCTTCAATTCCAGAATCAGAAACCTTTAAGTCACTTATCTTCTTCAATACATCAACATATTCTGGATCAGTGACTTCTAGATTTACAGAAGGTTCTGAAACTTCATCATCTTCCATTCCAGTGAACTTAGGTTCATAAAAAACAACATGTATTGATTCTTCATATTTCAATGTCCTTTTGTTCAGCACCCTGAATGCCTTGTTGACTGAAGAATATCCTAAAAAAATTCCTTCATCTGATTTTGGTTGGAAAGTCTTTAGTTGTTCCTTATGATTTAAGATAAAGCATTTACTCCCAAATGAATGGAAATATGATATATTTGGCTTTCTTCCATTCCAAATTTCATATGGTGACTGATGACGGTCAAATTATACCCGTAAAAGTCATCAACGTTGACCTTAAATCGAGATTAATAATATGTATTTTATATTAAATCACATGTTTATATTTATTATTTAATGTTTTGTGATTTATAAAATATAATATGGTATTTATCCATTTTTTATTGGTATTTATCTGTTTTTATTTATAAATCGGTATTTATCCGTTTTTATTATATTTATCCGTTTTATTTAAATATGATTTATTTTGGGATAAATATCTATTTTGCAGATTTGGATAATTATGGAGGATAAATACAAATGGAAGAATTAAATCTCAAGATAAATCAAAGGAAATTCAAGATAAATATCGGATAAGCATGACAAACCGCTCAAAGATGGCGCCAATGGAGGATATGCATTGTAGGGGGGCGCATTTTATCTTTTAATTGGAGATCGGCCGGGAGTTATCTCTTATTTGTTTTGACATTTTGAAGTATATCTCTTAATTAGCTTGAACCCCTATAAATAAAGGCATGCATATACACGCCAAACACACTTTTTTACACAATACATTTTTACACTTCTCGCTTATAATAAAATCGTCGCTTTTTCTAGAGCGCTTTTAAGCAAGATCTGCGATAATGTAAGTTCTTGTATTTATTTGTTCTTAGTTCTTTGTAATTAAGTCCCCAATTATTGTTTATCGTTTGAGGTTGTTCGTTCTTCACCGAACGATGTAGATCTAAGGATACGATATGAGGCAGTGGGATTCCTTGTCTATAAGGATCCACACACCCAGATCTGTTATCCGGTGACCTATAGATGACTTTGGTATGATCAACAACCGTGTTTTTAGTAGATCTATATAATTGCTTTTTGAGTCTCTATTTTATCCGTTTTGTATGTAGAAACGCTAAGATTTAGGTTTTCGCCGCGTCAATCTAGCCACGTCTTTATGGTGTGATTGTCCACATAGAATTTCTTATCTTAGTAGGTATGGCTACGGCTACGTTGCTCGTCTGTTTTAATTAGCGTATGATTAGGAAATACCAATATAGGGCTCCTAGGTCGGCTCATGAATTGATCTTCCGGGACTTTCAGCGAGATCTGGATATGTTCTGTATTAGGGAATTGTGCACACCTAGTTATACGTAAATCGTAGATTAACATGATACCTAAAAGTTAGTGTTAATGGGACGGAGACTGATGCGATCGCTTAGGAAGTACGCCTGAACAAAGGAATGTTGCCTAGGTGAGGAATACGGTTAATATCGGCATCCCTAGTTTTGTAAGCGTGCAAGTCATATGAGATGGAGGCCGAAAAAAGCGAAGTCACGTGATGTAGCATAGTGATCTGGATGGCCTACCCGAGCTAGATCTAGTTTGGGGATGACTCCGTAGCCAATACAAAAGAAATACGAATCGATTAATAGTTGTCGAGTCTAGCTTAATTATATAGAATCTCTGTAGATCCAAACGATAACATGATAATTGGGGAGGTTAATTACGTTGTTTATGTGTTGTGTCGAGTCGTGTCCTTTACTTTTCTTGTCCTTCGTTGGTCGTAGACCGCCTTTGTGTCCTTGACATGAATGATTGATTGTTTATATATAAATGATCCACAAATTGGTTCCATGTGGGATCGACCTTGATTTGCTATAGCTATACTACGATGGACCTAGTCCTCTTGCTAGTATTAGTTTTGGTGGTCAAGTATTTTAATTTCACTTGATCTACGTCATCAAGTTTTTGGCGCCGTTGCCGGGGAACCAACGGTCAATTTTATATATAAATAATTTTTATTCATATCGAGTTTTACATTTTAGAAGTCTGCTTTTATGTTTTTGAGTCCTCTCGGTTGTCTGCGCTCGTGTAAAAATTCCGAATCTGAAAAGCTGGTTTTGCTCCCAGTGAGATCGCCTCTCGCCGCCAAATAACCTGGTTCTGCTTTTATGGAATTTCGCGTGTCTGCTTATCTCAGATGTTTAATCCGTAGGTCCGATAGCGCGCATGGAAACCATGTTAAAATCGATCTACGGTCCGTTTGTTTTTGTTTTTCTTCGCTTGCGTAAACCAAGGAAATAATAATCTGAGTCAGTAATTTTTCGTGGGCGCTGAGAAATAACCCAACAACATGTGGAGCTACGAATCTGCGATGGGAAAAGCGATGGAAGCAATACCTTTAAAGCACTAAGATGGCTCCGGAAAAAAAAGTTTAAGGTTCGAATTATTCGTGGTATAATGTTAAAGGCAAGGTACTACCTTTTTTGCTTATGTTTTGCTATCTTTTGGTTTTTTGAACATAAGTTAGTCTTTACATGAACCTGAGTATGAATCTTAGCCCGGAGTTGGTTTGTAAGATTAATTTTATTAGTGTGGAAGGTTCTGCCCCAAATTTATCTCATCTAGAGGGTGTAGGGAAACATGTAGTAGTTGAAGGAAGCAGTGAATATGGAGTTCCTCGTAGTTCTATCAAAATCTCATTGTCCTATACATGAGATTGCTTCTGCTGGCCAGGGGAGCAACAATTTGTGTAGTTTTAAACAATTCTCAACCTAAAGAAGACGTTGAGTTTTGAGAGAGCATAATGAAGCAGCATTATAGAGGATGTGATTAAAATGGCCCCCTAGGACTAAATCTCCTTAGAATTCACTCATTCCTAAAACGAGAGCCGAGGTAAGAGCTTTGTATAAATGGTATGGATAGATGTCGTTTCTTAGGTCTCACAACCAAGGGAAGGGTATTAATCCGCAAAAGCGACGAGCCCACCTCTTATAGTGCTCAAAGGGTCAAAGTCTGGCGAACTATGAAGGATGACTGACAAGGATGCTTTTTGGAAAGTCGAGCTGAGGACTTTAAACTCAGAACTACTTCTTTAAAACCCTTAGGATTTCTATTTAGGATTTTAGGTTTTTTGTCCAATAAGAGTAATGTGACGTATGTTGAGGTTTTTTATTTTGCCGTGTTCCGATGGCCATTGGGCTAAGGATGTGCAAAACTTTTTTACTCAATATAAGCCACGTGAAATAGAGTTCCGTAGGAGAGTCGAGAAATTGCTAAAGAAAAGGAAATTTAGCAATCAGCTTTAAGATGGAAGCATTAAGAGAGCTTGAGAATTACTGAAAATGTAACAGAGAGTGATTGGTGCGAACAAGAACAATTTTGGTCAACTTCCAAAACCTTTAAGAATGGCGATCCGAGTGAAAATCCAAAGTTGTGTGCAATTCGTTCTGCAAGTATCCTTATCCTTTCCTTTGTACCTTTTCACCCTTCAACCTTTCTATTCTTTCACCAATCTGCCTCACAGTTCACATTTCTAACCATTCTTTCATCCCCTCTCTTTCTTTCCATCTATTTCACTCTCCCACCCTAACCCAATCCCTTAACCAATTTCAACCCACCCATAATCACAATGTCTTACCCACCCTTTATCTTTTCTTACCATCCTTATGTATCTTTTTCTAAACCCATCATACTCTCAACCTCCATTTTTTTTACAAAATACCCTTTTGTTGCGGAATTTGAATATTGCTAAGTTTTAATGATTATCTTTTATCATTTTGGTTTTCATGATCCTAGCTGGGGTACGTGTAGCTCTGAACCTAGCTAGATTTTAAAAGTTTTTGGTTCGATCAAAATACAACTTCTCTTTCTACCGGAAGTTTTAAATTTCACACTTTTACGCCTATCCCGGCATTTCTGGATGATGAGTTTTGTTCTAAAATATCACATCGATCTGACCTTGTTGATGACGGTGTTGACCTTTACGTGATACATTGGGTTATTAGTAATTTCGAAGAGAAGCTACATCTCCCTAAGTTGTTGATATCCAATCCAAACGTGAAGCGTCTGCGCCGAGTTTTTGATCCTATCTTTTACCAGTAGGTCACATCCGATCTGTTATACCTGACCAAGTTTCTCTTTTCTTACTGGATTAAATATCTTATCAATCCAAAGAAACCTCATGTTCTCCCATGGGGGTAATGCTTTTTGATCTTTGTCTTCTCCACCCGGTTTTAAGCATATTTAAGCGGTGGAGATTATAGATGAAGATTACCATCTTTAGTTGCTTGTTTATCTTTCTTTCTATTTAGTATTTTTCTTTTAAGTCTCGAACGAGTAGTTTTAACTCTTTGGTTTTACTTGTCATTGGTTGTATGGAATAAAGTGGCTTAATTTGTTTTTGGATATTTTATATCTAATTATCGCCACATTATTTTGTAACTTCCATTGACATGTTATTAACGATCTCGTGGAGTTTCGCTTGGTTTACTTAAATGTGTTTTCACTTGCTTCTCCACGACGTGCTCCGATGATCTGCATCTACTTGAGAGCCGTTTTCAGAGCTAAGTCTTTTTCTTAAATTCTCATTTTTATTTGTCATTGGGGACAATGACATGTTTAAGTGGGGGGTAGGAGACTTAGCTATGATATGTTATAATTGAAAATTGAATGAAACGGTGAAAAATTGAAAAAAATTGAATAAATGCCATATTATTTATCTCGTACCCTTAGAATTGTGAGTTCCGAGCTAAGAATTGATAGGAAAGGAACCAAGTTGCATGAGTACGTGATCATTTTATACTTATGTGAATGTAAATTTAAGGATATTCATGCCGATTGTTGCAAGTAGTTATTTATTATTCGATTACTCAATCTTTGAATCGAGTTTTACCGCACAAATCATAATAACTGAAGAAATTATGTGTACATTGCGTAGATGATTGGTTATGCAGACCTAGAGTCGATATTTATCTGCTGATGTATTCTTCTCTTCTAGCCATCAAAGCGGAGTAATAAGCTTGAGAATTATCTGTGTTTTGACAATAAGTTAAACACTGGGCTTGTAGTAACATTACCAAAGTAGCCCCGCACTTGTGGTAATATTCAATGCTTCCACTAATCCGTGAGAGAGGGATTCTTGCAATGCATACTTTACTTTTAAAGCAAGTTTCTTTCTTGAGAAGTGGTAAAGTTTGAAATGATGAAAATGAGAAAAAATTCAAATTTTTAAGAGGCTTGAGTATTTTTCTCGGTCTCCAAGTCCAAAAACCTTATGGATGACGCTCTTGCTTATTGCACCATGTCTTTACCCATTCACGAGGCTTAAGAAGTGGGAATGCTTGATGTTGGTAGGTTGAGATTACGAAGTCGGATAAACTCTAATCTTGCTTCGATTATATAAAACTGAATGCACATGCACACATCACTTCGGTTCATTGAGAGTAGTGAATAATGGATATCTTATGAGCATGACTGGTATGAGTTGACTCGAGCTTCTCGCGTAAGTATGATTTGACCATGACAATTGTTTTCTTGGGGAATGACTTATTGATGCTTTGTTCGGGACGTTCAAAGTCTAAGTGGGGGGTAGTTGATGACGGTCAAATTATACCCGTAAAAGTCATCAACGTTGACCTTAAATCGAGATTAATAATATGTATTTTATATTAAATCACATGTTTATATGTATTATTTAATGTTTTGTGATTTATAAAATATAATTTGGTATTTATCCATTTTTTATTGGTATTTATCTGTTTTTATTTATAAATCGGTATTTATCCGTTTTTATTATATTTATCCGCTTTATTTAAATATGATTTATTTTGGGATAAATATCTATTTTGCAGATTTGGATAATTATGGAGGATAAATACAAATGGAAGAATTAAATCTCAAGATAAATCAAAGGAAATTCAAGATAAATATCGGATTAGCACGAAAAGATTCGGATAAGCATGGCAAACCACTCAAAGATGGCGCCAATGGAGGATATGCATTCTAGGGGCACATTTTATCTTTTAATTGGAGATCGGCCGGGAGTTATCTCTTATTTGTTTTGACATTTCGAAGTATATCTCTTAATTAGCTTGAACCCCTATAAATAAAGGCATGCATATACACGCCAAACACACTTCTTTACACAATACATTTTTTACACTTCTCAGTTTATAATAAAATCGTCAGTTTTTCTTAGAGCAGTTTTTATGCAAGATCTGCAGTAATGTAAGTTCTTGTATTTATTTGTTCTTAGTTCTTTGTAATTAAGTCCCCAATTATTGTTTATCGTTTGAGGTTGTTCGTTCTTCACCGAACGATGTAGATCTAAGGATACGATATGAGGCAGTGGGATTCCTTGTCTATAAGGATCCACACACCCAGATCTGTTATCCGGTGACCTATAGATGATTTTGGTATGATCAACAACCGTGTTATTAGTAGATCTATATAATTGCTTTTTGAGTCTCTATTTTATCCGTTTTGTATGTAAAAACGCTAAGATTTAGGTTTTCGCCGCGTCAATCTAGCCACGTCTTTATGGTGTGATTGTCCACATAGAATTTCTTATCTTAGTAGGTATGGCTACGGCTACGTTGCTCGTCTATTTTAATTAGCGTATGATTAGGAAATACCAATATAGGGCTCCTAGGTCGGCTCATGAATTGATCTTCCGGGACTTTCAGCGAGATCTAGATATGTTCAGACAGGGAATTGTGCACACCTAGTTATACGTAAATCGTAGATTAACATGATACCTAAAAGTTAGTGTTAATGGGACGGAGACTGATGCGATCTCTTAGGAAGTACGCCTGAACAAAGGAATGTTGCCTAGGTGAGGAATACGGTTAATATCGGCATCCCTAGTTTTGTAAGCGTGCAAGTCATATGAGATGAAGGCCGAAAAAGCGAAGTCACGTGATGTAGCATAGTGATCTGGATGGCCTACCCGGAGCTAGATCTAGTTTAGGGGATGACTCCCGTAGCCAATATAAAAGAAATACGAATCGGATTAATAGTTGTCGAGTCTAGCTTAATTATATAGAATCTCTAGATCCAAACGATAACATGATAATTGGGGAGGTTAATTACGTTGTTTATGTGTTGTGTCGAGTCGTGTCCTTTACTTTTCTTGTCCTTCGTTGGTCGTAGACCGCCTTTGTGTCCTTGACATGAATGATTGATTGTTTATATATAAATGATCCACAAATTGGTTCCCTGTGGGATCGACCTTGATTTGCTATAGCTATACTACGATGGACCTAGTCCTCTTGCTAGTATTAGTTTTGGTGGTCAAGTATTTTAATTTCACTTGATCTACGTCATCAGTGACTTCATAAGCTTTTTGTTCACTGAGGTTCTATTCTGTGTGTAGCATGCTGTATTGATTGCTTCAGCCCAATACCTTTCAGGTAACTTTGCTTCACATATCATAGTCCTCCCTGCTTCCTTCAAAGTCTTGTTTCTTCTCTCAGCAACCCCATTCTGCTGAGGTGTTCCAGCAGCTGCTAATTGATGCAGCACACCATATTTTTCATAGTATTCTCATATGACTTTGTTTAGGAACTCAGTACCCTTGTCTGATCTGATTTTCTCTACAGTCACACTTTTCTCATTTTGCAATCTCTTCAAAAGTTCAGGCATCTTTTGAAGTGTTTCACTTTTCTTATTCATGAAAATTACCCAAGTGTATCTTGAATAATCATCCACAACTACCAGAGTGTATTTCTTCCCTGTTATGCTTGTTGGTATTACTGGTCCAAATAGATCCATATGCATCAATTCCAACACTCTCTTGGTTGAATGTTTAGTCTTTGACTTGAAACTTGATTTTGTTTGTTTACCTTGCTGACAGGCATCATATATTCAATCCTTCTTATATGTGATCTTAGGTAAACCAACCACCAACTTCTTCTTCACCAACTGATTGATATCTTCAAAGTTAAGATGATTCAACTTCTTGTGCCATAACCAATTGAGTTCTGATTTTGTATGCACAAAAGACATGTTTCTGGAACAGCAGTAGACCAATCTACTACATACATGTTTCGTTGTCTTCTCCCAGCCAATACAACTTGCTCTCTCATTTCACTCATGACAATGCAGTAGGCTTTGTCAAAAGTGACTTTGTAACCCATGTCACAGAATTATCCAATGCTTAGCAGGTTGTAGTCCAAACCTTCAACATATGCAACATTCTTGATTGTCAAACCATTCCTCACCAGAGTTCCATATCCTCAAGTGTATCCTGGTGTACTGTTTTTCCAAAATTAACTTTAGGTGCATCCTTTGCCACATAATTTGTCAAACGGTGCTTACTTCTTGTCATATGTCTGGAACATCTACTGTTAAAGTACCAGACACCCTACAAAACAAATTTAATGTGTTTTAGGTACCCAAACCTGTTTGGGTCCATAGTGGTCATTGGTAAGCACAACCCTTGGCAAATTTCCATAAGGTCTTCTTTGGAAAGTGTGGCAGTTTTGTTCATATATGTGTGCTACATTTCCATAAAATCTAATATTTTGTTGTGTAGCATTCATATATGGTTTTTGTCTTTTTGGTACATAATGCTGTTTGAAGTGATTTCTGTTGTTAAAAGCATTAGCATAACCATAAGATTGCTGTATGTTAGGAAAAACCCTGTATTGTGGTCTCTGCTGAGGTCTTGGATAAGACCTTTGCTGAGTCATCTATTGATTCCACTGCTGAGGCTAGGCCTAGCATTATGGTTATATTTATTGTTTCTAGCAGCAGGGGCAGGAATATTCCAATCTTCATCAGTATGGAACAATCTGCCTTTCCCCCCGAGATAAGTATCCCTTTAATGATTAACATTCTTAGGTTTAGCATTCTTATCCTTGGAATAATTTTGGTTTTTCCCTTTTTGTGGTCCAGCAAACTTTGCAGCAGGTCTGCTATCAGCAGGTCTAGAGGGTCCAGCAGTCCTACCTTTGGATGCCCCCTTTTTGTTAGGAGTTGTTGTCCTTTTGGACTTCTGATTTTGCTTCTTTGAAGCATTCTCAGTAGGTTTCACTGCCTCAGCAACCTTTTGAGGTGTTGGATTTTGTGCAGGTATAAACTTAGGACCAATTCTGGTACTAGGTTCAACACCCTTACTTGATCCACCCTTAAAAGATTGTTGAGTTTCAAATACAATGCCTGTTTTATCACCATAAGGCTTTCCTGATTTGAATGCAGTTGTGGAACTGGATTGTGCAGCAGATACAACAGCTACTGCAGGTACAGTAGACTTATATTGATTCTGTTCATAATCCTTTTCCTTACCCTTGAGAATTCTTGATTCAACTTTTAATCTTTGAATTTCTGCTTGAAGTACTTCTCTTTCAGTCTTCACAATCTCATAACCAGATTGTATTATCCTCAGTTGATTGAGGAGGGCATCTAGAGGCTCTTCATTGTCAGAAATTTTAGGATTTGAACCACCAGTGGATTCACAATCACTTTCGGCAGGAGTATTCATAGATACAGAATTGTATACCTCCTCAGTTTCATCCATATTAACCATCAAAGCATAATCATCCACATCAGCTATGAGTTATGTATTATCTGATTCCACTTCATAGCCTGATTCATCAGCAGCAACCAATGCTTTTTTGCCAGATCTCCTCTGTTGACCCTTGTTCTTCAGCAGGTCTGGACAGTCAGGTCTAAAGTGTCCAGGTTTCTTGAAGTTAAAGCATAGATAGTCAGGATCCTTCTTTTGTTTCAACTCAGGACAATCAGGTTTGAAATGTCCTGGTTTCTTGCAATGAAAGCACAAAAAGTCATGATCCTTTTTGGATTCATCTTTCTTCTCAGTTGTTTTCTTGCCAGAATTCCTTGAAGATGCCTTTCCAGATTTCATCATTCTGATTCTCTTAGTCAGTGGGGAAATATGCTCTTGCATTTCATCCAAAACATCATCTTAAACATTTGATGATTCTTCATTGTGGGCAGCAACCAATGCTGTAGTCTTTGTTACTTCATTTTCAGCATGTGCAACAAGGTCCTTACTGAATTCATATGCTTTAAGATCAGAGAATGGTTTGAAGGTATCTTCCTCATGTAGTCTCCTGGACTCTTCCATAGCAGTAACCTTTATTTCCCAAACTTCTTTTGCAGGTAAATTATTGAGAATTCTGGTATTGATCTCTTCTTTTGTGTAAATCACATACAGCAGGGTGAGTTCATCCAGAATTGCACTGAATCTAGACTTCATCTGTACAATGGTTTCATTTAACTTCATTTTGAACTCTTGGAACTTTTGCTTGGCCACACTGATTTTATTTTTCTTGATTGCATCAGTGTCTTCACAGATTAGTTGCAATATTTCCCAAAATTCTTTGGCAGTTTTGCAATCTTTCACCTTCATGTAAATATTGCTATCCAAGGTTCTGTAGATGATATCAATAGAAATATTGTTCAGGTTTGCCCTTTTTCTATCATCAGCACCCCATTCACTTTTTGGCTTTGGAACTGTCTGATTCTGACCATCCACAGTTATGACTTTAGTGGTAAGTCTTTTTCTAGATGCAACTCATGATGAAATGATGGATGTACCCCATTCTTTTCTCGTAGTGAGATGGTAAGTCTTTTTCTACTTTTCGATTTCCACGGCCACTACCTCGATTTCTGTTAAATGGATGAACTTATTTTCATTTTCATGAGGTCATAGAGAGTTGGCTTTTAGTGATATTATTACTGCTTTATCATTATTTTACTATTGGCATATTGATAGTAAGATTACCCCTTAGATTCCTTTGTTTTGGTGTTATGGGATATAGGTTATTGTTTTTTATTAATTGTATTTGTAAACTTTTTTTCTTTTTTAAATTTATTTGGGGAGCAAAATTTGCTGCCACAGACCACATTAGTAACTTGTCCATTTATGAATGTGTCGGTATTCTTTTGTTTATAATGCATCGTCAAATGTCATTGCATCTACACATGTCACTTTATCTTCACATGTCAATGCATCACGATGTCACTGTATCGCGTTGTCACGGTTATGTTTTATATATCATTTATCATTTTATGCTTTTCTTATATTCAATGCATTATTATATAATAAGAATTTTATTGTGGAATGTTATATATCTACAGAATGATGTTGTCACATTTAGAATAGTCAGATCATGTTAAATCAAATGATACCATGTTCGATTACTAGTTAATATAATACAGCACTCGATAAACAAAAAATATATATAATACAGCACTCAGTACTTTTTAAGAGAAGAAATGTGAGGCAAAACCATTTAAAACCATGCCACGTAATCTTGTCTACAGACATTTAAAAAATGGGCAGACCACTGTCCATAACAAAAATAGAATGACAAGGTGTCGCTTCATACAATATTGGTGTGACTGGTGTGACTGGTGTCACTGCATAAAATTTTGATGAAAGAAATTAAGTCAAAAAATATCAAATGAGATAACAGAATAAAGAGCACGAAAAAAATATGAATTATAGTAAAAGAATTACGATGATCGGAGTTTTATATCAAAAGGTATAACCGTTTGAAATATTGAATTACGATGATTGGAGTTTTAGTGTCATCTTCCTAGATCTGTGATTCGGACGTTTCACTTCATCGCGGCGTCACTGCATCATGATGTAACTTCATCACGGTGTTGCTTCATCGCAGTGTCCCAGCATCCCGATGTCCCTTCATCGCGGTGTCGCTTCATCAAATGTCACTGCATCGCGGTGGTCACTACATCAGGGTTGTCAGTGCTTCTCAGTGGTCAACGCATCATGGTGGTCACTGCATCGGGGGGGTTACTGCATCACAATGATCACTGCATCGGGGTGGTCACTGTATCGCGATGGTCAATGAATTGCAGTGGTCACTGCATCGGAGTGGTCACTATATCGCGGTGGTCAATGCATCGGGGTGGTCACTGCACCGCGGTGGTCAATGCATCGGTGTGGTCACTATACTGGGGTAATGCATTGTGGTGGTCACTGCATCAGAGTGGTCTCTGCATCGGGGAAATGCATTGCGGTGGTTACTGTATCAGGGTGGTCAATGCACCGGGTGGTCACTGCATCGGGATGGTCACTGCATCGGGATGGTCAATGCATCGGGATGGTCAATGCATTACGGTGGTCAATGCATCGCGGTAGTCACTCTATCGTGATGGTCACTGCATCGGGATGGTCACTGTATCGGGATGGTCAATGCATGGCGGTGGTCAATGTATCGCGATGGTTACTGCATCCCGATGGTCACTGCATCGGGATAGTCACTGCATCGGGATGGTCACTGCATCGCGGTGGTCAATGCATCACAGTGGTCACTGCATCGAAGTAGTCCCTACATCGTGGTGGTCAATGCTTCACGGTGTTCAATGCATCGCGGTGGTCACTGCATCGGGGTGATGAGTGCATCGTGAGGGTCAGTGCATCGCAGTGGTGAATGCATCGTGACAATCACTGCATCGGGGGTGGTCACTGCATCGCAGTGGTCAATGTATCGCTGTGGTCATTGAATCGGGGGTGGTCGCTGCATCGCGGTTGGACAAACCAAGACAACCACACCTTCATGCGGCACATAACGTGCTTTGTTACATCAAACAACCACTAGGGCATGGTATTATCCTAAAATCTACAGGCATACCACACCTTAGTGCTTTTTGCGATGATGATTGGGCATGTTACGTACAAAGATATCATGCAATCAATTAATATTGTATTTTTCTAGGTAAAACTCCTATGTCATGGCGAATAAAGAAGCCAACGACGGTTTCCAAATGAAGCTTAAAGCAAAATATCATTTTATAGCAAATTGCTGTGAAATCACGTGGATAACACAAGGAACTAGCAACTGAATTTTATGATAACACAGCAATTAACTTTTCATATTGCCTCCAATCCAATGTTTTATGAGCTTATTAAACACATAGACATCTATTATCACTTAGTATGTACATGAAAAGTTACCGAATTGGTTGGATTATCACTCATAACAATTGATTGTAAGTCAATTTTTCTAACCTTCCTAAAAAAAAGGACCCAAGTGATGTGATTCGTAGCTGAATCAGATCCGAAAATGCCCGAGGACTGACTGAAGGCACCAATAAACGAGCACCTCGACCTTTGGTTAACCCGTAATCAAAAACCTTGGTATAACCTAAACCCTTAGATAACCCGTATCTAAGAACCTCGGTGTGTGGACACCCACAAGGTACGCTCACGACCTTGATAAGTCCGGGGTTAGAATCCTCCACGTGAGAAAACTCACCAAAGCTTAATCGCTTTAAATAAAAGTATATATATCACTCAAATTATTTAACTGATTGTAAAAGTTATATATGATGTCTTTTTATAGGTTAGAATGAAAGACATAAACTGTGGGACAAATTTAATAGAAATAAAAATAAAAATAAAAGAAATAAATACTAAGAAAATTCTAAGAAAATCTTCTAAACTTGCAATGTGGGATAAAATGCTGGCTTCTTCCACGCTCATTCTTTTTCCTCCTTTTCCTTTGAAAACCACCATGAATCTTGCCCGGGATTACATCACCAAGAAAAGAAGAGAGAATATGAATGACAACATATAAAATTTCAATTCAAATGAAATTCATAGGATTAGTCAAATCCATACAAAGTACAAGATAATCAAAAATCAAAAGAAACTCTTAGGATGAGTCGAATCAATACATAAAACTTAGCAGTGGTAAGCAATTAACCGGAGAAAATCATTACGTACAATGATTATAAGTCAATAGAAACCTTGTTTTGGATTTCTTTAAATATACTGGTCGAGAAAAGTTATTATACAATAGTGATTTGTCGGTATAACTATCAAATCATGCACTGTTGTAATAACACACATGTACTTTTCTTACTGGCCAGTACCGCTCCAATCTATATATGGATCAAGCCTCATTGCCGGAGGATAGAAGCACCTGACTTGACCATCCATAAGAAGCCCAAAACGGCAAATGTCAGGGCATTCATCATTTGTTAAGCAAGTCGAATCCCCACATACCGATCAGGCGGGTCTTCCCGTGGCTGAAGCGCTGCAACAACAAAGCACCATGTTTGTTCAAGCCCGCAACGACAGTTAGTAGTCATGGTGAATCGCCACAGATGTAGTCAGGAAGTGGTTCTTGCAACGTCTTTCTTGATAGTAGTGGCACGGATCGACCCCCTGCCATCCCTCTTCCTAGTCGTAGTTTTTCTTTGCCGCTTGCTTCTACTACAAAAGATTAATGTAATATCAAATGAATATTGTAACATATAGACAACTTTTAATGTATTTTTTTTACATGTTTTTGGTCACTTTAATTACAACTTAAAAACATATAATCTTTTACGTTTTAACTTCCTAGTGGGTGTGAACCTATATAATTGTTTCTGTAAGATAAAGCAACTTACCTGATTTGTAGAAGTAAAAGAAAACGAAAATGGCAAGCTTAATCATCATCTTAATGAGGGTTAATTAATTAACAAAGTTGGTTAATTATATGATTTCAAAAAACCCATCTTCACCTCAATTTATAGCTAAATGTCACCGGCTATTGCATATATGATCTGTAACAATTATGATGATTTTATGTCGTAGGACATACCTCGAATTTGTTTAAGTGTGTTACAAATGCAACAGGTTGTTTTTTTTTTTTTTTTTTTTTTTTTTTTCTGGGTGTGCGGGTGCGGGGGTGGGGGGATATTCTATCAATCAAAACGCCAAAAGGTTAAAGTACAGAAACTACAACGTATTTACATGTGTATACCCAAAACCTGGTAACTGTCGATCTTAATTTTTTGATAATTTATTAACTGTGATTTTTTGCAATTTTATAAAATTGTAAATGCACATGAGTGAAAGCCATATAGCAGTTAACCAGGGGCGTCCCGGTTCATTCTATGGCTCTGGGCTCTTCTATAAGGTTTTTTTTTTTTTTTTTTTTGATTGAGAAGTTCTATAAGTTTTTTTAACAGTAAAAAAAAAATGTAAAATCAACTAAAAATATTATAAATGTTTTTTTAATATTCTCTCCGTTTTTTTATTAGTTATTTTTTATGTAGACACACATATTAAGGAAGTGATTAATGTATACTATCTGAAATATAATATGAAATGACTAGATTTGTACACCCCGTTCACGGATATATACGGAGTCCTTATTCGGAGAAAAAAGGTTGACACGTATAACATTAAATAAATCTATCATTATATGTAAACATCTACGTCATCATATTGAGTTAAGCGGCGCTTGTTTAAAAGGTAAAAGTCATAATAGATACTAGAATTATAATGTCATCCGACGTAAAAGGGGTCGAAAAGAAAATTACAACAACGACATTTCTCACATTGTACGAATGCCTTACAAACATACCAATCTTATCTTACAAAAGTCTTAAAAGAGAATATAACAAGTCTTGAAAAGAAAAAGCATAGTAGTGAATTACAACATGATAAAAGATATAACAACTTATAGTAATTGTGGCATGACATAGCATCAAATGATCAAACATCATCCTCAAAGTCATCATCATACTCTGGCACAACCTATACATTTCACACAAGAAAATATACAGACATGTAAAAGCACTAAGTACAAACGTACTTACTAAAAGATAGAAGCTATTTAACAATTACGGTGTATAACGAAAGGTTATCCAAATATTATTATTATGAAATTATCGTTATGAGCACGACTCAAACTCTAGAGTTCACTTCATTCTCATCAGCATGTCGTGAGATCCTACTTTGTTTCTAGCTTAACTTATCTTTGTCACATCAAGTATTCAAATGCACTACGCATGGTGCTGTTCACCACGAATCATCTGGTTGCAACCTTCTAGTGATGCTACACTAGTAACCACTGCTAGTCTCGATAGTGTGTGTTTGGCGAAGTCCCACCACTTCTGGTGCCCCTCAAAGGCCAGCAGAGTTATTCACTTTCTGTGACCACACCAAACATCACGATATTGTCTTGTGTCTTACCAAGAATCATTGGTGTTTATGCATTTAACTACACAAGCATGTATTTTATTAGTTGTTAACTAGTCACCTAAGTGTTTTCAAGACAAAAGCTCACTTACACTTCTACTCCCTTACTTAGATAACTAGACATTAACAAAGCCAAACACATACACATATTTATGGATACTAATCCATCAAAGCACAAGGCCATTCATGTTCTTTCGACTGTCCCGAACTTCAACTCTTAGGAAGAATACATTCAGTGTCGAAACTAAACGCATCAGAAGGTTAATCATGACTTTGTTAAGTTTATTTAAGTTTATTAGATCAATAAATATCAATCAAAACTCAATTCGAGGTCTTAGAAACCAAAAAATGCACAACAGGCTCTTTGGCGCACGCTGAAGCATTCCATAACCATTACAGAACACTCTGCACAGTGTTTGTGTGCGCCAAAACAGACACAACATTCCGTTTTGATTCTGCTTCAAAGTCGGCGTGCGCTAAAAACCCTTGGCGTGCGCTAAACTGTCCTGAAACACCATGTTATCATCCTGAACTCCCTTGGCGCACGCTGAAGCCCTTTGACGAGCGCCAAAAGGCTCGAACTGCTCAAAAATAGCAGTTTTCTGCAATTTACGAATCCAAACCAATTCCCAACACTTATGCAACAAGTTTAACACATGAAATAGCAGCAAAACAACATCAAATCATTACCACTGCCACACAACTACCCGACATTATAAAACATTACCACTGCCACACAACTACCATCAAATTATAATACTTCATGCTTCTTTGTTTTCGGCTTTTTTCTTTTCTCAGAGATGACGATTCGAACTTTTCTATACAAAATAAGGTTTTCTGACAAACTTCCTTTATAATGGGAAGTTTTTATTCTCCATAAAAACTTCTCTTTTCCTTATTTCTTATGTCCCTTTCTTTTACTTAAACCCATAGTCAAATAGACATAATATTTCGATTTCGTGTAAAACGACACGTTTGTTCTTTCTCAAAAAACAGAATATTAGAAAATTGTCTTTCTTTAATCTTTTGAATATATTTGCAATCATTAAATACATTATATTGGAAATATAAATATACATTGATAGTAGTATTATTGGAGTTCCAAAATGACCTTTGGTGATTTTTGTGCACTGGAAATGTATTTTTTTTATTTGAAGTGTAAGACTTTGTTTAAATCTTATTATTAATGTGAGGGTATAAGTGGAAAAAATAATAGAAGATGTATTGGATAATAATGTGTTGGAGATATCCCATGAAATGGGGTTAAAATGGTCAACTTTAGCGCGAATTTCGGATACGCTCCGGGGAGATTCACCGGGAGCTTATTACGTCTAAATATTCTACTCACGGAGTAGATAATGTTTGGCTTTGGAATCACTCGATTCGGATATCGGGTGAATGAGAAATTAATGCCTAAATTTAGTTGAAAATGTGTTGGAGATAAGAGTTGAAGGGAGTACCTCAACTCAATATCCCACATTGGAAAGATGGGAGACTTGAGCTCCATATATAAGGGCTAGTGTGTGCTCTTATAAATGTGCCCCAAGGGGCAAGGCACTTTTGTGCAGGAGGGAGGACTTAGATATTTCCAAACGCGCGCGCGCCGCCGCCGCCGTCCGTCCGGCTCGAGCTCGGTTCGGGTGTTACTATTAATTTTTTGGACAAAATTTCCTTTGAAATTAACCAGAAATTAATTAGTTAATCGTGAGAAGGTTGGAAGGTTCCAGAATAATATGGAAACGAATTCTGATTAAGTCGGTTCGGAATTAATTTAATTAAATTAATTTCGAAATTGCATGATTATTTTCGGCTAAAATAACTTTTCTTGAGGAAAAGTCGAGTGGTTAAATCATCGGACCAATCGAATTCGAAGACATGTCATCCGACCAATCGGAATTGTGGAAATAGTTGGCCAATTTTAATTAATTATTTTCGGCCCCTATTTCTTTTCCAAGGGGAAAAGACTGATGATGTGTTCTGGCCAATCACTTTCAAGCATTCGCTCCTCCTCTCCACTATATAAAGAACCCCAATGATGAAGGTTGAAGCATTCAGTTTTCTCTTGTGTCTTCCACTACTAAAAGGGTCGAGCATATAGTTAGTTTTTTTTGAGTCGAAGAGAAGTCGGAGCACGTTGTAAGTTCGCCGGAGCTTGGATTGTTGAAGTGCCTCTCAATCCAGGACGTAAGCCGTTGTATTTTGGGAGGCAGTTGCTACTACCGTGGGCACCATACCGGAGCAATCTGTCTTAAGGAAAGAGTTTCATAACTCGCCTCGGTTTGTCTTTATTTATGCACTGTATTTTAATTTTCTCAATCGTTTATGTCAGATCTGTACGTTAGTTGCATATTTTGTTAGATATATATCTAGTAGCTGTGTTTCATTAGATCTATCATATAGTTCGGTTAATTTATTAGATCTGCACTATATCTAGTAGCTACGTTAAGAACACACCTAATGCCTATGTTATAGTATGTCTATATGTGGATGACATGCTGATAATGGGAAGTACTCATGATATCATCATGAATACCAAGAAGTTGTTGACAAGGAACTTCGATATGAAGGACTCAGAGTTGCGGATGTGATACTAGGGATTAAGATCTCTAGATTACCTGATGGACTTGCATTGTCACAAACTCATTATATTGAGTCTGTTTTGAAAAGATTTAATGTCTTTGATGAAAGTCCAATGAGCACTCCTCTTGACCTAAGTGTGCACTTAGCCAAGAATAGAGGTGAACCTGTGGATCAATTGAGGTATTCTCAAGTGATTGGAAGTCCGATGTACATAACCAATTGTACACGACTGCACTTAGCATGTGCGATGAATAAACTGAGTAGGTTCACGAGTATCCAGGATCATAATCATTGGAAAGCCTTAAATAGGTTGTTGAGGTACATGAAGTACACTATGAGTCTGGGATTACGATTTACAAGATATCCAGCAGTATTAGAAGGATACTGTGATGCGAACTGGATATCAGACATGAAAGAGTCGAAGTCCACCAGTGGATACTTATTCACGATTAGTGATGCTGCTGAGTCCTGGAAGTCTACCAGACAAACGTGCATAGCTCGCTCTACAATGGAAGCCAAGTTCATAGCACTGGATAAGGCTGGAGAAGAAGCTGAGTGGCTTAGGAATTTCCTAGAGGATATTCCGTGTTGGCCTAAGCTCGTGGTCGCTTTATCGACTTACAACGCGATAGTCAGTCCGCGATAGGAAGGGCACAAAGTAGTATGTATAATGGTAAGTCTCGACACATACGCCGTAGACATAATACCATTAAACAGTTGATCTCTAATGGTGTGATTTCCGTCGATTATATAAAATCGAAGGAGAATCTTGTGGATCCGCTTACAAAAGGTTTAGCTAGAGATCAGATGTCAATTTTGACAACCGGAATGGGACTGAAGCCTATTACGCATGTTTCCTTGTAGTGGCAACCCAACCATGTTGACCGGAGATCCCAAGATCATGGTTCAAAAGGACAACTAAGCTATGTGGAGCGCTTCTAGCACTTACCCATTCCGAGAGAATAAAAGTGTTTGTCTGCAGAGAGAGTGTGAGGTTAAGCAAAGCTTTTAATGATTCCTATATCTTGATACTCAAGTGGGGTAGGCGTAATACCCTTGATAGGAGGTCACCTATGTAAGTGCGAAGTGGGGCCGCTTATAAGAAATTTGAGACTTGAATTCTCTAAAGCACTTTCTCGAAACCAAGTGTTGTCCAGGGCCGAGACGGACACAACCATGAGAACCGAAAGGTGCTAGGGGAAATATTGTGTGAGTGCTATTGTCTTGGTTTACACTAAAGGCTGAACAGTTCAAGACCTAGTTCACTTATTAGCCGAGTAAATCCGATAGTACATCACTAGGGCAGGTTCAAGGCCAGAAGCTACCTCTCCTGATGCAATATTTTGCCGTCTGACTTCTCTTCAGAGTCTGCATTTGCATTTGCATTAATTTTCATTCATGTGGGGGATTGTTGGAGATATCCCATGAAATGGGGTTAAAATGGTCAACTTTAGCGCGAATTTCAGATACGCTCCGGGGAGATTCACCGGGAGCTTATTACGTCTAAATATTCTACTCACGGAGTAGATAATGTTTGGCTTTGGAATCACTCGATTCGGATATCGGGTGAATGAGAAATTAATGCCTAAAGTTGGTTGAAAATGTGTTGGAGATAAGAGTTGAAGGGAGTACCTCAACTCAATATCCCACATTGGAAAGATGGGAGACTTGAGCTCCATATATAAGGGCTAGTGTGTGCTCTTATAAATGTGTCCCAAAGGGCAAGACACTTTTGTGCAGGAGGGAGGACTTAGATATTTCCACACGCGCGCGCGCGCCGCCGTCCGGCTCGGCTCGTGCTCGAGCTCGGTTCGGTTCGGGTGTTACTATTAATTTTTTGGACAAAATTTCCTTTCAAATTAACCAGAAATTAATTAGTTAATCGTGAGACGGTTGGAAGGTTCCATAATAGTATGGAAACGAATTCTGATTAATTAAGTCGGTTCGGAATTAATTTAATTAAATTAATTTCGAAATTGCATGATTATTTTAAGCTAGAAATAACTTTTCTTGAGGGAAAAGTCGAGTGGTTAAATCATCGGACCAATCAGAATTCAGAAGACATGTCATCCGACCAATCAGAATTGTGGAAATAGTTGGCCAATTTTAGTTAATTATTTTCGGCTCCTATTTCTTTTCCAAGGGGAAAAGACTGATGATGTGTTCTGGCCAATCGCATTCAAGCATTGGCTCATCCTCTCCACTATATAAAGAACCCCAATGATGAAGGTTGAAGCATTCAGTTTTCTCTTGTGTCTTCCACTACTAAAAGGGTCGAGCATATAGTTAGTTTTTTTTGAGTCGAAGAGAAGTCGGAGAACGTTGTAAGTTCGCCGGAGCTTGGATTGTTGAAGTGCCTCTCAATCCAGGACGTAAGCCGTTGTATCTTGGGAGGCAGTTGCTACTACCGTGGGCACCATACCGGAGCAATCTGTCTTAAGGAAAGAGTTTTATAACTCGCCTCGGTTTGTCTTTATTTATGCACTGTATTTTAATTTTCTCAATCGTTTATGTCAGATCTGTACGTTAGTTGCATATTTTGTTAGATCTATATCTAGTAGCTGTGTTTCATTAGATCTATCATATAGTTCGGTTTATTTATTAGATCTGCACCATATCTAGTAGCTACGTTAAGAACACACCTAATGCCTATGTTATATATGTCTATATGTGGATGACATGCTGATAATGGGAAGTACTCATGATATCATCATGAATACCAAGAAGTTGTTGACAAGGAACTTCGATATGAAGGACCTAGGAGTTGCGGATGTGATACTAGGGATTAAGATCTCTAGATTACCGATGGACTTGCATTGTCACAAACTCATTATATTGAGTCTGTTTTGAAAAGATTTAATGTCTTTGATGAAAGTCCAAGTGAGCACTCCTCTTGACCTCGTGTGCACTTAGCCAAGAATAGAGGTGAACCTCGTGGATCAATTGAGGTATTCTCAGTGATTGGAAGTCCGATGTACATAACCAATTGTACACGACCGGACTTAGCATGTGCGATGAATAAACCGAGTAGGTTCACGAGTAATCCGATCATAATCATTGGAAAGCCTTAAATAGGTTGTTGAGGTACATGAAGTACACTATGAGTGCAGGATTACGATTTACAAGATATCCAGCGATATTAGAAGGATCTTGTGATACTGAACCTGGATATCGATACACGAAAGAGTCGAAGTCCACCAAAGGATACTTATTCACGATTGGTGATCTTCTTTGTGTCTGGAAGTCTACTGCACAAACATGCATAGCTCGCTTCTACAATGGAAGCCGAGTTCATAGCAATCGGATAAGGCCGAGAGAAGAAGTTGAGTGGCTTAGGAATTTCCTGGGGATATTCCGTGTTGGCCTAAGCTCGTATCGCTTATCGCCTTACACTGCGATAGTCGATCCAGCGATAGGAAAGGCACAAAGTAGTATGTATAATGGTAAGTCTCGACACATCGCCGTAGACATAATACCATTAAACAGTTGATCTCTAATGGTGTGATTTCCGTCGATTATATAAAATCGAAGGAGAATCTTGCGGATCCGCTTACAAAGGTTTAGCTAGAGATCGATGTCAATTTTGACAACCGGAATGGGACTGAAGCCTATTACGCATGTTTCCTTGTAGTGGCAACCCAACCATGCTGACTGGAGATCCCAAGATCATGGTTCAAAAGGGACAACTAAGCTATGTGGAACGAGTCTAGCACTTACCCATTCTGAGAGAATAAAAGTGTCGCCTCGCAGAGAGAGTGTGAGGTTAAGCAAAGCTTTTAATGATTCCTATATCTTGATACTCAAGTGGGGTAGGCGCGAAATACCCTTGATAGGAGGTCACCTATGTAAGTGCGAAGTGGGGCCGCTTCATGAGAATTTTGAGGCTTGAATTCTAAAGCACTTTCTCGAAACCAAGTGTTGTCCAGGGCCGAGACGGACACAACCATGAGAACCGAAAGGTGCTAGGGAAATATTGTGTGAGTGATATTGTCTTGGTTTACACTAAAGGTCGAATAGATTCAAGACCTAGTTCACTGATTAGCGAGTAAATCCGATAAGTACAACACTAAGCGAGTTCAAGGCCGAAAGCTACCTCTCCGATGTAATATTTTGCCGTCGACTTCTCTTCGAGTGCATTTGCATTTGCATTAATTTTCATTCATGTAGAGATTGTTGGAGATATCCCATGAAATGGGGTTAAAATGGTCAACTTTAGCGCGAATTTGGATACGCTCCAGGAGATTCACCGGGAGCTTATTACGTCTAAATATTCTACTCACGGAGTAGATAATGTTTATTTTGGAATCACTCGATTCGGATATCGGGTGAATGAAAATTAATGCCTAAAGTTGGTTGAAAATATGTTGGAGATAAGAGTTGAAGGAGTACCTCAACTCAATATCCCACATTGGAAAGATGGGAGACTTGAGCTCCATATATAAGGGCTAGTGTGTGCTCTTATAATTGTGCCCCAAGGGGCAAGACACTTTTGTGCAGGAGGGAGGACTTAGATATTTCCACACACGCGCGAGCGCGCCGCCGCCGTCCGGCTCGAGCTCGAGCTCGGTTCGGTTCGGTTCGGGTGTTACTATTAATTTTTTGGACAAAATTTCCTTTAAAATTAACCAGAAATTAATTAGTTAATCGTGAGACGGTTGGAAGGTTCCAGAATAATATGGAAACGAATTCTGATTAATTAAGTCGGTTCGGAATTAATTTAATTAAATTAATTTCGAAATTGCATGATTATTTTCGGCTAGAAATAACTTTTCTTGAGGGAAAAGTCGAGTGGTTAAATCATCGGACCAATCAGAATTCAGAAGACATGTCATCCGACCAATCAGAATTGTGGAAATAGTTGGCCAATTTTAATTAATTATTTCCGGCCCCTATTTCTTTTCCAAGGGGAAAAGACTGATTATGTGTTCTGGCCAATCACATTCAAGCATTGGCTCCTCCTCTCCACTATATAAAGAACTCCAATGATTAAGGTTGAAGCATTCAGTTTTCTCTTGTGTCTTCCACTACTAAAAGGTTCGAGCATACCGGAGCAATCATGCTTAAGGAAAGAGTTTATAACTCGCTTTCGGTTTGTCTTTATTTATGCACTGTATTTTAATTTTCTCAATCGTTTATGTCAAATCTGTACGTTAGTTGCATATTTTGTTAGATCTATATCTAGTAGCTGTGTTTCATTAGATCTATCATATAGTTCGGTTAATTTATTAGATCTGCACCATAATCGACTGTATTTGCTAGATCTGAATAATAAAATTAGATTTTATTTCGAGTTGATATTTTCTGCATTTAATTTCCGTAATTATATCCGTGAATTACGGATCTGTTCCGTAAATCACTCCACACACGACACTTACCACCAACATAATGTGACGGTATAAGTGAAAAAAATAATAATTGATGTATTGCTAATGTAAAATGACACATATAAGTGAACAAAACGAATTCTCAAAAATGACAGTTAAAAAAACGTAAGAAATATCGTTTATTACAACATATATACTACTGGACCAAAAATTGTGGGAGGGCTTGAATTTTGACATTTTGGGGGCTCTGGGCCATGGCTTGTTACCCCAGGGCGCCCCTGCAGATAACTTTTATGAATTAAGTATCGATGAAACCAAGTGTCAGCACCGTTACTACAGTGATGGTAGCCATCGCCAGTGCGACAATGGCAAGCAGATTCTGAAAATTTGCTTAGGATGTCCAAATATGATGGTTGTGTAAATGTACGTCCTTAGACAAGAGATCGTCAACATGTCGCGGTATTGGCTTACTGCGTTTTGACTATACTTCGGCTTATTTAAATGTGATTCTTATGCAATAGATTAAGTGTAATTATACGTACACAGTTCATGAATTTAAATGTAAAGATAAATTTTGTTTATAGAGTTATTGAATTATAAGTTGACTCATGTTGCTAGGAGCCTAGGACGCTCTATGGGAGAGGATCCCTCCGGTACACCATGTGCGGTACTCAATCCGGTGCACATATGGGGGACCTCCACGTCACTTGCAAAGATTTCAGCCGCAATAAATTTTTTTTTCTTTCCTTAACTTAAAGAATGCTGCTGCTTGTTATTTGCTTTTCAAATTATAATACTTTCAAATTATAATTCTTGTTGAAAATCAATTTTTATTGCGATTTGTATGCAACTTATATGGTTATGAAACATTTCTCCGGAAAATTTTGAAATTATAAAATAACTTTTTTGTTACAGAGTGTTGACATCATGTCGAAATGTAAAAATATTGATTAGTATAATTGTTTAAATCAGCCGACACCTGCTAAAATGTGTTGTGTCAGAAAAATGTCAGGAAACTGTGGAGAGATGCCATTTGTGATACATGGATCTCAGATCGGAAAACCGTATCCAAGCTCCGTGGCTAGTTTGTGCCCTATATATGGACTTTCAAACTTAGCAAACTGAAACGTATGAGTAGTTAAAGAAAGGAAAATCAACCGAACACTTAAATTGAAGTCTCGAAACTTCCTAAATTAAAACTAAACAATATTATGGGTTGTAATCCTATATAAAAGAAAATCATAATGTTAAACCAATTCTTGCATTTTTATTAGTGAACATTTTTCAAATCGTAATATATATATATATATATATATATATATATATATATATATATATTTATTTATTTATTTATTTATTTATTTTAAACCTTGTAATTTTTTTTATTAAGATAAAAAAGGTACAAGGTTTCATAACCACCCTAGCCATTACCAAAAACATAGGATCTTCAATATGTATCCCCACCTTCTTAAAACCCCAATCTAAAAATCCAAGACTTTAAAAAAAGCTGGATCTTTAGGAAAGAATGATGCCAAATGATTGATATTACATCCAAAAAAAAAGCTAGGACTTCAACAAACTATAAAACTATCCAAAAAGGCTCTAATATCCCCAAAAATAATGCAGCCATGTGAGAATCACATCCATAATAAGTGCTGCAAAAACAATACTATATCAACTATGCCCAGCATTGAAGCATCATATTCAGCAACCACCAAAAACACCTGCTAAAAAAATAATGCAACCTCATCATCAAAGGGGCATCTCAACAGCTGCAATCCCTCTTCAGAATATGTCCATGTGCAATTTCCACAGCAAAACCGCAACCACACACACACACACACACACACACACACACACACACACATATATATATATATATATATATATATATATATATATATATATATATATATAAAGAGGGAGAGGGATTTTTGTGGGGGAGATTTAGACTGAGTCTGGGAATGTCTCCAGGATGCCTACGTATCCAATGTATATGTTGGAATCAAGTCTGCCGTAGTTCGTTATGATTGTTTATATAGGGGGCGATTGTGCCCTAGGCCTGCGTGAGCCGTGTCCAATATGGACTCTCGTTTCGTGATGTTCAAGTTAGATATAATTCTTGGATTATCCCTTGATTTTAGGAGATAATTAAGATATTTGAAAATTAAATGATAAAGATCTTAGGCCTTAAAGGCTTAGGATTCTTTCCGTAATTATCGTATAATTATTTATACTCTCTAGCCGACATGCGGTGAGATTCCAAGGTCGGATGGACCGAGCCACGCAGGTCTGCCCCTTGCCGTCCTGCGGTGGATCGGGGGACGACCCGAACAGCCTTCCTTCATGAGGTCTCAGTTCGACTCTTAAGTCCATGATGGAACTCCTGGCCCTTATAGTTAGGGCTTCATGTATACTCTTGCAATTATTTGGGGTGTCATGTGCCTGGCACGTTGAGTGGTGAAATCTCGTATCGTCATAAGCCTCCCACATCTGACTGCACTCTTGAGTTTAGATCAGATTTGCCCTATGTGCGGCTTGGCCGTACCGATCGATCTAAATTATTTTTTGACAGGTGGCTATGCTTAATTAGTTATGATGCCGTTATAGCTTTTTCGAAAAACGAGGTGTTTTTATCCACGTCTTCTATGAGTGGAGCAGTTTTCGAAGACGTGTTAAGGGGTCTAACGTCAGGTATTATACCCCTTGTCATATCAACCGTCGTCTCACCTATTTTAAATTGACAACCCGGTGGTGCAAATTCAGATCTACTCCAATTCTTTCTTCAACCTCTGATTTAGCAAGTAAGCTTCTTCCTTTACCTACTCACGCTTTTGCCTTTTTCTTGTCGTTATTCTTGCGTTTATTACGACCTAATGGCCGAAACAACCACTATCTTGGAGCAAGAAGAAGTTCTACAACTATGCAGCAAATATGGGGTGGATCTGGGTACTTATGATCCTCGGATTCCCACTTCTTCCAACCCCTACTCTTCGAGTCCCCCGCCCGGGTATTGTACCATATATGAGGATTAGCTAGACGTTGGTCTTCGCCTTCCCTTCTGTCCTGCACATATTGCCGTACTTAATCATTATAAACTTAGCACCGCACAACTAGCCCCCAACGGAGTTAGGGCCATACTCCGTTCAGGTTGAAGAAGAATGAGAGACAAACAATCCCTTTGTGCAGATCGGAGTCTGTTTCAACGCCCAATCATCGCCGGAAAGTTCCAACTACAACACTAAAAAAACTGCGAATTTTTCCTCCTTTTTGCCTCTCTTTTTATTGTGAAGATTAGATTAGAAAAGATTAGGAAAAAATAACCTAATTTGTTCCCTTAAATACTACTTGATATATTATCATTTTTTTTTAATTATTTAGTGTGTTTGGGCTCCACAAAAAAGTGATTCGCTCAACAATCCTTTGTCAGGTTAGACCCTAGTGACAACCACTAGGGAAATGTATCAAGTACCGGTAATTTCATTTCAATAAAGAAAAAAAAAACTATTATAGTCTTTTAGAAAGAAAATTCTCAGATTTAGAAAAGACGATGATTTATTGATTTATATTTTGAAAGGAATGAAGTTTGCGATTGAATTTTTTTTTAATAGCGATCAAATTTTCTTTTCACCTTACTCTATTAAAGGCCAGAAACCGCCGAGGTATGCGTGGCATAATAATTGTCGCCACATAGTCGGTTTTATTTTTATTTTTTTTATTTTTATTATGTTATAACTATATTGTGATTACCCAAAAGCCAATAAAATACAAAATGAAAAAAAAAAAAAAAAAAAAAAAAAAGAAGAAGAAGAAGAAGAAGAAGAAGCCAGATGATGGAGGAGGCCGACGATAAACCGGGAAATTCGACGGCGTCTTGATTACCCTATGAGTTTCTTCTTCAACTTCTAAATATTATATGTGTTTGGTGTTGTAATCTTTGCTGTTTTTTTTTTTTTTTTTTTTTTTTTTTTCGTTATACTCGTTAATAAATTCAATGTTATTAAGTCATCAAACATGTATCATGGCAAGAAGATAACAATACATTTTCTCTATCATCACATGTATGCAATGCTTCGATGGGCGGCCGTGCCTTGCACGACGTTCATGACACTAGTTATATTAATAAATAAAGGTGCCAACATTTTACCTTATCGTTAAATTATATCGACAATTCTTCAGATAAAAAAAATTTTATATCGACAAAAGAGAATCAAATCATAGTTTAATCATTCTAAATTTGTATCGTAAATGGAACGCCAAGGGAAAGTCTACTCCCAATTTGTGATTAAAAAAAAGTATCACCCTTAGATTACCCACGTAATATCACGATTTTCGTCTCGATGGGCTTCATCAACCCCCACCCACCTCCCCCGTACTTATAAGTTATAACTCATCAACACCAAATAGTCAACCCAAGCTATTCAATAAATTTTGCAATAATGTTGGTTTGGATGGACAGATGAGCTGCACATTTATCAAGTAAACAAGTGGTAGAATACCGGAAAATTACTGCATAGTTACTTAATATGTGGAGTAACGTATGTCGATGAATATGCACTATGTAGTTTTAATTCAAATTCAAAATGTGTTGTTTTGATTCATCAATTTGTATCTATTCCACAAATAGAGTAAACATGTAAGAATTACACGTAGAATAGCCGGTATAATATACATATAATCTTGTTCGATATCATGAACTACTAATATCGAGGTAAGTATAGCTCCTTGGTAGTATTAATTTCACTTGCAATAAAATGTGTATATATATCATTTGTAAACCGGACTATTGAAGTGCGATATAGTCACTTAATTTATATTGTTCATGAAACTTCAAAGACCAAATAAACAACTTTTAGGTTGAGGCTCAACGTTTTTAAGCAAACATGTGAATTTAGACACGGGTCGAGAGCTCGGACCCTCTGGATACAAGTACATTGCATCGTGCACTCGCGTCTGGAGAAACTAAAACAATGTGGTTGGGGTTTTGTCTATTCACATCATTGGTGGCGGTGCATGTGAAAATGTCCGATATGGTGGGATGGAGAAAAGTTATCGCTGCAATATTTATTAGGTAGTTATGTCAAGTAGAGGAATATGATACTACATCCAACTCACACATACAAATATCTACGGTGTAAAGGATGATCGGTTTGATACATAACAATATAACATCTTTATAATTGGTATAATTTCCCAAATAACTTATATACACATATTACGTAAATATTGAGCCCAACCTCTTACACAATTTCGTAGATCGTGTCAATGTGGTGATATTATAGAAATGTTGAGCCCCAAACCAACCTTTAGAACATGGTAAATGATATAAATCGATAGTTATGTTTCAGTGATTTAAATTATAAATAATAAAAATAAATCCTTTTTTTCATAAAGTCAATACAAAATATATATGGATATTTTACATAGCATGTCAAACACAAGATTTCTACCACACCACATCTACTTTTTCACCGGAGAGCTATGTATCCAATACTTTATTTTAAAGAAGATTTTAGATGTCAATATATTGTTATTATGATGCAGACATAATATTTTATAGCTAAGATATAGACATTATTCAAATAATACTCAAGCATTATTGATACATTGAAGTCAACCCAAAAATAGCATTGCATTTACTGCAAATAAACCAAGTTTTCCTCTATAATCTCACTTTTTCCCGCTTTTCTCAATATATATCCTTTAATTGCATTTGCATCTTCATCTCTTTCTTTCTACACTCTTCTTTACTCCATTTTCTGCAAAAATCCATATCTTTCATTTTCTGTAAAGCTTCATATTTTTCAAACACACAATATTTCGACCCACAATTAATTCACCACCATTCTTTAACCATGGTGTCCGTATGGTATGTTCTTTCACCGTATACTCCATGGATAATAGCTTCAATAGCTTTTCTTCTACTTCTTGAACAAATCAATTACCTGAAAAAGAAACGATTTTTACCCGGCCCGACTTTCGTTTTGCCTTTTATCGGCAACGCAATTTCTCTGGTTAAAGAACCCACAAAATTCTGGGATCATCAAGCTAATTTAGCTAAATCATCTCCTATAGGAATCTCTGCAAATTACATCGGTGGGAAATTCATTCTGTACTCGTATTCCACCGAAATGACTCGCAGAATCTTGGGAAATGTTAAGGCTGATGGGTTTCAATTAATTGGTCATCCGTTTGGGAAGAAGCTGTTTGGAGAACATAATTTGATTTATATGTTTGGACAAGAACATAAGGATCTAAGGAAAAGTGTAGCTCCTAATTTTACGCCGAAGGCTTTGGGGATTTATACGACTATTCAGCATGGTATAATTGTTAAACATTTGAAGTCTTGGCTTGAAGATTCCGGGAAGAATCCGTCGGCGCCGGTGGCTCTCCGGTTTCTTTGCAGGTAAGGACTTAGAAGCTTAATACATATACCGAGAGGGGTGTTGAGCCTATCTGGCATGGCGTTAATTTCATTTTTTAATCAAAAATCCGCCTTTCAAAATATGAGAATCAACTTTTGAAAAATTAATTTTGATTTAAAAATCGATTTTCAAATATGTATGGTGCATAATATGGTAGGTGGTAGATGTTATAATTGATTTACCATACACCACTTCAAATATACATTACTGAATGATTGTTTCGAAAGTTCAAGTTAAAAATCGTCTTTCATAAAGTCCAAGATCGAAAAGTCGATTTTTCCTTGAAGGAATCATAGGAAGTCGATTTTTTCTCATACATTACATATACTTATACACAACATTGAATGGACATTTGAAATCGATTTTTGAGACAATAATCAACTTTCAAATAATGAATGATAGCATCGATTTTAATTATCAACTTTCAAATAGTAAATGATAGAATCAATTTTTATAAAATTGTTTGATGTATAAATATACTGTGATGATTTGTAAGGATTATTTTGTTCTAAAACTAACATTTTTTGCTTCTAGGATATTCATAAATTTTAGACATTTAAACATGGGGAACAGATCCCTACAGATGCATAAAAATGAATACTGGTCCTGTTTACTAGGTTTTTATCATTTTTAAAATCGAACCATTTTATACGGTTTTCAATTTTTGAACCAAACTAAAATAAGTTTGAAGACGTAAACCATGTTATTCTATCCGGTTTGGTTGAACAGTTTTAGGTTTATTACGGTTTTCATACTGGTTCTTATCTTACTCGTTTCAATTCGATCATCAATGAATCATCAACTTTAAAAACTACTATTAATTAACAAACAACTATATTATTAAATGACATACATAAATCTCAAAATGCATAACACAAAATAGTATTTTGAGTAAGATTAGAGAAGAAGAGGAATAGATTTGTTTAAAGTTAAGTAAGGAGAGACAAATGGAAGATAGATAACACACACACATACATACATATATATATATATATATATATATATATATATATACATACATATATATATATATATATATATATCAAATGAATAAACATGTGATATAGATTTGAGCTTTTATTTAGTAAGATATTATTCATGATTTTATGATCTCCAAAACACTGATATTTGATTATTTGTGCAGGTGTTATTGTTCAACATAACCTAATTATAAGCAAATCAAAGACAATAATCGTATATAATACTAAGGTTTATAAATGCATTTATCCGGATAATAAAAAATATACATTATGCAGATTCATAAATATCATTAAGAGCAGTAAATTCATACAAATCAAAGATCGACAAATATCCATAATGAAGTTCATCAATATCATTGGAGAGGTAAATTCATTCAAATGAAAGCGTCCACATATTTCAAATATTGGTGTTGAAAGCAAGTATAAAGAGAAAGAACGAGTTAAGCGGTGGTGAGTTGTGAACCGAAATGTATTTCAAGATTCTTTCAAAGGATTGAAGACAATTCGTGAAATGATTAACAAAATTTGAATATGTAGGATATGAAATTAAGCTATGTAAGAAAGACTATATTACACGTAAAAAGTTCAAATAGATTGAGATAGATAGTAAAAAACGTATAGATGTTTTAAAGTATTAGATGTGTGTGTGTGTGCGTGCGTGTGTGTGCGTGCGTGCGTGTGTGTGAGTGTGAGTGTGTGTGTGTGTGTGTGTGTGTGTGTGTGTATATACATATATATATCATCCGGTTTGGTCCGGTTTAAACGGTTTTTATTTTCTTAAATCAAACCAAATCAGTATTCAACGGTTTGGTTTTAAGTTATATAAAAATAACCGCACGCGGTTTACTCGCTTATACATTTCCTGGTTCGATTTGGTTCGTAGGTTGGTTTAGTTTTAGAATTTTTGTTCACCCCTGTTGATGCATATGATGAGATCTGAGTCTTTGTCAAGCGACCATTTCCGTCTAAATTTTTGTCGGATCCGGCGACTTTTACTTTATTTTAAATTTGCTTCACTCCGTCCAAATTTGGACGGATAATTGGACGGAAATAGTGCATCTTATACCTCACCATGTGTACCGTAGGGAATCCGCATCCTTTAAACATGTTATAGTTAATTAATGATACAAAAATTCTGGCGGCAGGGATATGAACTTGGAGACTTCCCAGACGGTTTTCGCCGGACCTTACCTCCGGGAAGATGCCCGGAAAAGATTCAACATTGATTACAATTCATTCAACGTGGGCTTGATGAAAATGCCTTTCGATTTCCCGGGTTCTGCTTTTAGAAATGCAAGATTAGCCGTATCCAGATTAGTAGAAACTCTTGCATCTTGCGCCGAAGAAAGCGAGAAGAAAATGCTAAACGGAGATGAGCCCACTTGTTTAATCGATTTCTGGATGAAAGAAAACTTAAGAGCAAAAGCAGAAGCTGCTAAACTCGGAGTTGACCGGCCGGCATCGTTTTACAGTCACACAGAACTCGGAGCCCATTTGTTTGATTTCTTGTTTGCTGCTCAAGATGCTTCAACATCGTCGTTGTTATGGGCTATAACTTATCTAGATTTACATCCTGATGTTCTTGAAAAGGTCCGATTAGAAGTGGGTAAGTATTGGAGCCCCGAATCGGATGAGCCCATCAGCGGAATGCAATTAAGGGAGATGAAGTACACGGAGGCGGTGGTGAGGGAGGTGGTCAGAATCAGAGCTCCGGCGACGATGGTGCCGCACATGACGATGGCTGATTTCCCGTTGACGGAGCATTACATGATTCCGAAAGGGACAGTAGTTTTTCCGTCGGTTTTTGATTCGTCTTTTCAAGGGTTCACTGAACCGGAACTGTTTGACCCGGACCGGTTCATGGAAGATAGACAAGAGGATCAGATATACAAGAGAAACTTTCTGTCGTTTGGTACTGGGGCCCATCAATGTGTGGGCCAGAGGTATGCTATTAGGCATCTTATGCTATTCGTGGCACTATTTGCTACGTTGGTTGATTTCAAGAGGGATCGAGTGGACGGCTGTGATGATCTCTCCTATACTCCTACCATTGTTCCTAAAGACCATTGCTCTGTTTTTCTTTCTCAAAGGTGCAAGAAATTCCCTTCTGTTTTATGACTCAATTGCCCATGGTGATTTGTGACGTTTCTCTTGTGTTTTGGACAATGAACAAGGGTAGTATGGTCAATTAATAGACATTGTGTTGCTTGTTTGGAAATAAATAACAATGATATGTTCCATACATATTTACACCGTATCTTTCACTATATCTTTTTATCATAACACGTATTATTCAGTAGATCTTTTAATTTGATTAATGATGATATAATTAATGTATGGTGAGACGTGTTGTGACGTAGTGAACAAATCATTTCATAAACGAGTTTTAAATATACTTTTTTTTTTTAATTTTTAAATATACTTATGCACATTGAATGATCAAGATTTTATTATTATTATAAGTTTGTAACAAGTTATTTATAAAATGGTAGTATTTATTTTGATTGGAAGGGCATGGGTCGTGAGGGGGACAAGGGTTGACATATTGTCATTATTTGTATAATAAAGTAAAGTAGTGCCCCCATTATTGTGGATGGACTTAAATGTATTGCAGAATTTAATACAATATGTGTGTCATTCTGATAAGTTCAATTATTTTGTGACACCATGGGAACGTGGGGTTGACTTTGAAGAAATTGTGTTACACATGCTATAGAGTATATATAGCTTTATTTTTTTATTTTTTTATTTTTTTTTCGCCGGAAACGAAAGGAGAGTAGAATCGAACCCAGGTCTTCAACCACCGGAGTCCGGATAATAACCACTAGGGTATGGGCTCTTGACCAGAGTATATATAGCCTTTAGTTTCAAATTTAATTCTATTAATATATAAGAAATAGTACTACATTATACTCCCTCAGTTCCAATTTATCTGAGAAGGTTGTCAAAATCACACATATTAAGGAGGCGAGTTAATGCATTAATTTTTATAATGAAATTTCTAGAATGTCCTTAAATATAATTAATGTGACCTTCTTTTTTATATCTCCTAGTGTAATACTAAATAAGGATAAATGAAGTAAAAACACAATAAATATTGTATTGAAAATTGTATTGTCTAACATAAAATAGAACAAAATATTTTGACAACTAGTTCAGTTATTGTGGGGCGGAGGGAGTATTAAAGTATTTAACGGAATTTCTGCAACATCCAACCCGAAAACACGAGAAATTTTTTTGTTTCATGTTGTTATGTTATTCACGGAAGAAGACCTGGCAATACTTGGCACCATTCATTATGCAATATTATAGATTAGCGTGGAAGTTTTAAATAAAGTACTCGAAAACCTCAAAGAAAATGATCAAAATTTAGAGGCTCGATTTTCTGTTTTGGTCGATAAGTTTACTAGACATATCTTGTAAAAAAACGTTTGTTTTTTTTTTGAATGATCATGTTTTGATTATTTAGCTTAAGACTTACAAAAACGCAGGGACCGTCAATATAGAATGCTATATATCGATACAACCATATATTAATTTTAAGAAAATATACAAAACCTTTTATTTAACGAATTCATACGTGCATTGTTCTTCCATAGCACAATTGTACGAGATGTCTGAAAGTTAGAACAACCTTGTATAAAATCATATATATATGTTACTGTCTTCATTTTCTTGCCGTGTAACTTATATGAAGAGGAAAAATATGAATTATAGAGAGCGAACACTAAAGAGTAAAGACCGATATGAATAAAATAGATTTGAGGTTATTGTCATATGGAAACCATGCACTTGTATGCAGTCAAATTTAATAATACTACCACACATGCCCTTGTTGGCCACTTGAGTGATTATGGGACCCTAACCATCCAGAACGTCGGTGCAGACATTCAGGTGAAAAAAGATTTGTGGATAGACATTGTGGATTCAGGTAATGAATATACTGAAACATCGTATATCAGATTAAGTTCGAATTTATACAAGCCGCAGATAGGCATTGAACATTTATAAAGTCAAATGATAAGGTCACATTCGATTTTATAGAGGTTGAATGTCGATGTGGTGTCTCAATTGTAGATTTCCCGTTCAATTTACGTTTGATAAACATGCAATATTTTCGAGAGATTTTATGGTGCAACGGTTGTATGAAAGTTGTACCAAATGGCACACATTAGAGTCATTTATTTTTACTCTCTTTCAAATAATACACTTTTATTGAGGTTGTAATGTGTCACTTGATACAATCTTCCTACAACGGTTGTATTGTAAAACAAATCAATATTGTCACCGGTTCTTATTATTTGAAAATCAAATCTCAAAATGTTGTTTAACCTAGACCCGAAAAAAAATCCTATAGTTTGATTAGATGAGATTCTTAAATTAGTAGATGAAGCAGACGTGCGTGGTTCGAATTATATGCACGTTGTGGAACATTTGGAAAGCTAGAAATGGATGTATTTTAGAAGGAAAAGTGGTGAATGTCCAATCCATCTTACTTTACTCCCCAATTGAAGCAAAGTAATATATGTCCAATGACGGAGGTCAGATTTGCTCATGCTTTCACAAATGGCTAAGTAATAAATGAAATTAGAGAAGATGCGTAGTTAAGGGCCAGGAGCCCCATTCAATGTCCAAGTACAGGCACCTACCTCAGGTGGGAGATCGGTCTTGTGTACCCAGCCCACTTCCCAGTCCACCGCAAGTCAGTTCAGGTGCAAAGAAGTTGGGCCAAGGCAACTCGGATTTATCATATCCTTGGGAGCTCACCGCGGGTCGGGAATTACCCCGATGTTACCCGTGTGCTTTATAGCATCGATATATATAGGGAAGAATCGTAGTCGCCTATGGGTGGCTCATTTGCGCAACAATCAAAGAAAAATAATACGTTGTTTTGCCAAGAAATTTGAAGGTAGTTTGAAGGTAGGCGTATGATGATGTCCTAATCGGTGAAAATTTCTTGCGCTTATCACTCTCTAGATTTTACTCTTACCTTGGGCTATTTCAACAATATAGTAGAAGGAACTACTACCTTATTCACCAACGCCTCAAGGATTATACAGAGGACTTATTATACGCAATATAGTGGTTCGTTTGTTAGCTAGAGAATGCCACAATCTTGTTGGATGTAGAGAATGGAGTTTTTCTCACTCGTCATCTCATGTAATTCGTGGTTGTATAATGATTAATGATAGCCAGTAACAAAATACGCTTCGTGCACTCAGCTAAGCACAAAACCTTCCTCCAAGAAGCAAGAACTTAATTAGAAATTGACCAGAAAACAATATTGTCTTGTACATAATCCGAACCAAATTACTTATCAAATACAAAACAAGAACAGAATTCAATTCTTCACCCCAAAATTACGTTTCAGACAGTGAATTCAAATCAAAAGCGCAACAAAACTGCAGAAAATTACGGATGAACAAGACTCAAACCAACAAAACACGTTAAACAAACATATTTGGTCTCGATGCCTTGTATGTAGTCTTGAGCTTACGGCTGGGTGGCCTAACCTTCTTAAACACCAATGGGAATTTGATTTTGGAGTTGTGGAACTGCTTGGTACTCTCCCTCTTGCAAAGCTTGGCTGGAACAGTTGCTGTCTTGATAATCTGGATACAGTGAGAACGAACTCTATGACGAGAAGCCATCTCATGGTACATCTGTTCAACGGCACCGTTTAAAGTGGTGTCACGGAACTCTTTGTACATGTTATGATACCCTGTTCTGCTCTGGTACCTCAACCAGATGCCGTAATTCTTGATTGTTGTAGGATTCTTCTCGAAAATCTAGCACAATGAAACATGAAGGATAAGGTGAGATACAAGTAGATAACACACCCATAATATATGTCTTGACAGATACATATATGAAACATTAGTCTGATAAAAAAGCTGCTTTGCAAACACAGACAAAATCATACCTTCAAGAAAATATCATAAAGCTAGTGCCTAGTGTTGTGAACATGCAAATGTTCTAAATGCCAAGGCTCACAGCTAAGCTAAAATGATGCATGGAAAAAGAGAAAAAACCACTTTCTTAGTGTTGACCAAATCTAACACTAAGCCAAATGCCTTCTAACACCAAAATGTATAACAAGAACCATAGGGCATTAGATACTACTGGATAAAATGATATCAACAACTCCAGACAGGCTATCGCCTAATGCTATGTGAAACAAACAAAAGTATAAGTATATAACATGTCATCCAGGAAAGGTGCAATTAAAGAAAAATAGGAACAGCAAACATAAAACAAATTAGTAATCAATCCTACATGACAAAAGGCAGCCGCAAAATGATACAGGGATGATGTTAGGAATCTCTGCAAATTATTAAGCAATCAACAAGAGCACAAAGGGTATTCTCTTTCGAAATAATGTTGGCCGAACAGACCGATTCCATCAGAGTATTGTGCACATAACCAATAACTCAATAGCAATGAGAGTCTTACCACAAAATGTATAAAAAAAGAAAGCAGAAACTGACCTCATTAATTGCAAGAATCTGTCCAATGCTCTTCTTCACCTTCTTAAGCTTCCTCAGAAAGTACCTATGAAACAAATTACGAACAAAAAGAGCAGAACAAATTCACCATAAGTCATCTACATTCAACAAGCTTTTGCAAAAATAATACAGCAACCACACTTTGACACCAGTATATATAATCAAAAAACCTAAACAAAACCCACAACAGAATTAAAAAAAAAGAGCTACTTTCTACCCTAATAATTTTGATTTATATGGTAGTAATCCAATCAACAAAGGCAGCAGAGTATAAACATTTCATTTCATGCTTAATTTCATTTAGGATCCTAGTTAAAGACTAGGGTGCTAATTACCAGCCAGTTCGAGCTAACTAAACCATTCAACAAAATGAATAATAAAATGAAGGAAAACAATCTAAAAGCAAAATTTTCAGGTAAAGAAATAAAATGAGCAAGGACAAACCAGAATTTGGACTTAGCACGGACTTCATTGGTAGCCCAGAGCTTCATGCGGTAGATCTTCGGATGCTCATCAGTCTCCGTCGGCAAAGCTCTCCCCACCACCTGGTACTGATGAAACTGCACCACACACAAACCAACAAAGCTAGAAAATGAACGAAAAATACTATAATTCCAAACAGTAATCACATCGATCATGAAAAACAGCAAATTCTAGCTGCTCAAAAGGATTCATGAGAAATTAAAAGCTAATCCAGTCATCAAATCGATCAGAGCTAAATAGATAGCCAAATCAGGAAAAACAACAAATCCTAGCTGCTCAAAAACATTCCTGAGCAATTAAAAGCTAATTTAAAGAGAATGAAACATGATCGTACCCTGTAGGTCACCATTTTCCCGAGCTTCTTAGCCTCCTCCTTCTCTCACAGTGTGTCGTCTCTGTAGGAAAGGGGCGTTTGGAGGGAATGATAGGGTTTCGGCCGTTTTATATACGAGGCTTGGAAATGCATTGAGGAAATCCCCGCACAGTTGAAAGCCCAAAAGCTGTAGTACGCACGTAATAGTCTATTTTGCTTTGGGCTTTGTCTAATTTGAGGCCTAAAATCTGTTGGTACTTCAGTTTATAAAATCCGAGACATAAATTATATGTTTTTAAATACGTACGTGGATTATCTCCCACCAAAAAAAAAAAACCTTCCCAGCCAATGATCCGGTGGTCATTGTTGAAGTCACTTGATTCGGAGGTTTTGGGTTAGAGCCTCAACCGAGGCAAAACGATAAAAAATGATGGAATTGTTAGAAGGTTTGAGCCTCGGTTGAGCATACTACCTTGTTTAAAAAATATGCTATAAAAAAAGAGAGAATTATTATAGGCTTCGAGTCTCAATGGAGCAAAAACTACGCACGTATGTGTTGTGCTACCTTGTTTCAAAAATAGGCTATAAAAACCATAGAATTATTAGAAATTACGATATATTTGAGAAATATGTTGTAGCTTATGGGCTAATTGTTTTATTTCTTGGAATCTCATTTAGTTGGATAAAAAAAGGCATATCATTGATGATGACACGTGCAATTTCTGCGGAAGCTCTAGTGAGTCTATTTTACATGTCCTTCGGGATTGTAGTTGGACACGTGGATTGTGGAAGGACGTTGTGCACCACCAACATTGGCATGAGTTCTTCAACGTTCATGACGCCCCCACTTGGCTTGACGGCTATCTTTAGAAAGAAAGACAATATTGAGTTTTGGCGATTTCTTTTTCGAGAGCTGATTTCGAGTTTATGGTATTGGTGAAATGAAGAGTTCCACGATGAAGACCGACAGCGGCCCCCGAAGACAATGTTCATATCTCAAACTATTCGAAAGGCGCGAGAGTTGCCTTAGCCTGGCAAAAATAACTCTATTCCATAGCTTAGATTGTTTTGCTCCTGTACAGTATTTTTTTTATTCGCTTTGCTCTTGTATAGTTTTTTTTGATTTGTTTTGAACAGTTATAGTCTTTCGATTAATTTAAATATCCGGCTTTTACCCTAAAAAAATAAAAAATAAAAAAAATATCACACTCGCACACACACTAAGCTCATTTGGTGTATCACGCTTGCAAGCAGGGGTTGAAGAGTTGTATATGGATGGAAGTAAGCTCATTTGAGCTAAGTTCGAGCTCGAACAATAGACTGATGAACATAGGTCAAACATAAGATTTGATTCATTTATCAAACAAGCAAGGTCAAGTTACTCGTATGCTAAACAAATACAAACTCAAACATTTGATATACGGCTTGGCTTGATTTGTTCACACCTGTCTCCTCCCTGTAATTATCCAAACACAAATTAACGCTGCTTTATGGAACCAAAAAGCTCCTCAAATGGACGTTTTGGAGCTTCAACACGAGCAACGATTTCCACCACTTTGTAATGCGATTCAGGATGAATCAACGCCTCAACCGCAACTTCTGCAACTTGATCTCTCGATATTGATCCTTCAAAAAGTGTATCCTACATATATATATATATAGACACACACACACAAAACACTATGAAGATGTATAAACAAACACGAGTTTAACGGATATCTAAAGCTCAATCTCATAGTATATACCTCTGGTTCCATAACTATATTTCCTTTAGGTGGATCGTTTTTAAGCCCACCGGGTCGAATAATGGTGTAGTTAATACCGGATTTCCTGATATATTGCTCAGCTTGAAGCTTCGCGATCAATACGAGTCCAAACACGTTAAGAACAATGTATGCAGGATTCAGTAATTGTCCCATTGCAGCACCGTTTACTAAGATCGAACTTATAAGGATAAACCTGTTAACCCCTTTCTTTCTGCAGGCTTCTACGAGATTTACAGTGCCAAATTTATCGACCTGGAAAAGATATTGTAGTTTTTTTTTTTTTTTTTTTTTTTTTTTTTTTTTGCAGTAATAATCAAAACTTGGATGAATTTGTTGAGATTTGTAAATGCTTAACTAACCTTCCATGGAGCCAGTAAATCAAAGGAAGGTTTAAAACCTGTAGCGCAAATAACTGCGTCAGAATCTTCACCAATTTGATCTGCTAGTTTTTCTGACCCTTCTGTTACATCTGATTTTACCTATGAATAAAATGAACTGAATCAAAAGTGTATAATTTGCAGTTTGCTACCGACATTTTCATTGAATTGTTTTTGTTCATGTAGTGTATCTAAATAAGATGCTGTAGAGTCCAATTTATGTTCTCACTATAAATTAAAAAAATTGTGAACAACTTCATATATATTGTTAACATTTTTAGCTTCTGAAATGGAACAAAAGAGTGAATTTATGTATAATATACAACCACAGAGTAAATGCATAATTTATATTCATCTAAGTATAAACTTATTAGAAGGCTGTAATCTTCTAAAAGCTCAGAGAATTCCAAAAGGCAAAAACAAAAGAGGGGTTCTTTAGTTGGATTACATCCAAGTTACGGGTGCACCACATACCAAGGGCAATACACTGATTCGACCTTTGAAAAGTCGAGTCTTGACAATAGACTTTAAAAAAGTCGATCCTCACGACCTTCAAAAATCATTACCTTAAAAAGGTCAATCCTCACCATGGACCTTCGAAAATTCGATTCTTTAAACAATATAATGGACTTGCTAGAGGTCGATCCAGTTCGGTGTGGTGTGTGAAAATTGGTTCTTGATTATAGAATGGACTTCCTAGATAAAAAGTCAATCCTCACCATTGACCTTCGGGAATCCTCACGATAGACCTTCGAAAAATCGATTCTTTTACTCAATAATGAATTTCCTAACTCGATTCGGTCCGGTTTGGTGTGGTGTTCAAGTAGTCTGTTACGTCGATAAAAATGTAATGGTGCAAATAAAGGGTTAAAAAAGTGATTAAAATCCCAACTTGAACTGGAACATAATTCAAGGAAAACCTCTGAAAATAAAGAAATTGAATTAAAAACTCACAAATTGAAGATCCGGGTTATTTCCAGGAAAAATACTTTTCCCTTTATCAACATCTCGAACACCAGCTTTCACAGCAAAACCTTTAGCTAAAAGCTGCTCAACAACCCTCTTTCCGGTGCTTCCAGTAGCACCGGCAACAAAGATTTTCTTCTTTTTACTTGAGCCCACTTCTTCTTTCACCTTAATTTCTTCAATTTCTTCCATCTTCACAAGTAAAATAAGATATCAGGCTCAAATTTCTGAAATAAATCAAAAGAACTACAATCAAGACAGAAATGGAATAGGGATTTTTACCGAGGATGCTCTGACGTGAAAGGAGGAACTTCTGGAAGAGGATAGAGTAATGGAGAAGGTTTTATTGATGGAAGGGAGATTGTGAAAGAGAGAGTTTCGAAGGATGGGAATAGCCATGAAATTTTATGGCAATTAAATCATGAAATTGATTTTTCTTATTTTTATTTTTGAGATTTTTTTTTTTTTTTTTTTTTTTTTGAATGCCCAATTATTTTTGAGAAGTTGATTTTCGGTTAATTACCCGCCACGAGAATCATCTAAACGGGTACACCTGTTCTCATTTGTTTTAGATTCTTGTTGGCGGTTGGGGTGGGTAATACCAAACTGTGTCCGAAAGCCGGAGGGTGTGAGTTCGAGCCCGTAGTAAAGGCCATCCATTTTTGATAAGAGGATAAAATAATGCAGTTCTTCTTCCCCGAATCAAGCAGGCTCTCGATTAACCTTTCATCGCACTCACGTGGGATCGTGAAAAGAATTTCTCACTAAGTTAGCTTTTACTGCTTTTAGATTCTTGTTGGCTATCACAAACCATAGGTCTGTGTCACTAGCTAGGGAGCATTTAGAGGTACCCTAGCAAGTTTGGGTAATTCTTTCTCGGTCATTCAATTTACACCGTAGACATACGTGAATGATTCTGGACCACACAGTTTGAATTCGAATTGAAATCATGTGGTCCAGAATCATCCACGTGTGTTACCCCTCGAATTGACTCACCATAGAAGAACTTCCCAGCAAGTTTGGGTGTTGTGCTTAATATAAAATACTTTTCGATACGATACGTGACTGACATGCTGTTGATATTTGTCCGACACATGTCATACATATTCATATATGAGACGTTGTCAGTATGGCATCAATACTCATAAACACACACTTTTTCGGCACGCTACGTGACCGATGCGACACGTGTCCTCTGATTAAAATAGGACATTTTTAATGAAACAACAGTTGATCTACCCGAGCACCACAGTTTGAAAAAAATTTGAATTTGTAGAGATCGAAATTTGCTTTCCACCTGTAGAGAGGATAGGTCAAATTTTATTGTGGTACCATTAATGGTATTCATTAAAGTAATATTATCAAAAAAAAATCATATTCGACACGTTGTCGATACTCTCCGACAAGGCGTGGACACTTTCCGACACTCGTGAACACAGATTTTTCAATTTGTTTTCTACTTTATTTAATTTTTCTTCCATTGAAATGTTAAAAGATATGATTTTGAAGATTGGTTATAATTTGACAAGTAATATATCGTGATATCGTCGTAAATATCAAGGTGCGGTAGTTGAGTTGATTAGTGGATATTTGGCTTAGTATATAAGTGTTTATTCAAGAAATCTCTATGAATGTTAGCTAGAATACAATGGGTTTATGAGAGAGAAAATTTGTCGACAATTTGCAAAACTTGGCTGCGTTTTATAAATTATATATCCGACCCCTTGAAGGGTAATTAATGTCATTATTTATAGGTTTACATAGTCACCGTTCATATGGCGGGAAATAAAGTACGAGCATTTCATAAAGGTAAGACTGCGAGTCAAGTTCGTGATTGTGTGAGTTGACTTGTACCTCGAACCTTGTAGGTTCTTCGCTTGAGACTTGACTGTGATGCCTAATGAAGCGGGCCTGCGAATTGAGGGGCGAGCTTGGTCGAGTCCCCGATGCTTCGTCTCGCCTAGTATGTGGCGTGTGAAGGCTTTGTTGATGCCCTTTGCCTAGTCGACTAATGTCGTGTGGCCCAAGACGGGCTGGTTGTTCTTGGTCCTACTCGTCTTACTATAGTGAGAGCTGATCGGACTAAGGACCCGATTCGTTATTGCGTATTTAACTTATTGTTTTTGGCCCATTCGTTATTGTGTATAGACGGGCGGGTTTAGCGTATTTAACTTATCAGTTTATTATTATAAACAACGATCTCTTATAAATTGTAAAATTTTGAAAGCAAGCAATTTTTAGTATTTTCATATTGTATATCTATTAATATTCACATAGTTTATGTCTTAATATGTACCTTAGTCTAGTTATGTAGATTTTCTTTAAAATTTAAATAATTGTTTAATATTGAATTTTAATTCTGGAAGGGAGAGATCTGCTACTCAGTGGGATGCGATGGAGGGTAGACGATGGGTGAGTCCGTATTTGTATTTTATGATGCCTGGATGGAGCGGCGACCGTCCTTTCGAATACCTCATACCCGTCACTCTCTCCCGATTAATGCAAAGGTTTCATCTTTGTTTATCCCACACACGCGTCTTTGGGATGCCCCTCGCATCCGGGACCTATTCTACCCTTGGGAATCTGTTGCCTCCGGGGCTCACTCAGAACGGCGGATTTGGGATTATGACCACACGGTTAAGTCTGGGTACTTCTTGGCTCTCTCGCGCTATCGGCCTACATTAGTGGCAGGGCCGGGGACTTCGGCTGGGGCAGACCAGGTTTGGCGACGGTGTTGGCAGCTTCCGGTTCAGGCTCGTATTCAGCATTTTTTATGCAGGTGCCTTCATGACTGTCTGGCAATTGGTCAGGGCCTTATGAGGCGTAACATAGGGACTGGTACTTGCTTGGCATGTGGAGAGACTTTGGAGACCCTACGGCATGTTTTGTTTGAGTGTGAGATGGCGGATCGGATTTGGAGGGCCTCTCCCTATTATGAGGTTTTGGGGTATCTCCGAACGTCTTCCTTTGCAGATTTTTCTTGCGCCACTTAGCTGAGCGGGGGGTACCGGACACAGTGCGGGTGGTTGGATTGATGTGGGGGATATGGAAAGCTCGTTGTTCAGCAGTGTTTGATGGACAAGCAGTTTATGTGTCGCCGGTGTGTGCTCGCTCTTTGGCAGTGACTGCTGAGTACACGGAGGCTCTGGTCGCCTATCGAGTACAGGGGGTGCCCCCAGCATCTAGCGGCTTCTTGGGTTCCCCGCCACAGGAGGTAGTAAAATGTAATGTTGATGCTGAGGTACGTGATGATCGTGCAGGTGTTGGGTTGATCTTCCGGAATTCTGCTGGGATCGTTTTGCACTCTGTGGGCTATCCTTTTGATGGAGGGGGTCGGCCGGAGTATATGGAATTGCGAGGTATTTATCTGGCGATGGAGGAGGCGCGGCGATTGCTTTAATTTACTGCGGGTGGAGGTGGAAAGTGACTGTTTGGCTTGTGTGCAATAAGCCGCAACTTGTGGATGACATCACTGCTCAGGGCTGCCTTCTACAAGTTTGCTTAGCACTGCTCCCTAGTTTTGATTTCATTTCTTTCTCTTTTGTTCGCCGTATTGGCAATGTACTCGCGCATCTTCTTGCGCGTCATTCTTTGTCTTTAATAGATGTAACTTCTTGGGGCTTTGCCTCACGGACGCGTTCTAGCAGCAGCGTGTTATATAGACGTTAATTAATAAAACCGTTTGTTTTCTCAAAAAAAAATGAATTTTAATATATATATATATATATATATATATATATATATATATATATATATATATATATATATATATATATATACTAAACACGTGTCAACATATCGTGTCATTAAGTTTTAAAATTAATTGTATGTGTCGTGTTGTGTAATGTGTCCGTGACCGTGTCTTTCTTTGCACTTATGGTATCCAAATAAATCTACTTAGCACCACATCATTCTAAAAACAGACATTTATCCAATTTACTAAACGTTGGGGCCTTTAATTGGTGTCCAATTTTTTTCTATACTGGCGACCACAACAATGTACACAAAAAGGAGTTACCCAATGCTCCACATATGCAGACATTATATTTGCAAATAATGAATCTACGTATTACACCATACATGTATTTTTAGACCACATCTTTAATTGACTTTCGAAAGTCGATCTTAGAATTGACAGTCCCAATATTGATTCTCATTAAGAACATTCGGCTTTCGGACGGTTGATTCTACGATCGACCTTCAAAAAGACGATATTTACATGATGTGAAAATAATCACCAGATGTGGTGTCAAAGGTATATGCTTAAATACATGTGATGTAACGAGTAAATCAACAAAAACGTATATGATGCCTCTGAATTAGGATGTCCACTATATTTATTGTCGTACCACTAAATAGCCTAAAAAATTATGCTCTCCTTTTTTTCAAAATTTTCACATTTTGGAAGTATCTATGTTCCCTTCGGAAAAAAAAAATGTATCTCTGTCTAAAATATTTCATATGACCGTGATATATTAAGTTTTTAAACTTGTTGGTCGTAAGTATAAATAATATTTATAAATTTAGATTTAGATGCCATAGAAACTTTATTTTAGCATTGCTGCACTTGAAATTTACTATGGTTTTGGCGTGCAACAAGAATTCGTTGTGGGTTTAATTGTGCCACATAAAATTTTCTGTCAAATTCTCTCTACAACGAAGAATTATCTAATCGTCATGACTAATTGATTTACATAAATTGAAATAATAATAAAAAAACACAATTTTATACTTGGCGTGGAATATGTAGAGCTTATACGGCTTTGTGAAAGGGGATGGACTTGGGGCATTCAAATATCACCTGGAAAAGTGACCCGAAAGGGCAGTATTCGGTTGCTTCGAGTTATCATTGGCAAATGCAACAGGTTATGCCGAGGCAGGATGCGGATCACACCATATGGAAGAAAATCTAGAATTTAAAAGGGTTTGCTCGAGGTAATTTCCTACTTTGGTCGTTAAATCATGAGTCTCTCCCGGTTTATGGGCTAGAAGACATATTATTCCCTCCGCCAGATGTTGTGTATGGTGATTCTGAAGAGACAAGTCTTCATACGTTTACATATTGCCATTGGACAAGCATGGCTTGGTGTTTGAGCCTCCCACGAGAGTGCTGGGATCTTTTTTTCGGGGCTGAAACGGTTCAGGGCTGGCTGTGTTTGAACTTGAGCAGGGGTATCTTACCGGTCCTGGGAACTAAGGCTTGGATATACGTTTGGCGGGAAGCCCTATATGGTATTTGGCTATGGAGGAGCAAGATTCTTCACGACAATGATGAAGAGAGACCACCAGCCCTGGTTTTCTTGTCTCAGTGGTGAAAAGGGCTTAAAACTTTGCGTCTCGACATGAGATAAAGATTAAATTTTGTATTTTTTTCCTAGTGCAGATTTGCCTTATTGCTGTATAATTTTCAGGTATATGTACATCTACTGCCAATTTTTGCCTATTGTTAAATAAAATGCCTGTTTCTTAAAAAAAAACACAATTTTATATGTTCATGATTTCTCTGTGTCACATAGGATTTTCCGTCAAATTTCTTTCTGCACAAAGAATCTTCTGCTGACTGCAGATGGTTAACACGTACTTATTCAAAAAAAAAAAAAAAAAAAAAAACACCTTATAACCAAAGTAAAGTTTGAAATTGGCATAATTCCCTATTTCCCAATTATTCAAACAATACAAAACAACCGATGAAAAACACAACATTATATATGAAATGTCCTTTCTTAATGAAAATAAAACAAATTAATTTTAATCTAATTTACCCACATCTTAAGGGCCTTCAAAATCCACCACTCGAACATGGATTCAAACAACATCTGAGGAGCCTTCAAAATCAACCACTCGAGCATGGATTCAACCACATCTGAAGAACTTTCCAAATCCACCACATAAACATGAATTCAACCACATCTCGATAGGACACTGACACTCGAACATGGATTTAACTACATCTGGGATTGGGAAGCCTTCTAAATCCACCACTCCTAAATTAAGACTCTGCCCCATCATCTTGGCTAAACCATTCGCAACTCAATTCACTTAAAAAAGATAGCAACTCTTTTTTTGCCGTCAAACCACTAGATATATCGTTCCCATGAGCCTTTTTTGCAGCAAAATCTTGACAATTTTTTGCACTTTTTAATCGATTATCACTAATATGTAATTTTGGTGGATCAGTTGACAAGCACTTATCAAGTTCAGCTCCATTTTTCTTATCAATTTCCAAACGCCGCTGCAGTTCATCAACAAAACTTTGAAGGTTCACTGAATTACTATTAGCTCCTTTTTTTGACATCGAAATTAATGGACTCTAAAAAAAATTATGTAATTAAAAATGGATGAAGCATTGTGTTTGTTGTCATAAAAGATGTTTAAATAGAGGATTCATAGGCCCGGAAATTTTATTATGGTCCTGGACCAAGTATGATTTGGTGATCCATGACCAATAGGAAATCAACAAAATACACAAGGGTCCACCGTGTAAAATATAAATGCCATTAATTTATATTTTTATCCTTCTTATAAGGATTTTTATTGGTGGACAAGTGTGACATGGTGATCCTGGATCACCATAAAACCACTGTCATAAGGCCTCTAATTTGATGCTTGAAAAGGGAAAACAATTTGTTAGTTTTCTTGTTAAGGGGCATTGAAGGAAAGAACATAAATCATTAATTTATGTATTCAATATTTCTTTTTCAATTTGGAGACCGGGGAAGTAGATTTTTATTTTACTAGGGACAGGGATTAGAATCGAAATTAATTCCCATCAAGAAATGCAATGACATGTACCACCACACCAAATCCAATTCTCATAATTTTATGTATTATGATATAGTCAAAGAGTAGTTGGTTCAACAACAAATTGTCATAACAAAACGACACACCACGTATTTACATTATTTATCATGGTAGGACCCACATCAAACAATATGTTATATACTATTATTAGTGTGTAAAAAACTGTTGTATCATATTATTATTTGTGATAACCTTAGACTTAGAGGAACCGAGATCCTCTGCTGTTCCAAGTTGCTGTGCTTGCTGCTGTATGTATGTAAATTAATTAGTTTGTTTAATTTTCTTTTTTCTTTCCTTACAATTTCCGGTGCTGAATTTACTTTCTTACCCCCCATCCCTCTTATCACAGCAGTGCTGTGATGCTTCAACACAACAGAGGATCCAGCCTCAGACTTAGAGTATCATATGTTTTTTTTAGAATAATACTAGTTTCCAAAAAAAAGAAAATCGCAATAAATATTCTTAACGACTACCATTATTGCTGGGGCAATTTCGTTATTGCCAGGGCGATTGTTCGGTAATGTTATGATGGTATGTGTTAATATTCAAAAAGTTGTTCCGTGTTACCGGTGACCCGTTTTTTTTTTCTATTAATTGTAGTAGGTCTTACACCATGGGCGGATCCAGGAATTTTATTCAGTGGGGTTACCGAATTTTAAAACTACTTTTTTTATCCAGAAATTTGTTCACTGTAGCCTAAAACTATATTTTTAAATTATAAAACTATAATTTTTTAAAAACAAAACTACACCGTTTTAATACCAAAAAAATTCAGGGATCTTAGTGGGGTCACGTGACCTGCCCTTGTCAACACAGATCTGCCTTTGTCTTAAACCATGATTTATGGTGTAAAAGTATGATATGTTAATTTATTTTAGCCTTTTGTTGTTGAATTATCACCGCTATGTATCTCTTGCCCATTTGTAAGTTTTTGTCAGAGTAGTGCTACTTCTACAATAAAACGGTCACATCGAATGACAACAACATATTTTTAAATTATTGATCATTATGTATGATCAGCTGATTAATACGATCTCACTCTGATCCATAGTAGTGTAAAAGCGTGTGATGGTCATTGTCCGGAGAAACGAATACACATTTATGTATTGTTGTTCACTCCTAAAGTTGAAGGTAAGTCCACTTAACTTTTAGTTCAATATACTCAGAACAAATCACTACAACAACTTGCAATCATCTAAAATTATTTGATGTTATCTATAAGTTACTACGAACGTTGTTTTTAATGAGTGTGATTATACTAACACTAATGCATCAGATCCCATCAGAATTCCGAACTTTGTTTAAGAAAGAGGAATGCATGTTTGAGATGATAGGCGACTCAAATAAACGTAAATTAGTATCTTTTATAACTTTTAGTGTGGGATTGAGAGAAAATGAGGTGAGCGGGTTAGAGTTGGCGTGGGACATCAATTTTTGTAAGGCTTGCACGTGACATCTCTTCAAATTCTCGTTTCATTTCATCGACCACTTCTCTCATAACTTGCGTGACCAAGGTGAACTTGGTGTGACCATGCCATGGAGGATTTAGTTCAATTTCCCTCCAAAAGTTTACATCTTTATTCCCTCACTTTAATCCCCATTAATTTAGTGATCGATCCAACCATTCCATTCCCATAAAAATACATACAATACCGAGAATATACACCTCATTAGCATCTTGCTTCACTTAATAAAATAATTGTATATTGTTGTTGAAAACAAAAACAACATTACACAATAACATATAGAGAAATGAAGGGTAATTCGAGTACTCCCGATTAGAACGTACCGTTATATTACTGTCACGTATATTAATAAGTAAAATAATTTTGTGTTTTTTTTTTTTTTAAATGTGGCGGTTATCCGACAATACGTTTTAATAAGAAATTTATGCATCAGAATTTTCCGAGAAAATAAATTGAATTAAGAAGTTTGATAAGATTTTTTAATCAATGAGATGTAAACGAGAATCCTAAAAATGCACATTGATGGCCTATAGTGATTATCAATAAAGAAGAATATTTTGTAGCATTAAAATATGAAATATTTTGACAATCGATATGGATCAATTGGGCAATGAAATATCATGACCAAGTCTCTATTGATTGATTGATTTAATGAATGAGAATCCTTTACCAAGTTGCTATAAATTGATTGTTACATCAGTTTTTTTTTTTTTTTTTTTTTTTTTGAATAATATCATAGAAAATTGAGTAGAAACTTCATATACAAGTTAATCAATAATTAGTCATTATTGAGAATATAGAGAAAATAAAAATCATTGAGAATACACGAGTAGAGAAAAATACTGTAATCAAAATTTCGATCAAGGCCGGGGTTAGTAATAGTAAGTATAAAAAATTACTCCATAATTGATGTAAATTACTGGTTAATTTACGCATTCACTCATCCAATAATTGATGTGAAAGTCGCAGTTCCGAATCAAATCTCACTCCAACTTCAAAGACAGTGTGACAAGACCGCCATATACCTCGTCCCGAATCAAATCTCACCAACTTCAAAGCGAATGATGAGATCATACATACCCATCTCTTTTATCACAAAGCTAACTCTCATAAGATATATTAAAATGATTATTTACAGAACCGAAACACACACCATACCTTAAAAAGACAAAGACAAATCTGTCATACAATATCTCTAATTTTTTATCACTAAACTATGCCTTTGGAATACTAAATTAGCTCTGATAAGTCTGCGAAATAACAAAAGAATACTTCTACTCTATCATTTATCACACATATCGCTATAAATGATATAAAAAATTAAATATATCTAATCGTAATAAGATATAACAAAGTAAAAAAATGTGAAATCATAGCATGAGTGAGCAAGTGTGATGAGCTCATATGATACTAAACGGATACATTACATTTCTATCATTATAACGTTGATGTCACAAAACGTACTTAAAGAAATACCAAAACATCGTAACGATCTTTTCTTTGTGTCCATGATGATTTGCTACGCTCGTTAATTCGGTGTTGAAGGTGTCCAACATGAGTTAGAAGAAACAATATGCACAAAATCAAACAAAACTTAAACTTAAAGATATTAATAAATTACCTATAATTTTTTTTTTTGAGGGTAATTACCTATAACTTAGCAGCTAAGCTTTCACAATTTTTCATCAGGAAACAAACAAACAAACAAACAAATAGAAGACAGAAAATTAAAGAGATGTACATATGTCAGAATTCCCATTGATTTTCATCGTAAATTATTAAAACTACAACTCAATGCAGCCGTCGCCCGGTCGCCGGCGGCATATTTTTTCGATCTAGAACCGATGATCGGTCGGCGATCAGATACTACATCCAAAACAGAGGTAGAAACAGCAGAGAGTCGAAACCAAAATCATGGCTTCCAAAACATACACGATCTGGAAGAGAAAGCGATCCATAAACCAGATATGCAAAGTAAACTTCTTTTTCCACCTTAACCCAGATGAAAAACTCTTAAACCTCCACCTTTTTCCACCGGAACCACCAGTTTCGCCGCCGCCGCCGCTTCCTCCTCCGCCGTTGCTAACACCATGGTTGTCTTCTTCTCCTTTACTGGTTTTCTTGCTCCTCCACCTCTTAAAGACATCTGGAAAACTCGACTTCTTCAACATCATAATTTCCTCTTTTTATCTCTGTAAATAATTTGCAGTTTCTTTTTTTTCTATATTATTTTGTCGAATTCGATGCGATTTTATGGAGGAATAAAGAACGTTAGTGGGGAGTTTTTTTTCTTTATCAATATTCTTTTTGGGCCGAGGAGGTTGTGAGGAATATAGAGGGGGTAAATTTGGAAATATACGGGAAAGTTCGTGCACAACACGACAACCTAGTACCTGGTCATTCCACATTTTGTGGATTTTTTTTTCTTTATTTTTTTTTCTGAAAAAACTAGTACGCTGTGGGCTCTGTAGGGTTGGTTTGGAATAAAATTCTAAAAGAGCCGTTAAAGGGTACAAAAGGTTAAATTATTAATCGTACCCACCCGTTAGATATATGATATTTTTAATAATATAAAAAAAAAATTACATTTTTGTTGGTGTCATATGGTTGTACTGTACCAATGTTGTTTTGTTGTAAATCGTCAAAAAAAATAATTGTGATACATCGTGATTAGTCCATAACAACGTTGTTTTATTATAAATTAAATCATCATTTCAAGGCACTACAATTACCCTACAACAACATTAAAAAGAATGACATTTATTCGTACTACGTTCATTCTACTCGTATATCATTATATTTGTACATTATAGTAAAATCGATCTTATGAAAGTCGGTTTTCAAGTCAAGAAAGAAACTCCCTTGGATGTATTGTGAAACCGACATCGAGAAAGTTTCGCTTCGCTAAAAAAAACCACGTGAAGACGGTTTTTGGTTCCAAGACCAACTTTTATAAAGTCGGTTTTACTGTGGAGAATATGTAAATTGATAACGAGTAGAACGGAATAGAGTGACGCTTCACCTAGTAAAAGAACTATCATGAATCCTAAATTAACAATCACTTCACAATAAAACATTACATTTATTTGGACAAAACAATACGTTACAACACTTATTTAAAACTAAACAAGTTCCATAAAAATAAAAAAAAAGAAAGAAAAAAAAGAACCTATTGGCAAGTTTTGAAATGAACAGAAAAAGGGAAAGAAGCCATCCAATTTCCAAGAATAATTGTATGCTGTCCAGAAGGCAAAACAACATAGCCACTATAATCCACAAGTCCCAAATCTTTGCATGCATTCAATTTGAAATGAACTTTCTTGCTCTTTCCAGCTTCAACAAAAACCTTCTTGAATGCAACCAATTGTCTAATCGGGGCTCCGACAATTTCTTGCGGGGCGGCCGAAAAAACCATAACAACTTTGCTTCCATCTACTTTACCAGTGTTTTGAACTTCCACTTTGAAATCAAAGTGTGTATCTTTACATTTGAGATCATCAACTTTAATTGCGGGGCAAGATGGTTTGACGGACCCTGTATTAGAAGACACAAAGTTAGTGATAAATGTCAGATAAAGTTGTAGTTGAAATAGAACAGTCTTGATCAAGTGTATTCTGATTTTCATTAGGTACCTTATGTAATTGAGATCGCGACAATGTTGGAATTTATTCAATTTGATATCGATCGAACGTTTAGGAGCAATAAGGATGAAATTCCAAGTTGTGTAGCTAAGTCCATATCCAAAAGGATACACAAATGGACCTTTGAAAAACTTGTATGTTCTTCCTGGATAACCTAGTTCTTCAACTGGTCTTAGTTGCATAGATGTCATTGGTATTTGATCTACATAGCTGTTTTCATGCCATGTAAGTGGTAATCTTCCACCTATACATATATAAACACACGATACGTAACGTTACATAACACTCTCAGATATAAAACCAAATTGAGGTACTTCCACCAATAAACACACAATACATAACGTTACATGTATTATCAAAACACAATAATACGCAAAGTGTAACGTATCATTATCAAATATATCTGAAAGTTGAATTTCAGCACAGTGTCAATGAGAAAAATTAAGGCTGTAAGCGAATTGGGTTACTCGTGAGCTACTCGTACTCAACTCGTAAGGGAGTTTGACTCGAATCGGGTTTTTCGAGTTCAAGCTACTCGAATGATTAACCGAGCCGAACTCGAGCTTTAAAATATAGTATCGACTAGCTCGTGATAGAGTTAATCGAGCTTGATTAAACAATTTTTTAATTCATCATTATATTTATACAATTTATTATTAAATACTATCTTTATAATTCATAAATTATTATTCGAGTTGAGTATTAGACAAGTCGAGCTTGATCTTGCCATGTTTTATAAAACAATAAATGAATTCTAAGAAAATAATCGAGCTATATCGAGTACTTAGTGCATGAATCGAGTTCGATCTTGCCTTTTTATGGCTCGATCGAGCTCGAGCCCGAATATTTTTAGTAGAGTCGAGCTCGAGCCCTGAGAAGTATCGACTCGACTTGGTTCGATTACACCCGTAAGAAAAATACTTACTTGGATTATATTTGCCAAAGACAACATTAGCAATCCCTTGACCACCTTCTTGACCAGGATAACCAGCCCAAATAATAGCTTTAATATTGCCATTATTCTTAGCAAAGTTAATATCAACACCACCAGCAGACAAGATGACTAGAATAACTGGACCCTTGGATGTGGCTGCAACCTGATTGATCAACTGTGTCTGATAACCAGGAAGAAGAAGGTCAACTCTATCAAGACTTTCCCTTTCGATATCCGTGTTGATTCCCGCCACGATTATCGTTGCATCCGCTTTCTTGGCTGCCTCTGTTGCATGGAATATGAATGTGTCTTCTGTGCATTTTATGTCCTTACAACCTTGTTCATATATTACATTATTCTCAACTTCTTTCCCTAAACCGGCTAGTGGTGTCGTGTACCGACACGGTTTTCCTGCATTTGATATACAAAAGTTTGATCAAATACGATACTGTTACAACCAGATTAACACTTTATTATTGTTAGATTATATATAACGGTATCATTATACACCTGCGTAATTTCCGATCATAGCTTCAGTAGCATTAGCATGGGGTCCCACAACAGCTAAGGTCTTGATCTTGCTTGAGCTCAAAGGCAAAGTGTCATTATCATTTTTTAGCAAAACAATGCCTTCAGTTGCAGCTTGAATGGCTAAATCAATATGGTCTTTAGTACATACATCTTTTTTCCCAAGGTTTTGGTATTTAGGGTTTCCATCAAAAAATCCAACCCTAAATAGAACCAAGAATAGGTTTTCCAAAGCCCTATCAATTTCAGACTCTTTTACTTTTCCAACCCTAACTGCATTGCCTGCATGCTTTCCATATATGTCTCCACAGTCCAAATCCAAACCTACATGTATAATATACAATCGTAGGTTATATCAAATGTTATGCATTATACCGACATATTTCTATCATTTTTCACGTAGTAGCGGTGTGTACAGTGAAAAAGATTAGAAATATATGGTGACATTAAAATAGAGATATGAAATAATTAATTAACCTGCTTTAAGAGTTTGTGCAACAGCATCTTCATAGCTATCAGAGAGCCAATGATGTCTATCCACCATAACCTCAACTGAGTCACAATCAGACACAATATACCTACACATGATCAAATGTGCTCAAAATTATCTTCTAATTAAACTAGCTAATACAAGAATAAAAATAAAATATGATTTAAAGAAATATGTATGTATGTATGTATATGTATGTATGATATATCACATACATATGTTGTAACGCCCCCAGACTCCGGGCCTGATAGCGCTAAATGAGTCATAAATTGTCCGTCAATCGCTTGAGATCCATCATCATCGCTTTGGTCTAAAAATTGCTAACCTAAGTTAACAAGATATTTATGTCTCACACTTATATGAGGGTGAGAATTCACTTACTTTACCGACGTGAGATTTTACATATGTCTTACCCATTTAGATTCCATTCTCCTCTAATGGTCTCCTTCAATAATCTTGGATCAGCACATGCTGGAATGCCATTGACTCTATTGTAAGAACACATAACACTACTTACATCACCTTCTTTCACACACATTTCAAATGGTTTCACAAATGTTTCCACCATGTCTTGTTCTGTCACCTACACCATTAATTATCATAATCACACACAACAAACCCCTTAATTATAATTAACTAAATCGTAACATTAATATATCACAACAAGAAAAGACAGATGTTAAAGGCACCACTGTTGCAAATCTACTTTCTGGAATGGTACCACACTGACATTTAACCTCTGAAAAGTTGAATTTAAGCTCCACATTTGACTTTGCTGAGATCGAATGTCTATATGTGCGTTTCGACTTCTATGTAAAGCCAAAAATAACCCAAATTAAAGTGTGTGGTTTTACGGTACATTTAATTGTTGTGATGCATTTAACTAACAACACCTTAAGAAAATCAAATCAATATATATACGTACGTACGTAGTCGAATCCTATGATGCACAGATACTTAACACACAACTAAGGATGAATTTGTAATTTTCAAAACTTAGATACAAGATTTGTATTTGCATATTCATAACCTTGAAATTTCGAACTAGGCATGTCGAAAATTGAGTAAATACCTTTCGGATAATGAAGGAGAAACTATCTTAAAATGATGAAATGTTCCCCAAAAAATGAAGGGACCGGTACTTATAATTGTAATATCTGCATAAATGCCTCCATACCCGTATCCTATATTTTATATAAACATGTTACACACGTATCACGTATCCGTATCCATGCAACCTATGTCGAATATAAATTTAATATTCGACTTTTCAGAGGTCGAACGTCTATCGTCAAACCTAACCCGGAATTTGGTACACATCAGATTCAAATAAATCAACATATATATATATATATATATATATATATATATATATATATATATATATATATATATATATGTATATGTATACGTACCCTTGCATCATTAGTTTCACGGACAACTCCGTACCAATTATCAACATCATAGGCTGCATAGTGCTTACAACATGCAGAAACCTTAAGAGGTCTATGTTTAAGATCTTTTGTGTTCTCAGTTCCTTCAACATCTTGCAAGCCTCTGACATAGTTTACCGCGTATTTTCCGACCGTATACGGGTCCTCCCCAGGCGTCTCGAGTGCTCTACCCCATCGCGGATCTCGGACCACATTGATGTTTGGACTCCAAAATGTTAAACCTGCATTTCCTAAATTGTACATTGCCCTAGCCTCCGTTGAAACCGCCTGTCATTAATTGGATTGACAAAGTGATAAGAAACGAGCCGAATCAAATTAAATTGGGTATTGCTCTAAATGATTCAAGCATATCGAAATCTTATTGAGATCGAGTTTAAGTTCATATTCGATGAAGTTTTGCATTGAGTTTATGAGATTAATAAGCTCCAAATTAAATTTGCATATATTAATCAAGTCATATCATTTAATAATAAAGAATTTGATTCTAATCTATTACTCCCTCCGTTCCGAAAAACACGCATATGAAGAACGTTAATTAATGCTTTAATATGAATGTCAAAATTACTATAAGAAAAACTTAGTCTGTAATTAATTTAATGATGTATTTATTCTCTCATTCCTTAATTTTTTTTTGATTAAAATCTCATTCCTTACTAATATTTTTGGATAGTTATTTTGGGACAAATATTTTTGACAACTCTCTCAGTTATTTCAAAACGGAAGGACAGTTATTTTAGAATGAGATATTTTTAAATCTGATGCCGATTATTATTTAACGGCGGAAGGAGTATTTTTAAACGTAATTGTTTTTTAGCTATATATAAACGTAATTGTTAAACTTGTAATAAATTGATAATTACCGAAAAACTTTATACAACAAATTAAGAGTTTTGGGAATAAAAAAAAATTAAGCGTTTTGATAAACGTCAAGATTACCGATTATGTATTCTATGGTCATGTATAAATATACATATATGCTCTTTATATTATCTAAAAATATATTAGCAAGTTTGCTCGCGAGTTATGTGAGTCAGAGTATTTCATTGTTCTTTCACGACTTGTTTAATGTTTAAGTTGGGTAGAATCCGAGTCCGAACTTATTTAAGCGAAGTCAAATCAAGTTATGACTCAGGCCCATGCATGACAAGTTACCAATAACCCAACTTGTTTACGACCGTAATTTATATCTTTCAAAAATTATATATAAAACTCACTTGACCAATAGATCTCCATAGGGTTTCATTAAAAGCAGAAGCAGTTGTAATAGGTGTAGGAAAACTCGTTGCAGCAGGGACATTATCGTCAAAATGCGTCGTGGGGCCCCACCACGGTCCGACGTCGGAAACACCATGCAACGCCTCGGACCACCACTCGTATTTCGGAAGTCCGATCCTCTCCACGCCGGAAGTCGTATCCCAGATCTGACCAGCCTTCTCGTCGACGGTCAACCGGTCAATCAAATCTTTAATACGAATTTCATATGATAAAGAAGTGTCACAATATGAAAAATGTGTGATGTTTAATCCAAGGTCTGAAAATCTTTGAGGGTCACAAACGTAAAGGTAAGACTTAGTTTTGGCCGGTGGATCTAAAGTGCTTGCAATCCTAGCCGTTGAAACAATATATGAAAATGAGAAAAGTGAGAGAAAAACTAGGACTAGAGTAGTCTTCTTCATGGTTTTGGAAATCAAAGAGAATGAAAATAAGATATAATTAGTGAAATAGTGTTTATATAGGCTTAGTGATTTCAGTTCAAAATGATTGGATTAGAGATCATGTTTGGGAATTATTATCTAAAAAATTGAGGATCAAAATCCTTGATACTCGATGAGTAAGTTAAGTGATTAACATGTGGATAATTTTCCTCAAAAACAAAAAAAACATGTGGATAATTCTATATTTTTAATCAAGATTTTTTTTATTAATGATGTGTTTCAGTTGTTACTCAATTAATATAATAATTAATAATATGGGAATGAATGTATATTTCGTTTCCGAAAAAACAAAATTCCAATTATCCCATGATGATTTTAAATTGAGTCACCTGATTAAAACGTCAATGTGATGAAAAGTAAAAACAAAATCTCTTTCCTAAAAACATAAAATAAAAACAGAATCGTAGTATTAGGTAACTTTTTTATTATTGAATAACTTAAAATTTTAATTAGAATGCGCGTTTGGCTTCTACAAGAAAAATCGATCACATTCAGGTAATAGTAGGTTGAAGAAGCAGTGTCCTATCATGTGGATATTATCGACGGGCAATGCGGATCATTAGGGCTTAAGGGAAACACCTCTTCAATGGAAATTTTAATTTCCTAGTTGTATATTTCACTCAAAATTATATATTTTATAATTTGTGAATGTGTTCGTTTTTTTCGTAAGTGATATGGGCCAAAATTAGAATTATTTGACACATGACGGGCTTGCAAATTTTGTTAAATCAGAGGCAAAAAGAGAATATATTCTAGTCGAGGGCTTCACGTCCCAACATATTAGTCATTCAAGACATCAGGCAGGTCTCAAACTCGTTATGGTCTTGGTACAAGGGTTGGATACACTTACATAACTAAGCTACAAATCTTGAGCTCGCTGAACATTTGATTTACATTTTGAACGAAACTTTGATGCCTTAAGAAGTATTTTTCCATACGGTAGGCATTCAGTACAGGACATGCATGCTCAACTCTATTTTGCTAGAGAATTGGTGCAGAAATAGGCTCATCGCGCATGATTTTTTGAGTTGATCGGTGTGCGACACTGACATCATTGTTATCATAATTACAACAAGGACAATTTTGTTAGATGCGTAATCGGGCACGAATTTCTTCCACATACAAACATCAATGATCAACATTGCGAAGTCACGCCCCCTATTTTACATTTGAATCACTCTTTAACTCAATATTTCTTTACTGATTCAAGCAACGAAGGGAGTTCACGTGAAAAATCCGCCTCCCTCGGAATACTAAGCAACATTTAATTAACTTCTTGTTAAATATACGTTGAGATCCTTAAAATATACGTTGAGATCCTTAAAATACCTCATTTGCTCTTAAAGTGCATAAAGAACCACTAATCTTATGACATTTTTTTCCCCTTTATTTTCCCATTTTAAATATTAGAATCCAATCTTACCCTATAAGCCAACTAGGGATTGCCACATGTACATGATGAGGATAATAGAATATCAATTCCCCTATTACGCCCATGAATTATTCTTCATTGGATTGGGGGATATCGACAAAGTATACTTGTAAGCAGCAATAAAAACAAAAACAGCTCATACTAATAGGTCCTTGGTCGTCATTTCACCTCGCCTTCAGTCTTAAAATGTTAATAATATATCTTCTTATTAGCTTGAACTTTTAAAAAAACGATAATAATTCAACATTATATTTAAATTTCTTGAAAATCCATGACCCGTTATCAAAATGTTCGGTATTTGCTGAACAAACGGTAGGGTACACTACATGTTATAAGTCTCGAATCACCGTCTTTTTGGTGTTTAAAGGTGCACTTTTCATTGTGATCAATGACTACCAGACTATCACTTAAGGCACTAATTGGTGGTAGTAAGTCAAGAACTTTATTTCCTTTAACACGCTCTTCGCCAGTGTGGCAGTATATGATAATGCTGTCATCTGTACACAAAGAAGAAGCACTAAACTGTAATTAACAAGACAAAGAGGCCTGGCCAGAGGCGCTTATATGTGGCTGTATGAGGCATCTAGTACACACAAAGACAAGACCAAACTAGTAGGCTAACAAGACAAAGAGGCAAATACTTGCAAGAATAAACTGAGGAGCCAGGGGGTTGATCCTGATCTCCCGCCTCCAATACCATATTAGGATCAATGACTACAGGTTGTCATTAAACCAATTGGTGGTAGTAAAGACGTAACTATATTTCCTTTAACAGCCCCAAGACTTGTCTCAGAGTTAAAAATGATCCGGTCAACTGTTTAGATTATTGTCGACCTCGTTTAGTCTAAAAGGGCTAACCCGGATTGACAAAATATTTAAGTTTCACGGTTAGATGAGGGTGACTATGATATAACTTTATAGACATGGGACTAGCTTCATACAGATTGCTATATTTAGATGGAAAATGAGTAATATATTGAGATAAACTAAATACAATAATTTTCCAAGTGACAAATGCATGGACCACAAGTATGCATATGGTCTCTGGTAATATCATATTGTGAGGTTGTGGAAAAGCAATGTGAGGCTAAAACCAAATGCAGAATCTAGAAACCCAATCAGATACAACCTAAAGATATTCAAAAGATAAGAAGTCCCTTTACTCTACTCTCAAATGCTACAAATAACCCCCCACTGTCTCCTCTAGTTTTCCTCATCAGCATAACATTTCTATACACAACCCTTAAAGGCATTTCTCATCAAATTATAACCTTTTTTTAAGTTGTATCAATGGCTGCATCAACCATGGCTCTCTCTTCCCCGTCTTTCGCCGGAAAGGTGGTCCCTCCACCGCCCCGGAGTCGATGAGCAATGGCCGGTTTTCGATGAGGAAAGCCGCCACCGCCAAGAAGACCGTTTCGTCCGGTAGCCCATGGTACGGCCCAGACAGAGTTAAGTACTTGGGCCCATTCTCTGGTGAGCCCCCAAGTTACCTAACTGGTGAGTTCCCTGGTGACTATGGCTGGGACACTGCTGGGCTTTCAGCTGACCCAGAGACCTTTGCCAAGAACCGTGAGCTTGAGGTGATCCACTCCAGATGGGCCATGCTAGGAGCTCTTGGGTGTGTTTTCCCTGAGCTCTTGGCCCGCAACGGTGTCAAGTTCGGTGAAGCCGTGTGGTTCAAGGCCGGAGCCCAAATCTTCAGCGAGGGCGGTCTTGACTACTTGGGCAACCCTAGCTTGGTCCATGCCCAAAGCATCTTGGCCATCTGGGCTACCCAAGTTGTGTTGATGGGTGCAGTTGAGGGATACAGAATTGCTGGTGGGCCACTTGGAGAGATAACTGACCCACTTTACCCAGGTGGAAGCTTTGACCCATTGGGCCTTGCTGATGACCCAGAGGCTTTTGCTGAGCTCAAGGTGAAGGAGCTCAAGAACGGTAGATTGGCCATGTTCTCCATGTTTGGTTTCTTTGTCCAGGCCATTGTCACCGGAAAGGGACCATTGGAGAACCTTGCTGACCACCTTGCAGACCCAGTCAACAACAACGCCTGGTCCTATGCCACTAACTTTGTCCCCGGAAAATAAATTTTTATGATTTCAAATTTGTTTCTGTTTGTTTTTTTTAAATTTTCAAGAAAAAAAATGTTTCTGTTTGATGGTTATGTAAAATTCTTGTGAATGCTATGGAAATATTCTATCATCTTGCTTTTCTTTCTCTCTTTATTTATTTTTCTATTTGCCCTGTGTACAGTTGCTGAAATGAATCATGTCTTTCACTCATTTGGGGAGGATATATTTGTCATAAAGTAAGTATAACTAAGAAGAGGGAATAGGATCTCTCAAGTACTTGATGTAGTATTCTCTCAAGTAAGGGTGATCTAACCACACACCAAAAATGTGAAAATCATCTATTCGTTTATTTATTTTTTTCAAAACTACGTCGTTTTGATGATAATGTGTAAAAACAAATGCACTTTACCTTTAAGTACTTGAAAGGATCTACTCCCTATGAAGAGTGGTGCAATGTGCATCTCAGAATGAATGGATGTGACTTCTGCTAAAGCTGAAGTCCCAAAGTTGACTTCTGCCCAAAGCTCATTTTTGCTCAGCTGACTTTGCTCAGCTTCGTACTCGGCTTTGTATAAGAGGTCAAGTCATATTTCCTAACAAATCAGCTTTTGGATCCCAGCCTCTCCTCCACTTTGGGGACGTGGCGTGATCACTACCGCCTAAAAATTGTGTGTTTTCTCCCCGAATGGAATGGGCTCAACGTCGCCCAAGCGAGGGTGTGGCCGGGATTCAAAAGCCAAGGATCCGGACTCTTTAAGAAGCGTGGTGCAATGTGCATCTCAGAATGAATGGATGTGACAAATTGGTGAGATCAATAGAGGGAATGCATATCATCCGTGAACATCTATGGCACACAATTACAATGCAGCATGAAGGTGTATGATGTAGATGACACACACACACACACACACACACACACGCGAAGACGCCATACAAAAGTCACCTAGAAATAATGCGCTGAAACAATAGATGAATCCAGTTCTTTAGCTACACGGCCGATTCACAGAACAAGCCAATACCAAAGTATGAAAATGTGTCAACATATTGCTTACTAAAAGGATAGAGTAAGGACTTACAAAGACCATTTCAGTATTGCACTTGCAGGTTATGCAAGTGTTTTAAGAGCGAGGATGTGATATCACACATTACAACTCTACATTAATGATCTGAGTCATAACAATCAATAAGTTACACATCACACAATGGTTTCAGATTACAACTATCGATGTGTGTATGGTGTCTGGTATATTCAAGAAACTCAAATGTGTATCAAAGGCAATTCAATAACTAGGAAAAAGAGCAAAACCAGAAAATGGCAAAAAAGGCTTATTCTACATTCACCAGGTAACAAGTTCTTATGTATTTCTACCCCAGCCTGGATTTTGTTCTTCACAAAGTGGCCTTATCTGCAAAATGCTAAAGCTTATATTTCTACATACCACCCCATTTTGACAAAAGATTTTATATACTTTCTTCATAAACCCATAAAAAAATAGAACGTGGCATACAACAAACAATCAAATGAATTGGAAACATGAAAATTCGGAATTTCCCGCATCTGCCAGCTTAGCGTGAAAAGAATTGTAGATTTCTTCTAGCAGTCGTCGGGGGAGAACAACGTTCAACACATTTGATGCAATTGCAACTTATAAAGCTGCCTTTTTAACTTGAGTATTCATTTACACCGTCCACCAAAATCTTTGTGGCAGTCTTCACTGCCTACACTTTAACATTGCCCAAAGAAAACAAATAATGTTTAGCAACCGATTTATCAAAGCATAACAACAATATTCTTATATAAAACATCGACACAAAAAGATGCTTATGACAACGTGACTAAGGTTGTAAGTGAGTCAGGCTACTCGTACTTAACTTGTAAAAGTGCCTGACTCGGTTCGATATTTTTCCAGTTTGAGCTTGAGTCGAACTACTCGAATGATTACTCAAGCTGGTCTCAAGCTTCAGAGTATAGTAATTGAATAGCTCATGAGCTGATCGAACTTTTTATTTACTAATTAATTTATTAAATAGACAAGATTCATTAACAAACAATATCTTATGTAAATCATTAAATATAAGTCCAATTGAGTTCGAGCTTCTCCCATTTGATAGAGATAAATGAATTCTAGAAAGATGGTTGGGTCACGAGTCGAGTCGAGTCAAGTAATCTCGAGTAGTAAACAAGTCAAGTTCAATCTTGGCTTTTATAACTCGAACGAGTTCGAGGTAAGTTTCGAGCCTGGGTCTTTTTACTTGAATCTAGCTCGAGCCCTAGTGAGTATCAACTCGATTACACTCCTAAACGTGATTAATTGAACTGGTATCCATGAAAGATATCATGGAGATACAAGCAAGATATTACAGTAAATCGTGAGGTTAGTTGGAGGCTTACTTGCTAATGAAGAAACTGAAGAAGAATGAAAGAGACACTGTATAAAGAGCCGAAAATTGCAACTCCAGCAACAAAATTTTGGAACAGCTTCTGATTGTTCCTTGGAATAAAAACTCCCTTTAGGTAGTTTGTTAGTTCGAAGAGCCGATATGAAATCTGCAACGAATCAGGATATACGGAAAGTTAGATTACTGAAATTTAAAGTTTTTTCTTTCATTGAAATCAATTAAAGATTTTCTTACCAGAACATATATGGCAGTCGTGAGCATGAAGTTTAGCATAGGGTAATCAGGAATAAATGATAGCAGCCACTTAGGCTGTCCATTCGGCATATTTGTTCTGCACGAGTTTAGAATAAGTTAATGAAAACACAAAAAAGTTGATTTTATAATACAAAGGTTGTCGAATGTCAATTAGAAGAAAAAAAATCAACTTGCCTCAGCCATATGTGGAATTGAGAGATGTAAGTTTCCAAGGTCACTTTGCCAAGCCACCTGAAATAAGACAAAAGAATTGGAGATGCTGAAAACACCGCGGCTTACACATTTGAAGGCAGCATCACAAACACATAGAACAGTGAGGAGGAGGGGAGGGGGGCATTGGAAGATACCAGCTATGAAGGCAAGAGTGGACTAGTGAACTTACGCAAAAAGTGTCAAGGAGAAACTTCTTAGATGCTGGGTGAAATTTCGCAAACAAATGTAAACACTACAATTAAAAGAAATTGGTGAGAAATAATTAGATAAGGGAAATTGGCTATTGAAAATAGCAGTTAGCATATCTAAAATAGCAGTGCAATCAAGGGTGTGATACGAACGTTATGGGAATCCATGAAGTGTATGGATGTAACTTGTTGTAGCTAACTTTGTCCAACTTGTATATATATTCAAACCACAAATAGCCGACCTAGAAAACACAATGCAAAATAATTTCATCAGATATTGGAAAAGAAAAATGATATCAATAACATGTAATTCATGTTCTCTTATAAAGCATCAAACTTACTACAAGAGAAACTGTAACAATTGAAGATTTGATAGCCCGTCTTCTTTTTGGTTCGGATTCCTCCAGTTTCTCTAGCCACTTCTCCACCTGTAAAATGGGATAGCTTTGTTATTAAGCAATAATTTAGTAAGAAAAGAAAAGCAAAAAAAGATATTCAATGGTTATACATTTGGGTGGAAGTATGCGTATATCATCCCAATAATCCATATGTAGCGATCAAGTCCGGATCGGAATTGCCATTCGTGCAATCGAGGAAGATCAGGCTTAGCAGGATCAGAGTACCCTGTCATGTAGGCAGAGAAATGTCAGCATTTAACATACGAAAAAAATAATTCGTTCACTTTCTCTTTCTCTTTCCACACACACACATATGTTTATATATACACATTTTAGTCCTACTTAGAGGAATGTTAGAGCATCGAAATGTTTTAACACGAAAAAAGCATAGAAAACCAACAACTACATACCGAGAGAGGCGGTGAATGGACTCCAGATGAACTCGAAAACTCCAGGAACTTCCCACACCAAGATAACCACAAAGAAGCACATAAAGATTTTCAAAGCCATCACTGATTTATTTTCATTGTAGTTATATCCAATGCCCAAGGCCCCATACACCATTAAAGTGAACAGCGTATGCATAGGGCAGATATAGTACAGCATATAATCATTATTAAGGACAACACAGCAAAATATGACAAAAAAGTTTAGCCGCCACATCATCTGCATATGAAAAAAAATGGACATGAATACAGAGATAGAAGCAACAGAGCGGGGGAGGGGAGGATCAAGACAGAAATTAAGGGAAAAAACAAAGGAAAGAAAAGAATTCAAGGGCACAAGTTACCTGAGCAAACCGTGGAAGACTAAAATCTTTCTTGATATAATAGTAGGAAAAGTTGCCAAAACCAGTCATCCAAACATATGCAGCAATGAAGACACGAATGGCATTATAGATCTCAGTTGCAGCAAAGTAATGGTACAGTAGAAATAGAACCTGAAAAACCATGGAAGTCATCAGAAACTCAAAACATCTGTCACGAAAAAGCATGAACAAAACATGAACTTCTCTATCGTAGAGTACTTGCCTGCATCCATCCTTTCCACTCCTCTGTCTGATGACGATTCAGGTAAAGCAAGGCCTTCCCCGAAAATGCAGACTTGTCATGATGTTTTTTAAGAGAAGTCATGGCTGAGGCTATTACGAGAAGAATGTATAGGAAGATGAAAAGATCACGATTATAGTTCTGTTCAAGGAAAACAAGAGAGAGAAACTGATCAAATCGTACAGAATATCCAGTGAGTACAAGAAAATCATCTAAATATCAGATAGTTGAATTGGGAATGAGAAAATAAAATCTAACAACTAAAGGGAGCAAAAGAATACATAAACATCAGCCAATCTTCCATCTAAACCAAAGTAGAAAAGACATGAATAAAACTTAACAACTAAATCTCTAACTCTAAAGCATGCAGGAAAGAACCAAAAAAATGTACATACTTTGCTAGTTCTTGAGCTTTTGCAGATCAATAATGGTGTCGGATTAAGATCCTCAGAATAGATTTTTAAGGAAAGATAAAAGGTGTTGACTCTTAAAGGTTCTATATAATCACCAGATCTAAGAAATACGTTCAACTTCTAAACACTATTAGATACCATCTATGACGCCCATTTAAAGACTGAATGCAGCAAGAGGAATTTGCTGACCTCATTAAAAGATAAAAATAACTTTGCATTCCCAGGTTATCAAAATGTAAAACAGCTTTCCTAAAATGGCCATATCCTGCTACCTTTCTTGAATACAGAAACATTTCTAAAGTGGAAAACAGGACAAATTTTCAAGGCAATGTCAAACCTAAATTACACAAAGAACCAATTGTTGTTTTTTTTTTTTTTTTTTTGACAAAGACAGGGAAAGGATGAGTACCTTTTTTGAATCAGGAAACAAATTTGTGCGATCACAAAGGTAGAAGTATATAAGAATTCCACCAAATTCAGACCTAAATAAAATTGTGTCATCATTCATGAGACGAGCAAAATGAACAACACAGAATATTACAACCAAACTGAGCAAAATATATTACTTACATTGCCCTCAAGGTTGCTCGGTTCTCAAGCAAAAATGATTCCTCCATAAAAAGAAATCTACGAAAACAAGAAGCCCCAATTATTAAACAGTTTACTCAAATTGGTCACGTTTTCAACAACATAATTTGCTACTTTGTAATTACCTAATTAAGTTTGTTCTTATGGATGCATTTGTCTGCTTCGCTGATGCTGATAGTGTTAGACCACCTTCCAGCAAGACATCACGCTCATCTTCCTTTGCCGTTCCATTAGTTAACTCAACAAGATTATTGTCTGAATGACTGCAAGAAAGAACAATTAGCAAAGGAGGGTGAAATAATAACATTGTACATGAAAAGATGCAATTAATGCAGAATGGCGTAACTATATATCAGATCATAGTTTCAAGTGTTTCCTTTTAAGTTCCTAGACAATGGAGCCAAAAAAGTTTTTTTCTCAAAATAATAGCATATCAGTGGTCAAAAGAGAAATTTTCATGGTGGGAAAGGAGCCTTAGTCAAAGTCCATCATATCTAATATATGTACTTTTCAACAAAGAAAGAAACTGTGCTTTCGACAGATTGACATGATGCTTATAGGCCTATTTATTCTTGTACTAGTTATTTCAGATGCTCTTTACATGATAATGATACTTAAAAAACTACTACTATAACAACAACACAAACAATAATAAAAACAATCACCTAGAAGTCATAATAAGTAATCTCTAAAAAGATCTCCATATGTTTTCTTGTAAGGCATGACGGACAAGAAAAATCAGAAATTTGTTAATCAAATTAGAAATGAAATGCCATAAAGGGGCTGGATCAGGTCCAAATATTTGATGGGTCATACATGGCAGTCCCTCGTAATTGAGTCCATAATCAACACTGGCATGGAAATGCAACTCACACTTTAGATGGCGATGATGATGACTTCTTATACTCGAGCCACTCAGCATATAGCCAAGTACAAATAACAGGTAATACTCCAAGAAGAAATGACACCTGAAACACCAGAGAAACTCATTAGACAGAACAAAAGAAACAAATAAGCTTAAGGTAATACATACTGATAAAGATCTAGCTCAATTATAAGCTTAAGCTATTAAGCAATAAAGGACAAGTGTGACACACACAATTATATATGTTGAATTACCATCTCTTCCAAACGGATAAGTTGTTGGGTAGTGATTAAGTTACATATTTAAACAACTTGAACGATATAAATCTAACACGCTCTGTCATATGTGAGCTTGTCAGCACGTGGACAAGAGTAGACATACTATAGCAGGGTAGCACTAGCAGTAGTAGTTATTGTTGTAGCAGACAAGCAGCAAGAGTGATTAATAAAGGGGGCAGGAGTGGGTTTTTTCTCCCTCGACCTTGCCTAAACTGTTAAAGAGAAGTGTAACTCAAAATAATTGACAAAAACCAGAGAATCATGAGTTGCTCACTTAATCAAAGGGTTTTCCCACAATTTCCATGCTCCCTTCCGTGATGATAATAATTATTTTCATATTTCCCATTTCGGGAATTTTCAGCTTTCAAAAACACAGAAATTCTGGTTTGCTATTACCACATAATGAGGAATCTAATATACTAAGACTGACGTGCCAAATTTACCAAAATAACTACCACGGGATCATGAACTGAAACACTACTCTAAATGCAACAGACTAAAGAATGAGAGCAAGTTTTGCCTGATAAGGACATTAAAGCTCAATATATAGCTTAATACAATAATTGAATATTCACATCTCATCTGAATCTGGTTCAGTTCAGCTAATACACAATACTAGCCATCTGGTACTGATCCAAAGCAGTTCTAAGCACGAAATCTATATTACCCACAGCTATTAATTTACGAAGAACGCATATACACTTGAAATCGATCACAAGCAAAGCTCGTTCTAAAGTGCAGAGAAAAACTGCCAGATGCATCACTCCTAAGATCAAACACACAACGATTGTGAACCGGAACTAACATACTCACCAAACAAAGCATAATTATAGCCTAATAGCATTACCTGACCAGGCGTCAAAGGTCCAGCCTCCACCGCCATCAACCGCAAGCCTCCACAAGCACAGCCTTCAGCTTAGCTAATCCAAAAAATTCAAATCTAACCTCGCATTACAGTATCCACGATCCACGAGTGATTGCAAGAGCAAACACAAACACGAATTATACACAAACAACGAAAGGCGTTGAGATTATGGTGAGAGGAGATTGGAGAGATCTGAAGCTAAAATAGTAGTACAGAATCGAGGATTACTTAAAGAAGGGGGCAAATGAGAACAAGAGTCGGAAGAGACGTCAATGTCGGTCGTTAGCTGTAAGTGAAGAGTAATTTGGATTTGGAGGAAGTGCCTTATCACCTTTTTTTTGTGGAAGAAGCCAACAACCGTTGCAGGTGGTTGTGGGTGTTGATGGTGGTGGGGATGTAATTGTAAAATCTGCTTTGGAAAATGCTTTTTTTCATACTATAATGGCATAATGATGTTAACGAGTCGAGCCGAATATATGTTGTTTAAACTTGTGTTGATCACGAGTTTGTTTATGTTATCCATTTAATAAACAAACATAAAAAATATGTTCATCTTGGTTCGTTAAGATCACGAGTTTGTTCATTTTGTTAAAACAAACAAAAATTCATGTTCAAGTTCAGCTCATTTTAAAGAAAATTTATTCATTCTCGTGTTCGAGTTTGGTTTACAACACGTATTTGCCTTCCAACTCGAGCTCGCCTCCGGTTTGACTCATAAAAATATCAATAATGTAGTTCAAATAAAATAAATAATAAACTACAAAACAATATTCAAATATCAAGTAGTAACAATATTAGGAGATTAATAAAAGTTCTTTTTTCTTCAAAAAAAACTAAACAATATTGGGAAAAAATCTCTATAAATGTTTTATGACATTATATTGAGGTATCTATTATATTAATATATAGCTTATCATCTGATTGTTAAGGTTGGATTGTATATAGGTTTATCTATATAAGTAGATTTACTGAACATATCCAACGTTCATGTAGTTTCTTAATGTTAGTTCGTTTAAAACGAATTTATAATCTTATTCAAGTTTGGTTTGTTAAAATAAACAAACGAAATAAAATACTTTATCCGTTGAATAAATAGTACATGATGCATCATGACCACAATAAAATTGCTAGTTGAGCTGAAAAGGTTAACAATATTTATTCAACTTAACTACGATCTGTCGTTGCATAGCGAGTGCTTAAATTGACGATTGAATTTATGAAAACTTATAATTTCTATTATATTTATTCAATCATATGCATTGAACGAAATTTTCTTCTACTATTATTTATATTTTGAGACATTCTACTATTATTTAGTATTATATTTGTATTTTAGTACCGTGAGCCTGTAATTATACTCTTTTATTATTGCACGATTTATAACACTCAACGGAAACATAACATCTAACGTGTAACCAGGTGCCATTTGTCAACTTATTATTAGTTGATCGAGAAGTAATTAAAATATGATAATTTCTATATCTATTTATTTATATATATGTTTTAGAAGGTATTTTAAATCAATTACCCGGATTTTAGACCCAAACCCGTTCAGTGACCCGCAAATAAATAAAATATAAAATTCAAACAATTCTTTTCATTCTAGCATTAATGTCATTAAATATCCCTACAATCCCGCCATCATCAATATTAGACGCTACGCTTTTCCCAAATTAAGGAAGCATTTCAAAATTCCAATTTATCATTTTGTTAAATAAAATAAAAAACATTATCATTTCACCTCTTAAACTCCCTCCCGATTTCTCTCCGTCAAATTTGCACACAAGAAAACCGAAATTACAAACCATTCTTTTTCAAACCACAATCCTTAACAATATAGGTGTTTCACTGCCCATTTTCGAATTATCGCTGAAGCAATATTGTATTCCACCAGAAAAAATGATGATGAAAAGGAAGGTAGTGACAACGACGATGAGAAAAATATTGTGATTCTGATGAATGATTTGCCTTAGAAGGTTGTGCTTCCAAGATCATGAAACACATATGATCATTCGAAGGTATATATTATACTAATTCGTTCGTTTGGGGAAATTTGATTTAATATCATAGAGAAATTTACAAGGTATATATTATACTAATAAGATTATACATTTTGAATTTATATACATCACATTACATTTATTCTAATTTCTGCATAAATAATCTATACTTTGATTGACGTGTGATTTTTGATTGTGGTTGCAATAAAACAAATCATTGAATATCTAGAAAATAATAATAATACAATCACTTTTTTGTTATTTTTTTCCATGGAGCGATCTTTTATTAGCATTCCGTCAAAAAGGCCAAACATCAAATGCAATCATGTTCAAAATTAATAAATCACTTTTTGTTATTCGATAGACATAGTTTACATGAACATAAAAACATGGATGTCCATCATGATGGAAATCTACATTTTTTTTATTGATATGATGGAAATCTACTATACAACTTCATTCAAAAATGTTGATTATTCTATAAACAGAATATATTTTTCATCCATTACAATTCGCTTTCTATAATAGTCATTTTCACTAAAATATTCTGTTCCTTAATATTTGTTACCTTATAATGTAATACTTTTTAGATTATTCATATTTTTATTTGAACTCAAACTTCAAAATTACCGTATTATTAATAGGAAAAGGAATTATGTTTATTCATTAAGATCAAAAAATATGTTTACTAAAAACATAAAAATTACTACTACATCCGTCTAGTAATATGGCATGAGAATTTCTACATGCAATTGAATTTTTGTCAATTTTTTTCCATATATATTTGAATATCTAATTCTATACATTGTAATTATGAAATGATAGATAAAAATAGGGGTCAATACATAAAAATTAAGGGATCAATTCCACATATATATATGTTTTTATAAAAATTTATCTATTATTTATACAAAATATTTTTATTTTGTATATTCGACCACACCCTAATACTTATGCAGAGCCAGCCCACGCATCCGTCCCAAAATTTATGTCTGTCTAGTTTTTGTTTTTGTCCAAAACATTATTTATTCATTGAATTAACTATCTTCAACAATGTATCATGTCATATGCGTTGTTAAATTTGCTTTGTTTTTCTTTAGTTTATCTATGACATTGAAAAATAAGGAATCGAAGACATATATAAAATGTGAACCTAAAATAAATCCGCTATAAGATTTTTTTAGCGGCCGAATGACTCCATTTAATTCAATGCCAGAATATCATCGCTCTCGTGCATGATGCACGGGTTCTTAGGCTAGTATAATATATGGAGGAGTGGATTTAACCCAATTACCCGGGATTTCGCCCCAAACCCGGTTTATAACCTAAAAAAATTGAAAGCTAAAAGGAAAAAAAATTAATGCTCATAATCTCATCCAAATACAACTCCTTCCAAATTGAAGCCCTAAAATCGCCTCCAATTTCATCAACCCTATCATCGGTTACTTCTCCTCTCAACTTCAAATCGATTACAACTTCTTTCGATTTCAAAGCGCGTTTCCTCAGCACACCAATATCTCGTCAAATGCAACTGGAAATTCGATGTCTCTTTATTTTGTTCAATTTTTTTTTATATATGTGTATAAATAACTTGCTCTTCATTATGAATTGAACAGATAGATGATGCAAATTTGAATAGAAACAGACGAGTGGGATGAAGCAAGCATCTGGGATTTGCAAATTCTAATATACATATCCATTTTCATATGCTTTATGTTTTGTTGTTTTGTACTCTTAAATTTTTATTTGACTGTGTCAGAATGTCGACGATTTGCTTTCTGCTTTGTTCATTTGAAGATGATAGTTTCTGATTAATGAGTATCGGGCTGAATATCACAACGATAGAGAAAGACAAACGGATGGTTGCCGGGGTTTTGGCCGTAAATGATGTCAGCATACTAATATGCTTTTTCTTTTAGCAACATTAATGTGCCTTATGATCCATTGATTTTTTATTTTGTGTTTTCTTTGTAAGTATATATCTTAATAAGCGTTTGATTATGCCTAAACGCTACTACACGGTTAATTTTCAGATATATGACCTTGCCAAAAGGAATTTAGTTAATGAGGGATGAATCGGAATCACTACTCAAATTCTTTTATTTAGAATTTTTTATGCAGCTATATGTTTGGGAGATCGAGTTTCGAGAATAAGATCGTGTCAATTTTAATTTTTTTTATTGGAATTGTATATGCACCGATAAGGAATCAAGATCATTATCAGGGTTCTCACGTGTCTACTCCGTTGTGCAGACCCAAAGCAGATAACTATGGCTAAGTCAGGGTGAACGGACAGACCCAAAGCTGGTGTGTGCAATTCATTTGTTCTATTCATTATCACCATTTCTATTAATTTGAATATCATGTTAAAGCACAATAAGTTTTGATCTTTATGTTCAATTCATTCCCTTATATGCGGTTTGTTTGTTAATGGCTATTCATGATTGTGCTGCAGTAGCAGGGCTGGCACAATTATCAACCCATCCAGGATCAGGTTGTATGCAGGGATCGCGTTTGAATTGGGTCTAGATGGTGGCACACTCAACTACAAGATGTGCTGGTTGGGAAAATCCTTATGTTCTGATTTCCGCATTTTCACGGCAGGTGAGTTTTATTTTCGGTGTTTCATTCTCTTTCGTTCGCGGCAGGTGAATTGGGCCTAGATGGTGCACACTCGACTTTTGATTTTTAGTTCTGAATTCAAGTTTAAAATTGAGTGTGAATGTCGCATTGCTTTGTTAACATAATTGCATAAACATTTCTATCAACATATAAATCAACCAAATTTCTGTTTTGCATTTGATTGCTTCAATGGCTCATATTGATCATTACTAAAATCATCATCATATACATTTTACAATCAAATCATTTGTATTGATCTTTGCAGGTACATTCCTATTAAAGGAAATACAGAAAAAAATATTTATCTCCCCCTTCTCTCTTCACCCAAGCTTCGGTTTGCTGTTGATGCTTCTTCTTCCGGCTCTGACCAGTGCAAAACACCGATGCCGGTTGTCTCTTTTGTAGTTTTTTTGGTTTGTTTCTTTGTGCTCTACATAGGTTCTTGGTTCTCCCCCCTTGCTTATGGGTTTGTATATTGGCCCTTTTCTAGCCTTTTTTGGTAATCGCGTGAGGATGGAGTCTTCCGTTTTTAATTGGTTCTCTTCCATGGTTTCTGATTCTTGGTGCCTACTATCTTCCTCTTTTATAATTCTTTGTCCCATGTGGGATTCCTACCAGATTCTAGAAGATTTTATGGGAGTACTTCATCTCAGCAGCATGACAAAGTAGGAGCTCATTAGGTAACAACACAGAAGAAGTCAGTAGTACTTTCACGGTATTTTCTTTTGCATTATGGAACTACAAATTTGTTTAATCATCTAAACAATCACTTTAAGCCTCATGGATAAGTCAAATAGAAATAGGTCAAAAGAAAGTGACAGTTGCCAAATCGATTATGGAAAAGGCAGGTATGTCAAGTGTTTTTTTTTGTGGAAGTTATGTCAAGTGTTTGATGTGAATGAAATCTAAGTTTTTTTTGGAGATAATGGTGATCATTTATTTATGCGAAATATAAGTTTTTTTTTTTATGCGGATAATGCGAAGAAAAAAAGATGGTTTAGGTTAGGTGGGTCGGCTGACTTCGGGGGCCCATTTTATTGCATCCGCCTTCAACCAGTGTCATTACTATATTATACCATTTAAAATCATTTTCAGGTAGCTTACGTGAATATAAGTTTGGACATTTTGTTCTGTTGCAATTTTACAAATATGCATTGTTTCAAACATGATTTCCTCGATAGAACTTGGAGTAGCAGTTTCCTATATTCCATTGTCTTGAAATTAATTTGTTTGAGAGGTGATTTCCCTATGATTACGGTTATTGTAATCACCATGCATTTCGGTAAGGTTTTAATGATTTATCATATTTTTAATTTACTACTTACATCAGTAGATCTTGAGTGATTCTGGAGCCAAGTGCAAGGATTCCAAAGTCTTGACATTACCGTGTATCGACTTCTTCCAACAAAAAAAGTCTTTATAAACTACATCACTGAAGCATAACCCTTAATTTACATGGTCTAATGTATTTATTCGATTTTGTTTTGCGGTTTCTACTGTCAAAATGGATTTTTGATTCTAAGGCAGTTGGTGCATTATGTGTTCCCATTAAAGGTTCTTCAATGATGATTTTTTAAAATAGTTGTGATTGTTGCAATTTTTGTACTGCATTGTACTTATGTTTTATTTTAAATTTTCTTATTTTTTATTAAATTTATTTTGTTTATGTCCCGTGCATAATGCACGGGTTATTGGCTAGTGATATTAATATTTTCATATTGTTTCATTAGTAGCTCTTATGACGTTACGGTTTTTTTTTTAACTTAAAAGGATTCGACGCTAGATCAAATGTTGAGTATCATAAAATGTAACAAAAATTTATATCTACAGAACACCAAATACGAATATAAGAATAGCAATTTGGTTATGAAAAAAGATTGAAGAACTACTGGTGTGTTCCGTGCATTGCACTGAAGCGGCCCTTATTAGACTTTGTCAGATAAATGTGTGGAAGAAGAAGAAAAATCGTTGACGTGTTGTTACTTTAAATTTTGAGATTTTTTATGTCGTGTCATCCGATGTCTCTGTGTGATATATAATTTTAATATATGTTATTGACGTGTCGTGTTATTAAATATTGAAATTTTCAGTATCGTGTAATGTGACATCTCGGTACTATATAGATGTGTGGTGTTAGATTTTATAAAAAAAAATAGTTTTTCCATAGCAAGAAGTAGACATATATTTTTAACACATTTCAGTGACGTGTCGTGTCTTTAAATTTTGAAAGTTTTCACGTCGTATCATGTAACGTCTTCGTACCCGTCTATGTGCTATATAGGTGTGTAGTGTAAGATTAAAAAGAATGAAAACAAAAACGACGTCGTTTTAATTTACTGAAAAGTAAAAAAAAAAAACATTTGTCGTTTGTTAAACCTGAAGTCTGAAATCTAAAGTCAAGTCTCAAGCGAATTAATAATACATTAATTAATCAATGATTTAAGATCAAATCAATCGATCGTTTGTGAACACTTTAAATCTGAAATCATAATATGTTAGATATATACACATACAAACTCTCTCTCACCCACCCCCACATATATATACATATTTTTTTAGAACTCATATATATATATATATATATATATATATATATATGTTTAATGATGTGGTTATTATGCTAGATTTCACGTATAATTTAGTTATTTATGTGTATTTCAAATAACACTTCATAACTTAAAAGTATTACCCATTTTACATTATTTTTATACAATAAATAAATTCATAAGAAATATTAAATATAAATTATATTTTAATGAAAGTAATTACTTTTTTTATTTTATACCCTAGTGGATTACCGCTAGGGTCTAACCTGGCTTCCAGTGGGGATGTCAGGGTGCGAACCCCGTTTGGGGCGTTTAAATGGGGTGTGTGTTTAAAAAAAAAAAAAGTAATTACTTTAATATGAGTAGCATAAGAATAAAAGATTTAAAGGAAAAAGCATTGAAAAAAAAAGAAAATAAAAACAGAAAGTTGATTGAAACGTGGGTAGTAAAAACTTTTCAGCGTTAAGCATGTCCGTATGTGCTGAAAACTTTTTAGTTTTTACAATGTAAAATTAAGAGGTACTTAATTAATTCAGATGTATTAAAAATATTAACAAACACCACCAAATGTAACCATCACTTAACACATTTAGATTAAGTGCTTAATTTGTTTACCAAACAGACCATTAGTCTAGTTAATTGGATATAATGGCAAGACAATTTGTTATTTTACTGGACGATTATGTCATTCTTACGGTTTTTTTGTTTTTACTTTTATTTTAATGGATTTGTTTGATATAAAAGGTTTTAAAGAACAGTTTTAATGGATATGTCCTCGGGTTCTAACTCTTTTTTTTTTTCCCTCTATTTTTTTAGGCATCTACGAGTTTTTGCTTCTTTTGGGGTATTATTTGATTTTAGTGGGTATTTTATGTTTGCTCTAATCTTCTGTGATATAATCCGTTCAATCCATAATTGATGTATGTCAAATTATCAAGAATCTAACGAAAGAACGGAAACCGAAACGGAAACGTATATGAATTCGTAGTGTCGTAGATCTACTGGATCTTGTCTTCCACATTTGCAAGACCGTCTAGATCTGTACACTTTAATGTCAGAATTCTTTAGAAATGTGTGACCTAGTGATCCTTGATATAGTAAATTATATTTTGGGCATTTATGTTTCTACTCATCATAAAAATTGAAATTATCTCTTAGTTTCTACACAATAAACACTCGCATCCTAACGATACATTATAGCCAATAGTAGATTACTTTTACATTGGGATAATTGTTTTGATATTTTATAATAAAGAATTATTTCACGTATAAGTCCAATTTTGATTTAATGATCCGATCCGATTCGACGTTGTGTTGATAAATGTCAGTTATCCTAACGACAAGCTTTCATTCGTTATCTTTCCGAATTGAAACAGTTTGAAGCTTTTTGTGACTCCAGGTCGAGGTTCATATGTTTTGGGAAATGCTAGAGACACGACAGACAGATTGAATTGATTTAGGGTGAACGGAAAAAAAAGTTACAACCTTTGCTTTTTATCAATCAACCCGATTACTGTACTCCTTACTGAACCTTTGCCTTTTTTTTTTTTAACAGACCTTCAATTTTTTTTTTTTTTTTCATATCTATTCAATTGTGTGTCTTTTTTTGCAGACCGTCAAGGGATTAAGGAGAACAAAAACAGCGCAGCACAGGCCGGTAACCAGAAGAAGAAAAAAGTTAGTGTGTGCATGTTGTATGTTTTAGAGATCTGGCTATTTCTTGATATGTAGACTTCGAAGTTGAAGAGTAGAACACTAAGGATATGTTGCCTTAAGAATTTCATCTTGCAGAGCCTTACCGGTATCAAAGCAGGATCATCATTTGAGGCAAAGGGTTGAAAAGCTTTGTGGCTGCTGGCATAGTGGTCAGTAGTAGCTCTAAAATAACTATTTCAATTGCATTAACTTTGGCCGTAGGAAAAAAAGTACTAGTAGTTAATAACTCCGAGGCACGTAAAAAATGCTGTTTTTTAAGCGATGTTTTGTCCGACACGATTTGTCACTTAGGGATCAAACAAAAATCTCTCTTAGGATTTTGATTCAAACAGTGACTTGTTTGAATCAAACCCGAGGACATTCACATTTTTTTTTTCCTGATGATGCTGTAACTTAGAATGAATTCGTTTGCATGTCAGTGCCTTTTATATATAGGCTGAAAATCCCTTCACAAACTAAAAGAGACACTCCTACACGGCAGGGTAAGGGTCATCACTTTTCACAGATTCATGTATGTTTGCACAAACACATTAGTTCGAAAAATGGTGCATGCATGAATCCGAAAAAATGCATGAATCTCATTCATGAACTGATGCATGTATCCGTTTAGGTTTCGGGAGAGTTGCCTCCGAACCACCACGAGTTGGCGCTGCACAGACACATCAGGTCGAACCCTGTTTCACTCCGATAACATTAATTCATACGGCAGCTCGTATGCGAACGACAATAAAACATTTATTTATGAAAAAATATCTAACATTGACTACATCTAAGAATCTATTTCCCTGCTACAATCAGATTTCTTCTTTCTAAAAGAGCATACTGAAATGCTCGGGACGAGAGGAGAAAACTACGTTTCTTATCTACTCCATGTTTTAATTTTTGCAAGAATCAACAAACAATGGCTTAGCACTCATAGACAATCATGTTTATTAATTGCAACTCCTTATATGTTGATTATGTTATGTTCATCGTTTCAGAATCAAGACGAAGGTGGTTGTTTGCATCACAACCGGAAGTCTGGCCCCTGATGAGCTTTTGGGTGGTATAGTTCAGACATTTGTTAATTAGTCATCTCGCTTAAATGCACCTGCCTCTACTCTCTTTGTTCAACTTTTCGTTCGTAAGCTGCAGCTGAAAAGCTGCTTTAGTGAAAATATGTTATATTTGTTCCATGATAATCGATTCCATTATCGTGTCTCATATATTGTAGGAGGCATTGATTGAAACAAACAATATTGGGAATCACTGAAGCTTTAATTTTGGGGGAATTCAGGTGACTATTACTCTTCCTGTTAAACGTCATGAATTTTCGAAATCAATGACATGGTCATCTATCATATTCATAGTGTTATGAACTTGAGTAACCATAAGGTTTATCATCCATCTAAACCAGGCCCGGGACGACACAACTTTCTTATACCGGCCCTCTGTGTTTCCACTCAGGTTAGCATCAATTACTTTGATGGATAATATTTGCATAGTTATTGATATGATTAGGCACTTTTATTAGCCCTTCTAAAGCTTATATGTATCGGAATCAAACAAAATTAAATAGATATGGATGATAGATTGTATTGAACAACAATCAGATTGTCATTAGAAAATAATGTTGTGCACAATGAGTTTATATAGAGGGACAACAAGGGCATAAACGTAAAATACAAATAATGTGAAACATATTCTAATACGCTCCCTCAAGCGGACGGAGTTGAGCGAAGTCCAAGCTTGGAAACAAGTGCGGAAAAGGACAACCGCGGCAAAGGCTTGGTGAGAACATCAGCCAGCTGGTCTGAAGCAGCAACACGAGCAACACAAACAAGACCACGCTCAACATGCTCACAGATGAAATGATAGTCAAGGGCCACGTGCTTTTGTGCGTGAGTGGAAGACCGGGTTGGCACTCGAGACGGCGCGCTCCCAAATTGTCACGAGAAGATCACCGGTGTGGAGTCAACCGAAAAACCAAGATCCGCAAGAAGATAGGTCGACCAGGCAACCTCGCAAATTGTATCCGCAACGCCCTATATTCAACCTCGGTGGAAGACCTAGAAACCGAGTCTTTAACTTCTTGAACTCCAAGAAATGGCATTCCCGCCCAAGAAAATAATGTAAGCGAAGTAGAAGTGTAGCCAGGCACATACTGCATTTACATCGATCACGGTAGCCGTCGTCTTTGTTACCCGCCCAATCGTAATCGGAAAAAGCATGCAAGGCCGAGGAGAATTCGATACAACCGCAAACCCATAGTGAGGGTGCCGATAAATAGCGCAAAAGGCGTTTGACAAGCATCCAGGTGATACTCGGTCGGCGAATGCATAAATCTGCGAGCTTTATTAATCGCAAATCGAATATCAACTCTCGTAAAGCATAAGTCTCGCAGGGGCACCCAACGCTTGACGATCACCGAGTCGGATCTCGAAAAGCAGGGGAAAACGGTATCACCGGTGGTATCATCGGGCCGGCATAGCGTAGAAACGCCTTAGAGTCTTCCATGTGAACCTGAGAAAGGAGCTCACGTGTGTATCTGGTTTGCGTCAGTAGCAAACCCATGGTAGAATGAGTGACCTCAACCCCCAAAAAATACGACAGTGGACCAAGGTCCTTAATGGAGAACCGAGAACCCAACTGATCAATAAAACTCAACCTGCTCAGTAGAGCTACCTGTAACAATAATATCATCGACATATACCAGAAGAATAGTAATGCTTTGTGGATGTGCGACAAACAAATAGAGACGGATCAGCCACAGAGTTAACAAAACCCATAGTGAGTAGAGAGGTCTTAAGCTCATGGTACCAGGCCCGAGGAGCCTGCTTAAGACCATAGATTGCCTTGCGAAGCTTGCAAACAAAGGTGGGTTTCGTGGCATCCTCAAACCCGGGTGGTTGAGACATATAAACATCTTCAGCTAGTGTACCCTGCAGAAAAGCATTATTGACATCGAGTTGGCGAAGAGACCATCCAAAAGAAACCGCAATACCTAGAACAAGACGGATCGTAGCAGGTTTAACAACAGGGCTGAAAGTTTCAAAATAATCCAAACCAGGACGTTGCGTAAACCCTTTTGCAACCAACCGAGCTTTGTATTTATCAATAGAACCGTCCGGTTTCCTTTTTATTCGGAACACCCACTTACACCCAACTATATTTAAACCGTCTGCAGGGGGAACTAAAGACCACGTGTCATTGCGAAGAAGTGCACTATACTCATCATACATGGCAACACACCACTGCGGGCACTGCAAGGCCTGCTTAAGGGTCGAGGGTTCCGTGTCAAGGTAGCGATTATGCAATTGAGCTTGAAGGTTAAAGAGTTGACGAGGTTTGTAAATTTGGTTTCGAGATCGAGTAGTCATGGGATGTGGGGGCGGAGGGGGAGGAGAAGGGGAGGAGGGGAGGACGAGTTGGAGGGGGAGGTGGAGGAAGAGGATGAGGGAGAGTTGGGAGAAGCACCGAAAGAAGGAGAGTTGGGAGAGGCATGAGGGGACGAGGAGAGAGAGCCGTCGGGGGGGGCATAAATACCGGCGGGAGGAGTATGGGCCGAGGAGATTGTTGGAATAGTGTCCTAAACCCAATCGGGTTGGACCGGATCCGACTGGGTCGGATCATTTCTACTATTTCTTTATGTTTATACATATATTAAATGGCTTTTCTGTTTGTCATATATCTGTTTCTTAAAGAACCAATTATGAATTGTTATATGATAACGTCCTTAGTATTAAATCGTGATAGAGAAACCATGATAGGTGATTATGGTTGATGAGATCTCTAATCACTTTAATAAGTTTGATACTTAAATGTCTCTAGCCGTGACGTACTATCAAACAGGGCATTGATAGTATAAAATGTATCTAGCACGTATTAGATGTCTTCTGCCTTTAGGCGGGGATAGATCTCGCCTATCGAAGTGTAGAGACACTTGGATCATGCGTGGGCGTGTATTAGAGAATGCGTGACGTTAGATCCGACCCACTTACACGTATGTAAGTGTCACACTATGTGGCGGTTGTGTAATTATCCTTAGGACCGAGTCTTCATGGCATCACGGTGTGGATTGTCATGCTTTGACACTATTGAGGTTTCCACAGCCATGGGCGATCATGCGGTAGTGATTGGGTATGATCATCAAGCATCGCGGAGTATACATGATTGGTCGTCCGGGAATCGCGTATCCTATGATTGGGATCGAATATCCGAAATGGCCTTCTTATAAGAATGTCTTACTCTCGTGAATCTTTGCAAAGTGGGAGTAAATGAGTTACTTCGAGAGAGCATGATATCCAGATTATAAGATACGGTCGTTAATGTTTGACACTCGACGCACGACCGTATGGATATTATTACAAATGATAGGATTGTAAGTTACACGGTAATCGCTTCACATGAAAGGTAGTAGTCATTGCATTTGACTCTTCCGATGATTGGGATCACGGTGTGTTGCTGTACGCTATCCCGTGATCGTTAGGCATGAAGGGCATTTTCATAATTTGCGCTTTGTGTCTACGGCCAACATATTCGAAGCCTATCGGGTCACACACATAAGAACATCTAGTCGGATTAAAATGTGGTTATAGATGATAACCAAATAAGGAAAGTTTATCTCAAGACTATAAAGGGTTATAGTGGTAAATTAATATGGTGGTATTTATTTATTATGAATAAATTAAATACAAGATATTAATTAAGTTGATTAATTAAATACACTTATATTGATAAGTGGCGCCACATATGTGTATAAGTGATACACTTGGATTGTGCAATTTAATTAATGGTATTCTGACCATATATTAATATTAGATATTAATATTTATGAATATGAATACATGCGTGTGTACACATTTGCAAATTGGTGATTTGCATGATGCGCACTCAATGTATGTATATATGATAATAATAGATTTTTATATGTGTAATATATATGTGATATATACACACGTGTAAATTGATTTATGGTAATAAAATAAAGATAGTCAATATTAGATATTGACAATATCTTTAGAATATTCAATATGAGATATTGACAAAATCCTAGATTTATTTGATATAAGATATTATATTAAATGAGATAAATCAATCAATTATATTTTCCTTATTTTATTGGTTAAAGGTTTTCCCTTCCTACAAGCTACTTGGGGCGCCACCTTCACTATATATATGAGGGCTTGCCAAGCTCTTTTGTACACCATTCTTCCAAGAGCAATTGTTCTTGTGAAAAATTGCAAGAACTCATAGTTCTTGTGTAAGAAAGAGGGGGCTTCCTATAGTGAGTTTGTGAGGGAGGAAAAGTCCGGTCTAAAGAACCGGGGTTTCCGATAGCAATCCATGGTGGGATTCCGGCAGTCGTTCGTGTGCACTAGCGGTAGAGGCCGAACACTTGGGCGGCTCCATGTTTGACTACTCTCCTGAGACGGTCAAAGCGTCGATCTTTTAGATCAACCAAGGTAACCACCGTCTCACTACTTATTTGTTTATTGCTTAAACGAAGTCGATCTTGGGAAAAAGGAAATCAAAATTTTGAATTCATTGCGTTCGCGTTGATTTCCTAACAAAGGGTATCGAGCGAGCTTGAGCTTAAGCAATAAGCGTGTTTTTTTTTTTTTTTTTAGTTAATTTTATCGCTTTAAATCACGTAATTAAAAGATGATATATTTTGATTCGTAAACGATACACGAAAAGAAATTATTTTGTTATGTGTATTTTATGTTTCAATGTAGTTCATAGTTGTGATTAGTCGATAGATGCAAGATTCAAATCACGATACGTTAAGTCGAGGTTGAGTGATGGATTCTCGGTGAACCCACTCTTCGTTAATTCGATGTGCTCGACTTTTTCGTCCCGTGATATTTATTGTGCATAGATATCTCGTTGTTTAGTCGTGTCATGGTTTAGGAAACCAACGACATCCCTTTTGATTACGAATCAAAAGAAAGAAACAAAAGAGAGATTTAATTTTAATTTAATTTTAGAATAGTTCTAATTAATTAAAATTAAATCGTTTAAAATTAATCGTTAATTTTATTTCGATTAAAATCATTTAATTAATTAAATGTTAATTAGTTAATTGATTGGATAAAATTATTTAATAGATTAAATGTTAATTGATTAATTAAGACGCAAGTAGTTAAATTTTAATTTTATCTTTTTCATAAGATTTAATTGTATGGATTAGATAGTGTAGATATAATATGATTATATGGACCCGATTGATCATGGACTCAATCGATAGGATAGATGTGAATGATTTAATTTTCTGTTGGTTGAAAAGATGTCCTGGCCATTATGAAGAACGTGACTGGTTTATTTTCTCTCGCATTTATCCCATTCCGTTGGCTCTCTGCAAAGTGCGGCGGGTATATTAGATAGAATTGAATGTAACAAGAATGGAGCGGAAGATGGAGACCAAAGAAAAGACGAAAATAAAGATCTCATTGGAGAATGGAGCATTAAAGATCCTATTGGCGGTTGCAAATACCTTTAGATTGTGACCAGCGGTTTCGCTCGGCTTGTATTCAAACCGCACTCCTAGGAAAAGTCCATGATCATACCGGTTACTTTATGCATTTATTTATTTTGTGCTTGTATTTATTTTATATGATACGATAGATGCATGACTAGGCATGATCTAGATAAATGTGTAGGATTTGTATCTATAGAGATAGATATATTTGATGGGACCATGATTAAAATTAATTAAGTGAATTAATTTACGTAAATACTTCCACCTCAAAAGAATCAAGTTGAAATTGCCTCCCCATATTATAATGACGGTGAAGAGCCCTTGTTCGGATCCAACTCATCAGCCAAAGCAGGGGGTTGACCTACCTCGGGTATATCGTTATTATCGAGATATGATCGTATGAGATCTCACGAATATTGGGGTTATAACTTGACTAAGAATTCTCTCGCCACCACCAAAGCGGGGTCGTTTGGATTTTAGAGGCAAGGGTTTGACTACTTCATAAGATGAAAATTGTCAAAGAGTTGACTAGTCAAACAACAAGAGTCGCGTAAGATACGATTGACAAAGAGTTGTCTACCTATTATGCTATTTTCGCCCACCAAATGAAAGCTCGGTCGCGTAGTTTAGTGGGATCTTGTCCACTAAAGAAATTAATAATTCTTGAAAGTCAATTGGAAGTAGTTGACTAGTGGGAAGCAAAATCATAAATCAAAAGACCATTTTTGATTTTGCGTGTATAAACAACAACACTCATTTATTTTCATTTTTATGTTGTAGTTTTAGCAAACTTTATATTTATGTTTAATTCTCGATTAGTAAAACCAAATTATGACTGTTAATTTTGAGAAACGTTCTCAAATATGGTTAAGTAATTTTAATCCTTTTAAAAATAAGCAATGACATGAGCCATCCCGTTATAGTAGTTAGAGTTAAGGAGACTACATATTTGATGGAGTCCTCCAAGACTTTAATTATTAAAGAAAAGCGGCAAAATTCATTGGATACGATCCAATATGATCATTCAGTCATATGATGACAATTAATTCAAACGTTGGATAAGAATGACCACATCTAATTTTGGAAAGGTTGTTTTCAAAATTGTAAGATTTAAGTATCGACTTAATTCTATCATTGCTTAAAGGTTAATTAAATAGTCAATGTTTGAATACGATTCAAAAGGTTAAATAAACTATTTAATAACTTTAGATTTTCTTTATGAAAGGAAATTGAAAACATAGCTCTTGTGATCTTTCTTAAGTCTTATGAAGACTCCAATAAGAAACATTTCTCAAGTGCTTAAAGGATTAAAAGGAAAGTTAGGGCATGTGCTCAAATAGAGAACTTATTGAAGTTTCTATTCTAGGCAAGTGAGTTGAGATAAATCTATCTAAGTTCAAGTCAACTCTTAGATATATGATATCTTGCGAGTGTGACTAAATTAGAAAGATTAAATGCAGATATGGAAGGTGAAGCAAACGTTGTAACACTTACCATATTCTGGATCTAGTAAACTGATAAGGGAACTAAATAAATGTTATTATGTTCCGGTTCTTATGAAGAACATGCTTTCAGTTATTTGTTAGGATTTAGTAGACATATTCAATTGTAAAGAATAAATGTTATTCGATAAAGTTGGAAGGTCACCGAATCTAACATACTAGATTGATGTCACTATATAGTTGATATATGTGATGAGATCTCAACTAAATATTTGTATGGTCATATCCTTAATATTTGTGGTTGTTCTGACATAATCTCTCCGGGAGGAAGCGTGTAATTAAACGTCATTCGATGATGTTGAACCATATGATTATGAATCATGTGGGTAATACGATCTTACCTAAAGATGACTAAAATACCCTTTTATGAAAAGGTTGTAAAATCTAGAAAAATTGTCCAAGCCTAAACATACCGATGTTTGTTGGCTTATGACAATTAATGCCACAAATAATTGTTTATTAGTCTCTATGACTATTTTTAGAAATAGTCAAAGTGTACTCAGTGAAGTGCATAATTCGAAAAACCCGAAAAGTTCGAGCTAGTACGAATATGAGATTGATGAGCTACTTAGAAATTAATCTTCAATTGGATTGAAGTAATTAATACCTTAGGTGTTTGAAGTCCTCTGAAAGGAATAAGATTCTCCTTGAAGGATACCGCCTTTGGGATATGCAATTAGATTGTGGTCCCAAAATGGAAATAACACTTTATATGATAAAGGTGTGACGCAAGCCATGCGATGTATCCCTTACCCGTTTCGGATAGTGCCCTTTATACTTAACCGAGTTCCAAAGAATAAAGGTTGAATAAATTCCATATTAGATATGGAAGAGGATAATGTCGAATCTATCTTAACCGATGATTTGAAGTTGTCGTAGTGGCGAGTCGAAAAGGCTTGGAGCCTAGTACGACATATGCAAATTTGTGGAATATCTTAGCAAGTACGCTAGATATTATTTACTTGTCCACGGAGCAAAATGTTTGTCTCCAAACATGTCAGTCTTCTAGAGGAAGTGTTTCTTCCAAAAGAAACAAATGGAGTGAATAAGATCTCAAAAGAGTTTGAGAACCACAAAGATATATTCAACCAATGGAATGTGAGCGACGCCACATAACGATGAGGCGTAGAACATTGCTCGGTGCACATAAAAGTTCTCAGAAGTCTGTGGATAACCTCCCGAGCCTAAAAGTGGCTACCGGTATTTTCATCTTGAAGAATGAATGTCTCACGACTTGTGAAAGAATGTTTGAAAGGCAAGATTGAGAGATATGGCCAGAGCCATAATATCCGAATTAGATTCCATCGCTGACAACCAGGTTGCGAACTCAGTCCTGCCTTTACCTAAAGGAGTGTCCCTGAAGGTCGACATGGATAGTAATATGATTACCATCAAAGCTATAGTGATGGTCGAGGTACGGGTGTAAACCTTGTAATTACCTTTATCTTTGCCACCGAGCCCGATTCTAATCGGGATGATGCTTGTTATAACTTCGTATCATGACTATATGATAGTGTTGAAGACGTTAGCGTAAAGCTCGATGTTCATAGACAATAACATGACACGTAAGCCCACGAGATCCATTTATGGACTCAAACAAGTTTCTCTAGACGGTTTCTTTGTTAGATAATCAAAGGAGTTTGATTTAGTCAAAAGAAGGATATGCCCGTGAAAGATGGATAGTGGGAGTGTGTTATGATTTTTGAGCAAGATATTAGATATCTCTCTCGAGAATTAATACCCCATGTCACGATCAATTAATGTTTGGTAGTTCAGGTCTTTACGAAAGCACTTGGATTAGCAGCCTTATTTTAGAAATAAGAATCTATAGCGATAGATTTAGTCTTTGTTAGATTATAGTTTACCTATATAGATGTGATGCTAAAAGAAGTTTAGCATAGATCGCGAGATCTGTCTATGTTAGGACATTGGTCCTAAAGATAAGGTGAAAGATGATGCTTATGGAAGGTTTCTTCACATCTTTGCGATAGAACCATCTTATAGTGTGATGCCAGATGTTCATAGTCCATGAATAGTCATGAGAAAGTATGAAAGTAGATATGGTGAAGATTGAGCATACCCTTAAACAAGTTAAGGAAAATTTTCTAGTTTATTGAAACTTGGAATTAAATAAACGTAGATATCTGAGGCGTATATCCCGAGTCTTATGGGCGAGTGGGAGCTATCGTGCTGGTTTGCAATCACTTTGATTAAGTGATACGTTGAGTCGGAAATGTTCTTGGCTATGGGTCACTCAGAAACTCTACAACTTAGCCAAAACACAAGTAGTGCCTTAGAGGCTAAATGGCCGAGCAAGCGATACATGGATCTGAAGTTCATTCTTGAACCTTGCACGTTCTTCCACCTTTTCTATATAGCCGATATAGTAAGTGGATTCATTGCTTGAAGCAAGGACCAGGGTCTCGTCGTAGAGATTCGTGTGTGTGTTGAGGCGGTTCCTTTGACTTGATCATATGGAACGTGATATGAAGATAGTCTCGAGTCCCCACGGATAGCGATCCGTTTATTATGGCTGTGGTCGGGTTGCGAGTATTGCATAAGATTCTTGTGTTTCAACTTGGTCTTGTGTGTGCGAGTGATTGGTTTTAGGCCAAGTGGGAGATTGTTGGAATAGTGTCCTAAACCCAATCGGGTTGGACCGGATCCGGACGGGTCGGATCATTTCTACTATTTCTTTATGTTTATACATATATTAAATGGCTTTTCATTTGTCATATATACTGTTCTTCTAAAGAACCAATTATGAATTGTTATATGATAACGCCCTTAGTATTAAATCGTGATAGAGAAACCATGATAGTGATTATGGTTGATGAGATCTCTAATCACTTTAATAAGTTTGATACTTAAATGTCTCTAGTCGACGTATTATCAAACAGGGCATTGATAGTATAAAATGTACTCAGCACGTATTAGATGTCTTCATCTTTAGTAAGGATATGATCTCGCTTATCGAAGTGTAGACACACTTGGGTATGCGTGGACGTGTATTAGAGAATGCGTGACGTTAGATCGACCCACTTACACGAGATAAGTGTCACACTATGTGGCGGTTGTGTAATTATCCTTAGGACCGAGTCTCCATGGCATCACGGTGTGGATTGTCATGCTTTGACACTATTGAGGTTTCCCCAGCCATGCGGGGCGATCATGCGGTAGTGATTGGGTATGATCATCAAGCACGCGGAGTATACATGATTGGTCGTCCGGGAATCGCGTATCCTATGATTGGGATCGAATATCCGAAATGGCCTTCTTATAAGGAATGTCTTACTCGTGAATCTTTGCAAAGTGGGAGTAAATGAGTTACTTCGAGAGAGCATGATATCCAGATTATAAGATACGGTCGTTAATGTTTGACACTCGACGTCGACCGTATGGATATTATTACGCGATAGGATTGTAAGTTACACGGTAATCGCTTTTCACATGAAAGGTAGTAGTCATTGCATTTGACTCTTCCGATGATTGGGGATCACGGTGTGTTGCTGACGCTATCCCGTGATCGTTAGGCATGAAGGGCATTTTCATAATTTGCGCTTTGTGTCTACGGCCAACATATTCGGAAGCCTATCGGGTCACACACATAAGAACATCTAGTCGGATTAGAATGTGGTTATAGATGATAACCAAATAAGGAAAGTTTATCTCAAGACTATAAAGGGTTATAGTGGTAAAAATTAATATGGTGGTATTTATTTATTATGAATAAATTAAATACAAGATATTAATTAAGTTGATTAATTAAATACACTTATATTGATAAGTGGCGCCACATATGTGTATAAGTGATACACTTGGATTGTGCAATTTAATTAATGGTATTACCATATATTAATATTAGATATTAATATTTATGAATATGAATACATGCGTGTGTACACATTTGCAAATTGGTGATTTGCATGATGCGCACTCAATGTATGTATATATGATAATAATAGATTTTTATATGTGTAATATATATGTGATATATACACACATGTGTAAATTGATTTATGGTAATAAAATAAAGATAGTCAATATTAGATATTGACAATATCTTAAATATTCAATATGAGATATTGACAAAATCCTAGATTTATTTGATATAAGATATTATATTAAATGAGATAAATCAATCAATTATATTTTCCTTATTTTATTGGTTAAAGGTTTTCCTTCCTACAAGCTACTTGGGCGCCACCTTCACTATATATATGAGGGCTTGCCAAGCTCTTTTGTACACCATTCTTCCAAGAGCAATTGTTCTTGTGAAAAATTGCAAGAACTCATAGTTCTTGTGTAAGAAAGAGGGCTTCCTATAGTGAGTTTGTGAGGAGGAAAAGTCCGGTCTAAGCAACCGGGGTTTTCCGATAGCAATCCATGGTGGGATTCCGGCGGGTCGTTCGTGTGGACTAGCGGTAGAGGCCGAACACTTGGGCGGCTCCATGTCTTTGAACTACTCTCCTTAGACGGTCAAAGCGTCGATCTTTTAGATCAACCAAGGTAACCACCGTCTACTACTTATTTGTTTATTGCTTAAACGAAGTCGATCTTGGGAAAAAGGAAATCAAAATTTTGAATTCCGCTGCGTTCCCGCGTTGATTTCCTAACAGTGGTATCAGAGCGAGCTTCGAGCTTAAGCAATAAGCGTGTTTTTTTTTTTTTTTTTTTTTTGCGTAGTTAATTTTATCGTTTAAATCACGTAATTAAAAGATGATATATTTTGATTCGTAAAACGATACACGAAAAGAAATTATTTTGTTATGTGTATTTTATGTTTCAATGTAGTTCATAGTTGTGATTAGTCGATAGATGCAAGATTCAAATCACGATACGTTAAGTCGAGGTTGAGTGATGGATTCTCGGTGAACCCACTCTTCGTTAATTCGATGTGCTCGACTTTTTCGTCCCGTGATATTTATTGTGCATGATATCTCGTTGTTTAGTCGCTCATGGTTTAGAAACCAACGACATCCCTTTGATTACGAATCAAAAGGAAAGAAACAAAAGAGAGATTTAATTTTAATTTAATTTTAGAATAGTTCTAATTAATTAAAATTAAATCGTTTAAAATTAATCGTTAATTTTATTTCGATTAAAATCATTTAATTAATTAAATATTAATTAGTTAATTGATTGGATAAAATTATTTAATAGATTAAATGTTAATTGATTAATTAAGACGCAAGTAGTTAAATTTTAATTTTATCTTTTTCATAAGATTTAATTGTATGGATTAGATAGTGTAGATATAATATGATTATATGGACCCCGATTGATCATGGACTCGACCGATAGGATAGATGTGAATGATTTAATTTTCTGTTGGTTGAAAAGATGTCCTGAGCCGTTATGAAGAACGTGACTCTAGTTTATTTTCTGCATTTATCCCATTCCCGTTGGCTCCCCTGCAAAGCGGCGGGTATATTAGATAAATTGAATGTAACAAGAATGGAGCGGAAGATGGAGACCAAAGAAAGACGAAAATAAAGATCTCATTGGAGAATGGAGCATTAAAGATCCTATTGGCGGTTGCAATACCTTTGGATTGTGACCAGCGGTTTCGCTGGGCTTGTATTCGAAACCGCACTCTAGGAAAAGTCCATGATCATACCGGTTACTTTATGCATTTATTTATTTTGTGCTTGTATTTATTTTATATGATACGATAGATGCATGACTAGGCATGATCTAGATAAATGTGTAGGATTTGTATCTATAGAGATAGATATATTTGATGGGACCATGATTAAAATTAATTAAGTGAATTAATTTACGTAAATACTTCCACCTCAAAAGAATCAAGTTGAAATTGCCTCCCCATATTATAATGACGGTGAAGAGCCCTTGTTCGATCCAACTCATCACCAAAGCGCAGGGGTTGACCTACCTCGGGTATATCGTTATTATCGAGATATGATCGTATGAGATCTCACGAATATTGGGGTTATAACTTGACTAAGAATTCTCTCGCCACCACCAAAGCGGGGTCGTTTGGATTTTAGAGGCAAGGGTTTGACTACTTCATAAGATGAAAATTGTCAAAGAGTTGACTAGTCAACAACAACAAAGTCGCGTAAGATACGATTGACAAAGAGTTGTCTACCTATTATGCTATTTTCGCCCACCAGCCAAAGCGGGGGTCGCGGTAGTTTAGTGGGATCTTGTCCACTAAAGAAATTAATAATTCTTGAAAGTCAATTGGAAGTAGTTGACTAGTGGGAGCAAAATCATAAATCAAAAGACCATTTTTGATTTTGCGTGTATAAACAACAACACTCATTTATTTTCATTTTTATGTTGTAGTTTTAGCAAACTTTATATTTATGTTTAATTCTCGATTAGTAAAACCAAATTATGACTGTTAATTTTGAGAAACGTTCTCAAATATGGTTAAGTAATTTTAATCCTTTTAAAAATAAGCAATGACATGAGCCATCCCGTTATAGTAGTTAGAGTTAAGGAGACTACATATTTGATGGAGTCCTCCAAGACTTTAATTATTAAAGAAAAACGGCAGCTCATTGGATACGATCCAATATGATCATTCAGTCATATGATGACAATTAATTCAAACGTTGGATAAGAATGACCACATCTAATTTTGGAAAGGTTGTTTTCAAAATTGTAAGATTTAAGTATCGACTTAATTCTATCATTGCTTAAAGGTTAATTAAATAGTCAATGTTTGAATACGATTCAAAAGGTTAAATAAACTATTTAATAACTTTAGATTTTCTTTATGAAAGGAAATTGAAAACATAGCTCTTGTGATCTTTCTTAAGTCTTATGAAGACTCCAATAAGAAACATTTCTCAAGTGCTTAAAGGATTAAAAGGAAAGTTAGGGCATGTGCTCAAATAGAGAACTTATTGAAGTTTCTATTCTAGGCAAGTGAGTTGAGATAAATCTATCTAAGTTCAAGTCAACTCTTAGATATATGATATCTTGCGAGTGTGACTAAATTAGAAAGATTAAATGCAGATATGGAAGGTGAAGCAAACGTTGTAACACTTACCATATTCTGGATCTAGTAAACTGATAAGGGAACTAAATAAATGTTATTATGTTCCGGTTCTTATGAAGAACATGCTTTCAGTTATTTGTTAGGATTTAGTAGACATATTCAATTGTAAAGAACAAATGTTATTCCGATAAAGTTGGAAGGTCACTGAATCTAACATACTAGATTGATGTCACTATATAGTTGATATATGTGATGAGATCTCAACTAAATATTTGTATGGCTGTTATCCTTAATATTTGTGGTTGTTCTAGACATAATCTCTCTGGGAGGGAAGCGTGTAATTAAACGTCATTCTGATGATGTTGAACCATATGATTATGAATCATGTGGGTAATACGTATCTTACCTAAAGATGACTAAAATACCCTTTTATGAAAAGGTTGTAAAATCTAGAAAAATTGTCTGAAGCCTAAACATACCGATGTTTGTTGGCTTATGACAATTAATGCCACAAATAATTGTTTATTAGTCTCTATGACTATTTTTAGAAATAGTCAAAGTGTACTCAGTGAAGTGCATAATTCGAAAAACCCGAAAAGTTCGAGCTAGTAATGAATATGAGATTGATGAGCTACTTAGAAATTAATCTTCAATTGGATTGAAGTAATTAATACCTGGAGGGTGTTTCAGAAGTCCTCTGAAAAGGAATAAGATTCTCCCTTGAAGGATACCGTCTTTGGGATATGCAATTAGATTGTGGTCCCAAATGGAAATAACACTTTATATGATAAAGGTGTGACGCAAGCCATGCGATGTATCCTTTACCCGTTTCGGGATAGTGCCTTATACTTAATCGAGTTCCAAAGAATAAAGGTTGAATAAATTCCATATTAGATATGGAAGAGGATAATGTCGAATCTATCTTAACCGATGATTTGAAGTTGTCGTAGGCGAGTCGAAAGGCTTGGAGCCTAGTACGACATATGCAAATTTGTGGAATATCTTAGCAAGTCACGCTAGATATTATTTACTTGTCCACGGAGCAAAATGTTTGTCTCCAAACATGTCAGTCTTCTAGAGGAAGTGTTTCTTCCAAAAGAAACAAATGGGAGTGAATAAGATCTCAAAAGAGTTTGAGAACCACAAAGATATATTCAACCAATGGAACGTGAGCGACGCCATAATAACGATGAGGCGTAGAACATTGCTCGAAGTGCACATAAAAGTTCTGTAAGTCTGTGGATAACCTCGAAGCCTAAAAGGGCTCTTGGTATTTTCATCTTGAAGAATGAATGTCTCACGACTTGTGAAAGAATGTTTGAAAGGCAAGATTGAGAGATATGGCCAGAGCCATAATATCCGAATTAGATTCCATCGGTGACAACCAGGTTGCGAACTGAGTCCTGCCTTACCTAAAGGGAGTGTCCCTGAAAGGTGACATGGATAGTAATATGATTACCATCAGGCTATAGTGATGGCTGAAGTGCAGGGTGTAAACCTTGTAATTACCTTTATCTTGCCAAATGAGCCCGATTCCTAATCGGATGATGCTTGTTATAACTTCGTGATCATGACTATATGATAGTGTTGAAGACGTTAGGCGTAAAGCTCGATGTTCATAGACAATAACATGACACGTAAGCCCACGAGATCCATTTATGGACTCAAACAAGTTTCTCTAGACGGTTTCTTTGTTAGATAATCAAAGGAGTTTGATTTAGTCAAAAGAAGGATATGCCCATGTGAAAGATGGATAGTGGGAGTGTGTTATGATTTTTGAGCAAGATATTAGATATCTCTCTCGAGAATTAATACCCCATGTCACAGTCAATTAATGTTTGGTAGTTCAGGGTCTTTACGAAAGCACTTGGATTAGCAGTTCTTATTTTAGAAATAAGAATCTATAGCGATAGATTTAGCTGCTGTTAGATTATAGTTTACCTATATAGATGTGATGCTAAAAGAAGTTTAGCATAGATCGCGAGATCTGTCTATGTTAGGACATTGGTCCTAAAGATAAGGTGAAAGATGATGCTTATGGAAGGTTTCCTTCACATCTCTTGCGATAGGAACCATCTTATAGTGATGCCAGATGTTCATAGTCCATGAATAGTCATGAGAAAGTATGAAAGTAGATATGGTGAAGATTGAGCATACCCTTAAACAAGTTAAGGAAAATTTTCTAGTTTATTGAAACTTGGAATTAAATAAACGTAGATATACAGACGTATATCCCGAGTCTTATATGAAGGCGAGTGGGAGCTCTTGTGCTGGGTTTGCAATCACTTTGATTAAGTGATACGTTGAGTGGAAATGTTCTTGGCTATGGGTCACTTGTAAACTCTACAACTTAGCCAAAACACAAGTAGTGCCTTAGAGGCTAGCGGGAGCAAAGACATGGATCTGTAAGGTTCATTCTTGAACCTTGTACGGTTCTTCCACCTTTTCTATATAGTGATATAGTAAGTGGATTCATTGCTTGAAGCAAGGACCAGGGTCTCGCCGAGATTCGTGTGTGTGTGTTGAGGCGGTTCCTTTGACTTGATCATATGGAACGTGATATGAAGATAGTCTGAGTCCCCACGGATAGCGATCCGTTTATGGCTGGTATGGCTCAAGGCGTAGTATTGCATAAGATTCTTGTGTTTCAACTTGGTCTTGTGTGTGCGAGTGATTGGTTTTAGGCCAAGTGGGAGATTGTTGGAATAGTGTCCTAAACCCAATCGGGTTGGACCGGATCCGGCTGGGTCGGATCATTTCTACTATTTCTTTATGTTTATACATATATTAAATGGATTTTCACATTTGTCATATATACATTCTTCTAAAGAACCAATTATGAATTGTTATATGATAACGTCCTTAGTATTAAATCGTGATAGAGAAACCATGATAGGTGATTATGGTTGATGAGATCTCTAATCACTTTAATAAGTTTGATACTTAAATGTCTCTAGGTGACGTACTATCAAACAGGGCATTGATAGTATAAAACAGTATCAGCACGTATTAGATGTCTTCTGCCTTTAGGGCGGTGATAGATCTCGCCTATCGAAGTGTAGAGACACTTGGGTATGCGTGGGCGTGTATTAGAGAATGCGTGACGTTAGGGATCGACCCACTTACACGGATAAGTGTCACACTATGTGGCGGTTGTGTAATTATCCTTAGGACCGAGTCTTCATGGCATCACGGTGTGGATTGTCATGCTTTGACACTATTGAGGTTTCCCAGCCATGGGCGATCATGCGGTAGTGATTGGGTATGATCTTCAAGCATCGCGGAGTATACATGATTGGTCGTCCGGGAATCGCGTATCCTATGATTGGGATCGAATATCCGAAATGGCCTTCTTATAAGGAATGTCTTACTCTCGTGAATCTTTGCAAAGTGGGAGTAAATGAGTTACTTCGAGAGAGCATGATATCCAGATTATAAGATACGGTCGTTAATGTTTGACACTCGACGCGACGACCGTATGGATATTATTACAAATGATAGGATTGTAAGTTACACGGTAATCAAGCTTTCACATGAAAGGTAGTAGTCATTGCATTTGACTCTTCCGATGATTGGGGATCACGGTGTGTTGCTAGACGCTATCCCGTGATCGTTAGGCATGAAGGGCATTTTCATAATTTGGCGCTTTGTGTCTACGGCCAACATATTCGAAGCCTATCGGGTCACACACATAAGAACATCTAGTCGGATTAAAATGTGGTTATAGATGATAACCAAATAAGGAAAGTTTATCTCAAGACTATAAAGGGTTATAGTGGTAAATTAATATGGTGGTATTTATTTATTATGAATAAATTAAATACAAGATATTAATTAAGTTGATTAATTAAATACACTTATATTGATAAGTGGCGCCACATATGTGTATAAGTGATACACTTGGATTGTGCAATTTAATTAATTGTATTATTAAATATATTAATATTAGATATTAATATTTATGAATATGAATACATGCGTGTGTACACATTTGCAAATTGGTGATTTGCATGATGCGCACCAATGTATGTATATATGATAATAATAGATTTTTATATGTGTAATATATATGTGATATATACACATGTGTAAATTGATTTATGAATAAAATAAAGATAGTCAATATTAGATATTGACAATATCTTGGGAATATTCAATATGAGATATTGACAAAATCCTGTATTTATTTGATATAAGATATTATATTAAATGAGATAAATCAATCAATTATATTTTCCTTATTTTATTGGTTAAAGGTTTTCCTTCCTACAAGCTACTTGGGGCGCCACCTTCACTATATATATGAGGGCTTGCCAAGCTCTTTTGTACACCATTCTTCCAAGAGCAATTGTTCTTGTGAAAAATTGCAAGAACTCATAGTTCTTGTAAAGAAAGAGGGCTTCCTATAGTGAGTTTGTGAGGAGGAAAAAGTCCGATCTAAGAACCGGGGGTTTCCGATAGCAATCCATGGTGGGATTCCGGCGGTCTGTTCGTGTGGACTAATGGTAGAGGCCGAACACTTGGGCGGCTCCATGCCGAACTACTCTCCTTAGACGGTCAAAGCGTCGATCTTTTAGATCAACCAAGGTAACCACCGCTCACTACTTATTTGTTTATTGCTTAAACGAAGTCGATCTTGGGAAAAGGAAATCAAAATTTTGAATTCATTGCGTTCCCAGCGTTGATTTCCTAACAGAGATGGGTGGAGAAACGGGAACAAGCGTAGGTGTATAAGAGTCGTCGGGAAGGAGTGCAGTCAAAGGAGGTAAGGAAGGATCAGAAGATATATTAGCAAAAGGGAAAATGTCCTCCACAAACCGAACATCACGCGAAATATGCATACGAGAGTCGGAGATGTCATAACATAGATAAGCACTCTGTGTGAGGGCATACCCAAGGAAGATACACGGCTTGGAGGTAGGCGCAAGCTTGTGCTGTGTATATGGTTTAATCCACGGATAACAGAGACAACCGAAGACTCGAAGTTTAGAGTAGTTAGGCGTTTTTGAGAAAAGCTTGAGATGCGGGGACAACATATCAAGATTTTTTGTGGGCATGCGATTAATGAGGTAAACCGCGGTACTAACGGCATACGACCAATAGGTAACTGGAATCTTGGCATGTGCAAGAAGGGTGAGAGCAGTCTCAGCTATATGCAAGTGGCGGCGTTCGGAGATGCCGTTGTGTTGTGGCGTGTAGGTAGGGGAAGTGAAATGGGAGATGCCATGCTCGAGGGCGAGCGAAGGCGTAATTTGATGTACTCGATTACCATTGTCGAATAGAGGTTTTGATAGAGGCATCTAAAAGCTTTTCGACATATTTTTTGAATTTGATGAACACATTATGGACATCAGATTTGCATGCAAGCGGGTATAACCACATATATCGAGTAAAATGATCGACAAAGAGAACATAATATTTAAAACCATCAATTGAATAAAATGGTGACGACCAAACGTCAGAATAAATAACCTCCAAGGGTTGAGAAGTACATAATGTGGAATCAGAAAAGGGGAGCCTATGGCTCTTATTACACAAACAAGAATCACAATGAGAATGCGAAGTAGTAGATAATTCTAACAATTTATTGTTTGCTAAATTCTGGATAATTGGAAAAGCAGGATGACCGCAGCGAAGATGCCAAGTGGCGGCAGAGGCTTTAGACGCAGAGAAGGCGAAGAGAGCCTTGGAAGACCACAGATAAGCACCATCACTGACTTGTCCTTGGTGGAGGCATTTGCCCGTCTTCAAATCCTTCACCAAAAACGAATCAGGTAAGAAATCAATAGAGACAGAATTATCCTGGCAAAATTTTTGGACAGAAAGTAAGTTACGAGATAGGAGGGCACACAAAGAACATGATTTAATTTAAAGGAGGAAAGAGAGGTAGAGCCAATGTGTGTGATGGCCAGGGAGCTACCATCACCAATGACAATACGATCCGTACCTTGGTAAGGAGAGTGAAGAGAGAGCAAGCTGAGTTCCTGAGTCATGTGGTGAGAGGCACCACTGTCAAGCATCCAAGGAGCAGAAGAATCAGAGTACTGCACAGAAGGACCGAAGGACGCATGGTGAGCAACATGGGCATGGGGAGACTGTGTGGACCGAGAGTTGGTAGGGTTGCGGGGTGGACGAGGGAGATTGTTGTAGAGCGGATAGTGGTACAGCGAGTAGCAACATGTCCTGGAGACCACAGAGTTGGCGTGCCTTGATAACCTTTAGAATTACGAGGAGTGGAATTTTTTGAAGAGTGATTGGGTTGAGGGGAGGGTGAGGAGGGCCTCGGGTAGGGGAGGGGGGGACGGCAGGATGGGTGAGGGTGGCCGAGAGGTGGGGGAATAGGGGTAATAGGTTGTATTGGGCGGAACATGCATAGGACGAGGTTGATGATAGGCAGGGAAAGCAGTGTAAGCAGGGGGTGCAACCGACTGACTTTGTACAAGTGACGCTTCATGCATTAACAACTTTTCATGTAATAAAGGCATAGATATAGTGTCATCACGAGCCCGAATGGCACACACAAGGTCCTTATACTCACTAACAAGACTTTTCAAAAGCAATTCAACCAATTCATCATCAGCACTTTAGCATCTGTAGAGATGCTAAGTCATCCGCAATGGTTTTCACGGCAGAAAATATTGAGATATGGACATTGTACCTTTAACAATCGAGTGCAAACGCCGTCGAAGATGTCGAATCGCGACTTTACTCGCTTCCCATACGTTTCAAGTAGGGTGTCCCAAGCTTTTTTTATTCGTTGTGTGTTGGATCATAGGCATAAACTCCTTATCAATCGAACCCAAAATTAAATTGTGTATCAACGCATCTTGTTGTATCCAAAGGTAAGTCTTGCGGATTAACGGTGACCGTACCGCACAAGGACGGTTGGGTGGGCGGCGGTGTGGGTGCATTACCGGTCACATAACCGATCAAACCATGACTGTGTGAGCAACGTGGTCAATCAAGCTTCCAGCGGTAAAATTTTTGCCGTCCGAATTTTGTAGAGCATTGACGGCGGTTGAGAGAGATCACCGTGGCGGCGGCGGAAAGAGAAGCAACCACAGCCGCAGCGCTGGGAATGGCTGGGGCGGACGACTGCGTCGTGGAGGCAGAGGAGGCGGCCATGGTCGAGAGGGCGGCCGGGCGGGCCGGAATAGAAACGCAGAAAGGAGAAAAAAAAAAGCTCCTCCTAATTTGCGGCGGCGGCTAGAAGGAAGGTTTAGGGATCGAAGCTCGATACTACGATAGATTGTATTGAACAACAATCAGATTGTCATTAGAAAATAATGTTGTGTACAATGAGTTTATATAGAGGGACAACAAGGGCATAAACGTAAAATACAAATAATGTGAAACATATTCTAATAATGGAGATTCAACACAATCCTTATTACTTGCATTTTTTGGATATTCTGACATTTTCCTTTTATCTACATTTTGTCTGTGCAGCTTCCCACTAATACGAAAGAGGGCATAGGAAAGTTGCCTAACAATCTAAACAATCTCTTTTCCAACATGCACACGCCGACTAAATTTTTTTTTTTTTCTTTTCTTTTCTGGTTACCGGCCTGAGCTGCGCTCTTTTTGTTCTCCTTAATCCCTTGATCGTCTCCAGAGATGAAATTTCAAATCGGCGCGGGTAATATACACATTGTTGCACTCCTCACATCGATGCATGTCCTTACGGTGTTTAATCCGGTTATGCTTCCGTAGGCCGTTAACCGTATGGCATAGATGTGGACACCGATGCTGCAAGCAGCGATAATAAAACATCCAATGCCAAGCCTGCAGCGGCGGGGCTTTGCTGCTGCTGCAGCAGGGCATTTTCCATTCAACGAAAGAGTGTAATGGTTCAGTAACAATTTCGGTAATTGAAAAGGCTAGAATCACCGAAGTGATTCCCCGAAAGACTACCGAAAGTTGATCTGGACCATTCAATTTCTTTTGTCTTTTTCTATTTGTCTTATTATTATGTAAATAATGCATAGGCCATATCAATTTTCTGTGTTGTTTTTATGAATAAATTCTGTGGATGTAGTACTTTCGTTCAGTAATCGGGTTGATCGATAAAATGCAAAGAGTTGTAATTTATTTTTTTTCCGTTCAGCCCAAAATGATGAACGTCTTACCTTTTTATCTTTTATTTTTTTTCATTGCCTTTTTCAGAACTAGTCCTTTATTTTTTTTCATTGCCCTTTCAGAACTAACGCTATTTTTTTATATTTATATTTGGTGTTCCATAGATTTAAATCTTTTGTTACACTTTTATTATTTGTTCATAACTAGTTTTTTTTTTATTTTTATTTTATATTTATATATCTGGAGTTCCATTACATTTTTATGGCACTCAACTCAATATTTGATCCAGTGTCGGATCCGTTTAAGTTTCCGAAAATCGTAACAATGTTCATATGAGCTACTAACGAGACAATATGAAAATTATCAAATATCAAATTATCATATTTTACTTGCGTCTCAACCAATAATAAGTTCACATACGACACATACAGTAAGGTTACGAAAAATACGAATATAAAAGATACTCGTAGAAAGCAATGCATGGGACTGTACAAATATATGAGAAATTATAAGTTTTCACAATATACATTACTTTACGTAGTCGATTATATTGGTTTTATATCATGATCAATAACATAAAATTTTGTTATATCAATTGTTGTGATACAATAATTGGTGTGGTAGTAGAATTATTTATCTCACTAACGGTGAATATGCATATATTGATGGGGACTAAACGGCTCCTAATCATGTCCTATAATTTTGGAAGGCCTAGGGCCATTGATAATGCCACACTTTCTCTTAAAAAAGATATAAATACACTAGAAAAGTGAATAAAATCCCACTTGATTATTTATTTGTAAGCTATATTTATATACTACCTCCGTCCCATAAAAAATGTCCATAACGGAAAAATGAATTGTCCTATAAAAAGTGTCCAACATTAAATACATTTTTTCCAATCATACCCCTATTTTAATATTTAATTTCCCATAATCCTTTCATATTCCAAAACAAGCATTTATGATTAGTTAAGGGTATATTTATCTATTCATTCTTAAAATACAACACATTAATTATTTCATGTCTCCATTATCCAAAAAAAAAGGGACACTTTTTTATAGGACGGAGGTAGTAGTATATATATCATTTTCTTGCAATTAATTTTCTCATTTAATGTTTTCCCCTAATATTACATCATCCAGTAGTAGATGCAAAGCACTTGGTAAAATGGTTCCCTTTTTGCAACAAAATGCTTTGTTTTACATACGTGACATGTCTACAAAAGTGATAACATAACTGGTTGCCCTCCCCACTGCTTTACGTATATTGTCTAAGTGGGTGGTGATACATCCATTCTGTGTAGTGTGTAGTGGACATCATACTACACACATCTTATCCACACATTTATAGATGTACATTTTAATATACGTATAGATAAGATGTGTGTAGTGTATGTCAACTACACACTATATGTAATCGATATATCATTTTCCATTGTCTAATCACTTTAAACAAATATATATATATATATATATATATATATATATATATATATATATATATATATATATATATATATATATATATATATATATATATATATATAGATGAATTGCTTCACAAAGAAAGAATGAATATTGATTTTTTTTTCTTTCCAATAGATCATGATGTTAGTCATATATTACTTGTCGTACTTGATACGTATATATTACATCGTGATCAGTGATGTAAAATTATATTCATTATCATTTATTACGACCGTTTGTCATGAAAAATAGTACAACTTGAATGAAAAACGATAAAGTTATGCAACAATGATAATAACATTCAAAGTAATATATATATATAATGTATTAACAAATCAAGCTACGTATATAATAAACAACTCCGGGGGGAAGGGATCGATATACACATAAAAGTAGCCACTAATAATTTTGAAAATTATTATGTAGTCACTTCATAATAAATCGATATCATTGATAAACTAAACGTGTAACAACGATATCGATATATTATAGAATCACCACGACCCTTAAATATTAGTAATACACAAGCTAAGCTATATAAATAAGGTGGATATAGTAATTAAGGTCCTTCACACCTCCTATGAGTTGTTGTTAAGCATAAAAGACAAAAATAAACCTATCGATATTGGAGTTTAGAACTAAACCAGTAATATTAATGTACATTATAATCATTCTGACATAACAAATTACGTGTCATGTGGTAGAACGACATTTAAATAAATGTCACGTCAGGTCACGTTGTTTTTATATCAGATGATTATAACGGTAACATTATCCGAAATAAACAGATTAATTAATAACAAAAAACGAGACGAAAATGTCTCGTTAATCTCATGGCTCTTGTTTAAGGAACATATCAGGAACAATATCCTGTAAAGACCATAGTCATGAAACTGCATTTGCTGTGACGGCGTTAGGTTTTGCTGATACATATTACCACCACCGCCGCCCGTTTCGCCGCTGCCGCCATGGTGGCCGTACATCTGAAGAAAGAGTTCATGAGGAAAGTTTGAAGAACCAGGTGCAAGAGGGCTAGGAGTAGTAGTTAACATAGAAGGATGTAGCATTCCAGCTGCCATATTTCCTCTCATATTTGATGGGACATGATGATTATGTGTTCCTTCATAGGTTGTAATGACGATTGATGGATCCTCAAATGACCTTTCTACCCTTTTCTTCACTTGGCATTTCTGTGTTGTGCACCTATAATAACTCCTGCAATATTCATATATATGTACCCAAACAGAGAAACGAAGTACTTCAATTAATTAGTAGTTTCTACACCATTTATATGCAAAGATTCGAACATTCTTAACTCGCAGTCGAGAACCTGTACAAACTGTTGTAGAAAGATAGTATCAAATGATATTCAATATATTATTTTGTTAAAGTTGTTATTTGTCTTACATCAAAGACGTGATGCTGTTTAACTTCACCTGCAATATTAGAAGATGAATATCTCTAATCTCATAGCATGTGTTTTGTCTAGCATCAGACATATATGTACTTATATATTGTTGGACTTATATTTTCATCATGGTATATCATAGTCAAACTCACGCTTGCCCTGTACATACGGGAGCGTGAGGGGGTTGTTTTGTTGTTATTTGTTCTATGTTAAAAATTTGTTATTTTTTTACTGATATTAAAAGATGAACTTTCACCAACGACGTATATATGTGTGATTAATTATAGTATAACTACAAGTGTTCACTTTATCTATTCAATTAGAAGTTAAACACCATTTACATAATAATTATGGGTTAATAACTTGTAGCAATAGAATACATAGGAATGGACATGAAAATATGGAAGATATTATATGAAAGTTGACCTCGATCAAACCTATAGTTCCTAACCGATAAAGTAAACAAAGACCTATAAGTCTAGCTAGCTAGGATATATAGATGAATTCTCCAGGTTATATATATATGTATGATGGATATCATTATCAATAATTTATTAGAATATTAGAAGACTAGAAGATTCCTAGCTATATATAGCTAGTGTGACTTTAACTTTTTTTTTTTTTTTTTTTTTTTTCATGGAACCCGAATGAATTTCTAAGTGGTGACCACTTACTAAGATAGGATATGTACCTTGGTACAACTACCTAATCAAAAGTACAATTGCACTTCTTGTTTTCTTGATAGAAATGACAGAAAAGTTATGATAAATAACCACTTCCATCTTTTCCAATTCTTCACCTTAATTATAGATAATCTAAACTTGAGAGAAATTCTTAGATACTTATTTCATTGTTGAGTTAGCATATCTGAATGAATCATGATCACACAAAGTTTTTACTCAGAATAAAACTGTGTGCTTTAGAATGATCCAAATGCAGTAACTCTACAAATAAAGTTAACACCCAAGACAACGTCAGATGAGAAATTCAGATTATTAATATATACCTTGATCACATAATTTCTACCCAGAATAAAATCGTGTGTTCAGAATGATCCACATGTAATAAAAAGGTTGAAAAAGGATTTTTGGGAATGTGAACCTCAATAGGTAAGTGTACTCTGCCTTTAAGCTTTTTTGATGAAAAGGGTCGCTCCATACGCGGATTTGAACACTCACACTACAATTACAATTGCGCTGGTATCATTTATCATTATAACACTCAAACTCTTTAACCACTAAACTATATATATATGCTCATAGGACATGATCATATCCACCACGTGTAATAACTCCATAAAATCTTATAGCTAAACAATAGGGCACACTCAAGGAAATGTTTAACGTTTGAGCTTAGAGTAATTAGAAGAATGAAAGTAGTAGGGTTTCAAAAGACTAAAAACTAGAAGAAGAAAAATTAAATGATGATAATTAGTGATAAAAACCTGGGATAAGGACTATTCTTAACAGCTTTCTGTCCGTATTTTCTCCATCTGTAACCATCTTCTAGATGATCAACCTCGCTCTTTGTCATAAAAGCAAAACGTGGCTGTCTTTCTTTCTTCTCCATTTTCTTCTTTGACTTATTCCTGTATTTCATATAAGTAAAAAAAAACAAAAAAAATCCTCAATATATATTGCATTCCCACCTTTAAAACTTTTCACAATCACTTGAAAACTTAAATGGGAACAAGATTAACAAGAACCCATTATATATACACGATGCATATTCGATCTCTGAAGAGTCGATTCTAAGGCCAAGATTTGACTTTTCAAAGGTCGAACAAGCACATTCGGCTACCGAAAAGTCGATTCTAAAGACTTTTCATACGCCGAATGTGATTGAGTAGATTTGGTAATTAAAAACGTACTCTTTTTTGGGGCTTTCTTGATCTTCTTCTTGACCTTCCTTCGCAACTTGCTTATCTTTCTTGTTTGAGTTATCATCACCAACGGCTTCCGTCGAAGACGAAGAGATCGAAGAGTTAGTAGTAACTTGAGTAGTTTCACTATTCTTTTCATCTTTCACATGATAAAACACATGATGATGATCTGCAGAAGAAGACATTGACGACGGTGAAGACGACGATAAACCGAAAACACGAGCGATATTCGTGTCTTGATGAGGAGATCCATGATATAAACCATCATTAAAGTTCATATAAGGAGAAGGGTAATCATATTCTTGACCCATTTGACCATAATTAGAAGTTGTGATAGAGCTATAGTTTTCATCATGATGAAGTTGTTGATTAGGATTATAGTATAGATCTCTAAGATCTTCAGACATGGAATTGAAGAATAATAAAGAAGAGTTTGAAGAAGAAAGAGAAGTGAGCAAAAGAGGAAGGAGAGGATATATGATGTTTAACTTTTTTTTTTTACAGAGGTTTGAAAATGTTTTGAGGTTTATTTAAGCATTGACAATTTGAATATATGTGGAATTATATGGATGAAAAGAAAGACTCACATTGATATATATATAAATTATATATTTGGTCCCCACAATTGTAATTTGTTTGACAAAGCTTTAGTTCACAACAGGAAGGTGGCGTTTTTGTCACATTAGACATACTGTAAAATAAATAGTACAGTAGTAAATAAATTGTATATATATATATATATATATATATATATATATAAATATATATATAAATATATATATATATATATATATATATATATATATATATATATATATATATATATATATATATTATTCTTGACCAAATATTTCAATTATTATAATCCATCAAAAACATGTATAACAAAATCTTTACGTATGTTTTTAAGGTCGTCATTCTAGTAATTAAATATACTTTTATTACTTTTAAGGCACTACAATACGTGATTATTTTTAACGTTGTTATGCCATGCCGATTTAGTGTTAAAGGCCAAAAAAAGATAAGGAATTCGATAAATAAATAAAAAAGCTGATGTGATGGCTCGGAATGAATTTTGTAACCGTTGTTATCTGAAGTCGATTTCATAACTAATTAATATTGATATTGAGAAAACAACGTAGTATAAACACCGACATATAGCTTTTGGTAAATGCATGGATTTTTTATGGACACAAAAAATTCTTCAGTCAATTAATCAGCTGGTCCAAACTAAAAATAATCCACCTTCAAGAACTTTGAATTTTTAATTTTCCTCATTTATTAGCTGCATAATAAAAGTACTATTATTATGCTTGTGTTTTTCTCACAAAGAGTGTGAAAGTATTATCACAGCATCACACTCACAGAACACATATATGTGGTATTCAATTAGAGGATTGAAATTTGTAGCCAAATATTAAGCTCAATATCAATCCAAAAAAGCACTTTTTTTGCAAAATATTTTTACACATGTCAAAATTTATTTTCTTGTAATTAGCATGCATGTCATAATTAGCATTTGAACATAAAGCTTTTGAGGCCGATCGATCAAAAACTTGATTTTCTTCTTTTGGACGGCTGATTTATAACGACTTTTTATGAAATAAGGACATAAGTTAGGTATGGTTGATTGATATATATAATCAAGGTAGAGAAATATATATTTTGAAATTTTAGTTTGAATTAATATTAGTTTTGACATCAATTAGTGCATTAGCCATATATATATACATATACATATATAAAACCGGTCTAAAACATTGAAGTCAATCTTACTCAAATTTCACCCGATTATCGTAATAGTTTATATTAGCCTACCCAGACGTAAAATTATGGTTCCGTATTTGGGGTCACAAGCCATCACAGGTGGGAGCACCACAAATTGTTGCAATGATCTCTAGACGCGTCGCAATACGTCCTAAGGAATGATGTCGGTTTTACCTTCAAAGACAAATTAAATAGAGTGTCGAAATATGTGATGTTGTTTCGTTTGCTTATCATGAGTCAAAGCAATTAAGTGTAACGTTTGAGAATTTGGGTTTGACGACGCTACGCGAAAGCATAATGAATCCGATAACTACTTGTAGACCAAGTTCGTGGCGTTACAATTGGTATCGAGACGTCTCACCGATAAAACTAAATGTCACACGATGAGAGGTGAGAATGGTCACCTCTAGAATCGCCTTAGTAGGATCTTGTCGAAGACTCCAACTTCTTAAAAGAGGAGAATGTAATATCCCTTGAAAAAATGAGAGTAAGAATATTAAAATATAAGATTGAGACATAATGAAATTGATAACTAGGGTTAAACATTTTAAGCCAAGCGAAGACATGTGACTGAATAGTTCTTGTACTTCATTATGCATCAAATAACTCCGCTAGATCAGACGTGAGAATATATTTCACGAATTCTCACATCAAGCTCACATATCATCTCATGTATAAACTCCATTTCCAAAATGATCAATCACTTAATCCGTGAATTACGACAAGTTGATTACACACTTAGATACGCAGACTCTCATGTTGGTGGTGCAACTGCTTCGTTCTCTCTCTCCCACTCCCTTTTTTCACTTCCTTTCATGTGACTCAAGACATCTACATGCACGTGCACCCTACTGTAAATTGCTATACAAAATGACATGCATTATAATCATATGTTTCTATATACTTTCTTTTACCATACATGCCAGGGGTGGATCTATGAATATTTTTCAGCGGAGTCACTGAAGTCTAAAACTACATTTTTTAAGCATAAAACGATATCTTTTTAACAATAAACCTACATCGTTTTGATACTAAAATAAAATCTCGGATCTCAGTGGAATCACGTGACCCCACCCTTAACTATCTAAATCCGCCCCCTGATACATACCCTACTATGTGATAGTAAATTAGAATCCGTAGTTATAACACATACTTTCTCCGTTTTTTAATCTGTTACATTTCAGAATTTTATTTTTTTTATTTATCTGTCATTTTACATTTCAAATACATTATTTATTATTTTTTTCTCCTTTATAAATAAAGTATTTACATTTTCAATAAAAAAAATACATTTTCCAATACTAAAAACCTCTTTACCAACAAAGTATTTACCTTTTCAATAAAAAAAATACATTTCTAATACTATATTTTAGACATATTAATTAATTTTTTAATTTATGTGATTTTTTTCTCTGCGACATATATATAAAAACGGAGGGAGTATCACTTAATATAAATATGTTACACATTATAAAAATGCCTTAATTTATAGTGACAAACCGTTCGGATCCTACCTTTTCTTATTTGATGATTCGCATACGTTATCAAATACACAATTTTTTTTAGAAAAATCAAATACAATTATATTGTACTATTATTTGACAGATAGCAACACAAGATATCTACTAATACTATCTTTAATTAATTAATAGGATCTGTAATGCACTAGTTTAAGGAGGAATTGAATAATGTTATGAGGTAAGGAAGAATTAATTAGTGATATGATATGATTAATATGAGTCCAAAAAGTCAACGACGACTAATCTCAGCCAGGGACAAAACTGTCCAGTCGAAGAGTTAGTATTAGTCACACTAGAAGAAGAAGAAGAAGATAGGCCCTTCTTCTACTACAAAAACAGTAGTCAAAAAGTCAAACATTTTACCAATCATTCTGGCTTTTTAATGGGCCCCACCACGTGTCCCCATTTTGGCACCGGCATTTTGACTACGGTCGACACATGCTCACCACGTGGGAGTTGCTTGGTGTTCCGGCGCCGGTGGTCACTTCCCAACCCTCCCCCCCCCCTCTCCCCTCTCACACCGCTTCTGCAGCTGGACGGGTGGTGGTGTGTCACCTTTCCACGCCATCGTTCTCCATCACGTGCTTTCTAAAATATTCTTAATTAGTGATGATATGAAAGTATGTGATGTCAATCGTTTTACTACAACTGTTGTTGTAGTACTATATATTTCGAGCTATTGCAAATTATATTTTATTTTCATATCAAAATTGTCATAATAAAGTAATTTTACTCAATTTTAGTTAGTTGATTATGATATTACCATTAGGGTAATGTAAATCATTCGAGAACAACGATTAACGATCGGCACAAAACGCTTACATAACGATTATGATCTGAAGTCTTGATCATGATGTATATTATCATAACTAGGATAAAAAAGCGTGTTTGTATCACTCGTTTATGTAAACAACCCTGGTTAGTGGCTTGAGGGTGCTAAGCCCACCTCTTTTTTTATCTTCGGTATACCAAAAATGTACGTAATACGGTCCAACATATTTAGTTATCTTAATTCAAGATGCAATCTGATCATATAAATATAATTCACTAAATTTCATCCAAATATCTAATCCTGGTTTTAGCTCGTTCTCGTTGTATGCGGTGATTTTACATGCAGTAGCATTACCCAAACAATTTTACATTATTGGTCACAATGTAAGACATATTAATCATTAACGGCATGGGTAATTACAGTGTCGTAAAGGACGTTATGTTACTTATTTTGTATTGACAATTAATATCATTACCCAAAATGTTTTGTGTTGCTTTGTTGCTCAACTATCACTATTCTTGTACAAAACTCTACTTAAACTTCATCCGGGTGATGCTACTACCTACCACAACGTTTGTGTCATTAGTGACACAGGATACTCTTGTATCAATAATTACAATTGACTTATGTTCTGATCAATGTATCATATATTATAATCAATGATATAAAAAAAATATGTTATATCACTTATTGAGGTGCATAGCAAATGTAAATATTCCTTTATTTTATGTAAAATATTTGGATTAGATTAATATTTCTATAATTTTTACATATACCATTTTTTTTTTTTTTTGTAGAATATCACTGTTCCCTTTTCGTCTATAATGAAATTGCATTAATTTATTTTGGAGTCAACCGTAGAATATCATGTTGTTCACGTAATTTTTATAATTTTAGTAGACAAACTAGCAACAAAAACCACAGTCGTAATTTGGGATATTATACTTATTAAATTATATTATTGTCATTCAAGTCCAGTCAAATTTTTAGCAATCTTTGTTTTGTGTTTATAGTTTATAATATATCAAGTCATCGAAGACTTTTTTGTTTTACTTTATTCACACAAAAAAAAAAAAAAAAAAAAAAAAAAAAATTTGTTTGTTTATACATGTAGCAACATATAATTATCATAAATAGGACATCTCTCAGGTTGGGCAGTAAGGATCGGAGAAGGGCAATCACTCATTCTTAAAACCAGTTTTATTAAGACCGACCAAAGAGTCGGGCGGAAAGTTCTCTGTTCCTGATTCTCCTGTAGCTGGATCCTCCGAAACCACAAAAATCCTTAGCTAGAATGGGATTCCAACTCAGCACATTTCTTTTTGAGTGAGATTTTGAGAAGAGTTGCTCTTACCTCTCACATACTAAGAGTGGCTCCGCACCTCTGTCGAGCATTATAGTATCCTCTCCTTTCAGTCGAGTGGCTTACGCTCCTCTCACATACGTTCGAGTCTACTTCATAACCTCGACTTATCAGTCGAGCGGCTTACGCAACTCTCACATGCGTTCGAGTGGCTTCGCTCCTATCAGAAGCTAAGAGAAAGAAAAACTAAATAGAAAGTGATCGTGTCCTAAGACCTTGTTCGTTTCTACTTTACTAAGTAGTATTCCACTCGTGCAATGGGTGTATGGGCTAGCCCCCCTCCTGTTGCAATGGTGTGGGGCGTCAGCAAAGGTTGTTCCCCCGTGGCCAACTCGAAAGGGCTGAAGTTCGACACAGACCCTTCATAAATAGGATATATATATGTAATGTTGACTGCTTTATACAATTTTAATACAAACTAATCAAATATAAACATAAAAACTTGTGGAAAAAAAGGGTACACATAACATAACATAAGTTGGTGCAATCCAGGAGGGATATAAAATAGTTTCTTATAAAAGAAATTAAAATAAAAAAGTTAGAATATCCACAAGACCCAGTCAAATGCATATTCTACGCATGAAACTTATTAAAAGGGATTCAAACAAAAACAAAATATGCAGCTCGAATTGCGGCAGGATTAACAAGCAACCATAAGCAGGAAAAAAAAAAAAAACAATTGAAAAATAGTAATAAATTAAATAAATAAAGCCTCATGCAAGTCTACCGTACCTAAACTCTATACTCATATACAATAGTTTATAGGAAATATTCTACCTTACGTCAATAAGGCTTTCGTATGGTATAATCTTTCTCATTGACCTTTTACACTAACAATGATATACTATAAAAGATTTGATGATATGATTCCAAATAAGTTGCTCCCACATTATATGTAACACCTCAAAACTCGAGTCGAAAGACGCAGTATTATTTGAATTATAACAAATTCAAGTAATTAACTTACCGTTCGACATTGTCTTAAGATGATTAAGTCAAATTATTAAGTTTACTATATCTCAACTTTAAATCTTCAGTAATTATTACCGTCATCGTTTGCCCTAAAATAGTTGGATCATGTTGTTAAGTTCATTATGTAACTTGTTCATTATGTCTCAATTTTGAAACTTGATAACAATTGTCATTTTCAATATGAAATATAACATTTTCCCCTCTTAAACAAGAGAAGTGTCATTGCTCGGTACTATCCTACCAAATGATTCTAAGGGCGGCATTCATCATCTTTAACGGCGCGACACTTAGTTTCATCTATTCTACCAAAGAATTTTAGAGGTGGCCACATCGTTTTTCAAGATATGTCACTTACTTTCATCTATCTTACCAAAAGATACTAAAGGTGACCACATCGTCCTTCAAACATATAGTTTCATTTGGTAGTTGGCTCGACGCTGCTTCCGTAACGTCTCGGAAGTCGTGCCCAATGACGCTATTTGAGTCGTAGTGAATTCAGTAATTATTCAGGTCCATTATATATCCTCATGTTTCCTAAAATGGTCAACCCAAATTCATATTTTCATTATATCTCAATCTTATATATTGATAATGTTTATCTCGCTTTTTCAGTGTGGGGATATTGCATTTTATGACTTAAAAAAAATCTCTTACTTTAGATGAAAATGTCACAACGAGTGTCACATCAAACTTACGAAAAGATGAGATCAACAAATGGAAATTCACTGACACCTTTTTGATATATCCAAGGCATTATCCGAATAATTCAAATCGCCCCAAAATTTAATATTTTGAAGTTTTGGTATGGCCCATTTCACGTTTATGAGAAATATATACACAGGGCAATCGATTGGAGAACTCTCGATATCAATGGTGACTCATTATTTCGATAAATCGTTCCTTCAGACCGAAGAATATTCGAACCTTAACTGATGGTTATTCTTTCCGATACTTGCTTTCTCCTACTACTCCCTACGCTTCGGGTCCCATACCCATGAAATCCTTAACGCGGCATACAATTATTATCATGATTTGAAAAAAAACGGTTAAACCCTAACCGCGAGGGCCCTCTCGCCCCCGATCTCACAGGAATGCAAGGAGAGGTTAATCATGGGCCTGTGCGACTTCGAGGGATAAGGCTTTGCATTAGACATCTCTTACCAAAAGGGGCCGGCCCTTTACGGGACTCGAACCCCCACCCTCCGGCTTTAGATATAGCAATGCACTACACCACCTCACCCACTCACCACTAGACCATATCTAGGAGATTATTATCATGATTTGAATACTACAAGTTAGGTAGATTTGAAAACTACAAGCTAGGCAAGATCTAAGCCTTAAACATATAGTATATATCATGATTATTTTGTAGACTAACTATGACTAAAATGAATATATTTTCAACAGATGAAGCCTTACTAAAATGATTAAGATTATATGCATCAAATATAGGTTCATCTATAAAAGAAAGAAAAATAATCATTCAATATATAGCACATAACAAACTTTGACTTAGAGTATGGTTATTTTAGATTTCTTTTAATTTTTTTAGTTTCAACTATGGTTCTTAAAGTTTTGAAATAAACGGCAATAATACCGCAACCCATGCGTATTAAATTATGATAAACATCTTAATCAGAAGCAGTTTGCCGACTTCATAAAATAGTTTTAAATAGTGAACATTTTATGATTATTTTATTTGTCATCTCAAGTGACAATTCTTTGCAAAACCACACATTTGGGCTTCACAAGTCTTAGAAATAATGTAAATTTATTGTAACGTATTCTTAAGTTATTAGGTTTATTATTTTTCAACATTATATAATGGCAATGTATCATCTACTTAGAGCAACTCCAACGCCTACCGGCAAATTTTACGCTAAGGTGTAACTTTTCCACCAAATTTTATCCGTCAACTCCAATGGTTCTAAACGCTCTATTGGTAATGATGCTTGTCCTATTTGCTTTGATCCTGGTTTATCACTGTCTCTTTGAGTGTCATATTCCAACGGCACTTTGAAAAGAATTTGATACCGGGAAAAAGAGGATCAATCTTCGGTTTAGCTCCATGTTAGATTTCTTTGCCTTACTGCTTAAAGCCAAGGATGAATTTACGGTTGCAAAGGTGATAAACTTCCTTTGGCATGTGTGGAAAGCAAGGTGTTCTTGGATTTATGACTCAAAAGCTATCCATGTTCGCCAGATTCTGGCCCAAGTTGACTATGAAATTGTGGATTTGTATAACATCTTGCACAACCCGGTCGACACAAGCCGAGGAGTGGTTTCACCTACTTGGGTTGCTCTCCTCCGCATTTTCTTAAGTTTAATGTGGACGCTGCTCTTAAAGATGGCTATTGATCGGCTAAAACTGGGTGTCCAATCTTACCGGCAGTGTACCGGGTCAAATTGTAGTCTAGTCTGGTGAATCAAGATCGTATCCCTCAGGGAAAATGAAAATGTTATTTAAAATGTGGTTAAATACCAGTTAGCTATTATTATCTTGATCTAAGTCGCAATTCTTACTAATTAGAGTTATTCATATGCTATATAAGTAGATATTTATATAGATATAGATACCAATATATATAGTAGATATATATAAAAAAGGAACTAACCAAGACAATGTAATTGAATTATGATCTCCTTTAGTTCAATGGATGTGATCAAACTTCTTGTTTAAAATGTCATTAATTATGTGAAACGGTATACTCCTCAGCTAACAAATTCCCCTCATACGAGTGCACGAATTCATTCTATGCTTCCTCCTTGGTAAAACCGTAATTAAACCTAATGATTTGACATGATAATCTCTCGAGTATAAATATTCTATCCCTGGATAAGAAAGAGGGTTCCGTTTGTCGACGGCCAATTTTACCTTCCGAGTCTTTCTACCCTTTTCTAAATACCCTAACGTCTCTGCAGTCGAGTTCATGATTAGGTTATGGTCTTTGTCCATCTTGGTTAATTACGTCAATATAGACTATCAATTAGTTCAAGTAGAAAGAGATTAATCATATTCAATTTTTAATCATATTTTAACATAGTCATCATCCATTTCCTAAAAGAAAACATATTTTAATTACATGTCTTGGCTAGTTATATAACTAGCCTACATACATTATTACTATTATATAAAATTGTACAAAAACAACAAAGATAATAACCATAGAATATTACCGATTACAATTGTTGAAGGGCTTCGTCCTCTGAATGTAACAACATGATGATGAAATCAACAATCTTCAATAATTATTCTAGCTATTACAACAATACTACTACTACTTTTATGGCGAAATGCCTACTAAAATATTCTGAAAAGTAGATAAAAAAATATATGTTATGATAGAGATATATATATTGGTACTGGTCTCTCTTTTTCACCTCATAAATGAGGTATTTATAGGCTGTGATTTCAGGTCCGGCGTGCGCCGGATTAACCGATTTCGAGTGCCATGTGACAGACGCACATGGGTAACATGGGGTAATTATCAAATAGTCCGGCGTGAACGGGTTTATTCCGGCCTCGCGGATTTGTCGAATCTTGCCACTTGATCGATTTTTGTATAATTTGATTCTGATTCTGCTACTTTGTATCACATACTACCTGCACAATTCAAAAAAACAACAAAACCACATGTAAATCTGATAACAAAAGTTGTAATTTGTATTAAGTTATTTATTTGTATTTATTAGTTTTTTATAAGTTATTTTACTATCTTTTAAGATATTTGGATAAAATTAATCAATAATATGTATAAAATGTGATAAATATTTGTTATAAATTTAACATATATCAGCTATCTAGCAATCGGAGGACTGATTCGGAACAACGAGGGCACAATTTTTCACTCTTTTTCTCAACGCTTAGGGAGATGTTCAGATCCAACTCTCGAGAAAGCTTTGTCCATTTACCATGCTATGACCATGGCTATTAGCTGGGGTAGCCTTGACATCATTTTCGAGGGAGACTCTCTCTACAATTCATAAGCGAACTACGAATGACATTGAGGATAGATGTGCTATTGGGAATATCATTGAGGATAGTCTTTACCTTTCTCCTTGCTTCTCACATGTCTCATTCTCTTGGGTTAAGAGGGAGAGGAATACCCCTGCCCACTTATTAGCTAAGGAATGTCTTCTTTTAGATAGTTGTAAGTGCTGGAGAACCTCTCCACCCGCACATGTTTCTCTAGCCGCATCGATTGATATTCCGAATTAATAAAATTCTTTTTCCTTCAAAAAAAAAAAAAAAAAAAAAAAAACTCCATTGGTTCTACACCAAAAAAGGAATATTCTTGGAATATTCCATCTTAAAATTCAATTATATATTAAAAATAAATGTATTATTATTTAGTTGTACGTTTTAAAAATTATTATTGTATATAGATACATACTTGAATATTATAACAGCTTTAATGATACAATTAACATATAAAATTTATTTCAATATTGTGTATAGACACATACTTGAATTACAATTAATTAAATTTTAGAAGGGAATACAACTTTAAATTTTTTACAAGGAAATTACAATTTGACTAAGAAAGGAAAAATAAAAAAATTGTATTCTTCTTCACAAAAGAAAGAAAAAAAAGTGAACAGTAGTTGCTGGTATCTATTTCTTTCGGCAAATTTGATGGTGAATTTCATCCTCCGCCAACTTGATGAGAGAAAAACATGTTCATTGGAGCCATCTTTTCCACCAAATTGTTGTTTTGCAGGTGAAATAGAGCTCCCTTGGAGTTGCTCTTAGACTTGTTAATTGTTTCACCTGCTCAAGGAATTCATGAACTATTTAGGCTCATTGTCCTTATATTTCAACCTTATTTCATGATAATTAATGTTTCTGTCATTTTTCAATGTGAGATATTGCATTCTCTTTTGTCATTTTATAGAACTAACATACTTAGTAGGATCCTACCAAGAGATTCTAAATCTGCCATCACCGTTTCTCACGGCATGACATTTAGTTTTGTCTGGTAGTCAGCCTTAATACACCTTGTAACACTCATAAACGCGGGCTTAGTGGCGCTAATTAAGCCATCATGGATCCAGTAATTACATGGGCCTAGTCGTTATTGCTTGACATAAAAAGTTTAACATGAGTTATCTAACATCAAATCTTGGTAATGTTTCTTCCACTTCTCCAATATAGATTAGTACATTCTCCCCCTAATCGACGTCTCGTCAAGACCCTACCAGAGTATTTTAGAGGTTGCCATCAGCGTCTCTCACCCAAATTGTCTCAAGATATAAGACATTTTATATTGATAAATAACTATTACTACTCATTTTCTCTATATTAGTCTAATTTATTATCAATCCAGCAACTCGTCATTACTTTATAACTAGTACATGCATTAATGATTATCAAATTGTACTGTAGTCATTTCACCATAGTTATTATGTATGGCATTTATCCACTTTTCAATCTGTGTAAAAACCTTTACGATTACTTATATTTTGAGACAAATGGAGTATGTATATTTAAGAAAGGAAGTCTATTATCTCAAAATTAATAAAAATGCCATGTCTAGGTCCAACTACACCTTGAATTTAAATATTCCCTGTACCTATAAATCCATTTTATAACTAACCCTTGGCAATGGTGCCCAACAGCTTTACCTTCAAATTCATAATCTTTGTTTTTTAAATTAAATTAAGTGCCTATCAAAAGTCAATATGCCAAATAATATAGTACTAGTAGTACCCTCTAACTCACTTAGAATGTTTGAAATTGAAAAGCAAATTACTTAAAACCAATTTATTCATGGCTATTAAACTATTTGCATGCTTTTTTATATGTTAGATGAATATATACAAAACCCAAAAAGATAAGTTGTCTCTTTCTTGTTTTACTTTTAGACTGAACCAAGTTCCAGTGTGAATATGATTTTTAGATTATGTTGACTTCATGGTCATATACAACAACCATATATACATATACTCTGACTGTATCTGTTAATTAAATTATAGTTGGGTTTCTTTTTATGGGTCTTATGTACACTCAATTCAAGTAATACCTCTATTTTTTTTCTAAAGGTACAATCAATTTACACAGAAGAATTGTTTGTTATTTATTGTGGATGCAGGACTCAACCTCAAGTTTTTAGTACTGGTCCTAAAAAAACACACACACATATATAATAGCAAAAAAATGTTATGAACATGATGTCAAAATTCAGTTTATTGATTTGACTGTAATTTAAATCTTATGAGTTCAAATCCGAGCACGGATTTGATATGACTATCGAACTGATCGAGTGTGATCACAAAAACCTTCGAACGCGTACGTACCGGAACTTGAGTTGAATTCAAATTAATTAACTTGTTTTGAATTAATTAAATATGATATGTGTTTTTATTTCAAGAAAGTAGTAAAATGATCTTGATGCAATTCATTGTAAAGTGTAAACTTATATGCTAAAAGGAAAATCATTTCTTGAATAAAACTTCTTAGTTAGCGATTTTACTTATAAACAAGAGTAACAATACTCAAAACTTAATAAGTATCAATCCGATTTCTATATATTTTTTCATAAATATGTTTAGTTTGTGCGTATTCACGAGCTAACGAGTCGAGTATAAGAATGTTTAAAATTGTCTCATTTAGTATTCGAACACTATTCAAGTAAAGTATATTCAATCTCCAAAGAAATCAAACCAAACTATTGAGAAAAAAAAAGTAGCAATGAACTGAAATAGCTCACAAACTGTTTTATTCATTTACACCCTCAAACAACCCTCAAGAAACCAAAGATAAGCATGCTAATCAAATTCTCCGTTAATCTTTTTATATTTGAATGGCTATGATATTTCCTCAAATGAAATCTTTAAACCTTAAAAAAAATAACTTAATTAATAATTTGATCAAAATAATGCAATGGTATCTATGAAGTCATCTCTTACTTTTACTTTACCAGACATACAGCACAAAAACCTAGAATTTTTTGCTTGTCAAACCCATGTGATGTCCCAGCCATTGTACCATTAATTAATGTACTAAAAAATTATCAAGTGATAATTAATTGTTAACTTGCAGTCATCAACTATGTTTTTATATTAAAAAAGGGTAACGGAGATTCAAAGTTAACATATAATTAATAATTTAATATCGACAAACATCAAAGGGCACAGTCTTAATTAAATTCTGATGAGTTGACGTACGCGTTTCTGCAGCAAATGTGCTTCTTAATTTTGAAATCACATGATATGAATTCTATATTTATGACAATGTTTATATTATATTATTTTACCCCTATTTTAAGTCAAGGCTAAGCAATTATACCTCAACAATGTTTGAAACATATATATCAATATATATATACAAAAGCAGAGCCAGATTTTGACTTTTGGGTGTATGATTTTATTTATTTTTAGGGAATAAAATCTGAATTAATTAACCATAATGAATTAATGTTGGTTATTTTCATACCGTAGTTTTATAGTGGTTTCAGACCAAATTTTTGGACCGTCATGTCATTATTTTGATAAAACATCATTGGTTGCTTATTTTTATATAAAGGGGTGTATCAGAAATACTTTAAATCCTATTGATTGGACACACAAAATAGAATTTCGTCCTGAACCATGATAAAATTTGTGATTTTCATATTTCTATCTGTGTTTTGATTCTCCAAATAGTCCAAAACACCCCCTTAATGTTTGAGAAGTAACTGTCTCAACCAAAATTTCACCAAATTTGCAACCAAATTAAATAGTGAAGTTAACCTACCGCTATGGCATCACAGTGACAATTGGCTTCTTAAAAGTCGATTGCAGACCTTAGGATCGAAATTTCACTTGTCAATTATCATACCTTAGAATCGACTAAGGATTTAAATATTTATAATCAATAAATCAATATTTGTTAACCTTAATATATATATGAACATGATAAAAAGTACACAAACATGTCATGTATAAACACAACGTTAGGGTTTCCGTCTAGCAATCGATATGTGTCAGCTTTTGAAGAAAAAATGAGGTCATAAATAAAAAAGATCAGTGAGGAATTAAGTGGGAGCAGATGGCTTTATCTGCCAATATAATCAAATCAAGATATATATTAGCTTTTCAGTGGTGTTGAAAATATAAGTCTTTTTTCAAAAAGCAATATATTTCTTTTTTGAGGAACAACAATATATTATTAAATCTTTTTGTTTTCACTTTCACACTAAACAATGTAATATTATTAATCAGTTCCAGAAAACAATATAATATTTTGTATTGAAATATTAAAAATTAACTTATTTATTAGGTTTTCTTAAAATGTGTAAGTAAAAACAATGAAGAAGACAAGAAGTGGAAATCAAAGCAGCACAGATAAAACCTTTGGGTGTCAGAAAATGATATGAAAATTATGTTTCTTTTTGGGAGAAAGAAAAACCGTTTGCTATTAAAAGGCGGTTCATTTTTCTCAAGTTTATTCAAGGCCGTTTTGGATGACTTGAATTACTATAAAGATTGACTTTGACTTGGTCTTATAAAAACAAGTTTGTGGATTGAGTGTCATCCTGTCATAAGCATACCATAAGCATGAGATTAAACCAAAAACATTGAAAACGAGTGAATATAAGGACGTCACTGTTGGGATTCCTCTTACGATTAGGGTTTAGTTTGGTTTTAAAACATCTAAAACGTGAAAAGCGAAGTGGTATTTTGACAATTGTTTGGTAAAACACTTAAAACGCGAAACGTTTGTCTTTGTGCCCGAGAGTGGTATTTAAATGAAAGAGCACATATGCACCATACATCTTACTTGAATTGCTACCACGAACCACAAACTAATCATGTTTGAAAGAAATTAGCAAACTGTCCTTTAAAACACGATTTAACGGTTCTAAAATGATTTAAAAGGTTAAAGGTTGTGAAGATCGTTTTGATCTAAAATGAGGAAAAATGTGAAAAAAAAGATAGTGGTCGAGAAAACGCCAGCAGCGTATTCTTACATGTATTCTTACACGTATTCTTTGTGTAATGCACATGTAGTAATACGCATGCTTGCTTATTTTCTCAACCATTATTTTTTTCTTGTCTTTTTCCCATTTTAATATCTTTTTCGCTTTTTTTGGCTCGACCCGATTTAAAATTCATAAAAGTTAGCAAATTAAAACTGGTTTTTTGGAAATACGAGACCATGAAACACCGACAACCCGAAGACCTTGGACCCCGATACCACGGAAACGCCGAGGCCAGCATCCCTGTATGTATTTACATGAAACTACAGTTCCGAATACGATTAACAATGATTAACCTTTTGACATGAACTAACCCTTACCTCTGATTAGTTAGTTAAAACTGCAATATATATCCTATAATCAATAAGTCTACTTCCAATGGAGATCACTTTCTTATGATGATGACCAGTTTCACAATTAGGGTTCATGTCACCAGACTTTGAAACAAGGAGACACTCCCTCAGACACATATACATGATGAAACAAAAATGTTAATTCCACAATAAAATTATCACAACATATGAGACCTCAACCTCAAAACCTCTAAATTAGGACAAGTAACAACTTTAATCGACCCTCACGCAGGACCGAATAATGGTGGGCATGCAATTAAGCGGTGTGCATATATATCAAAATATAAATCCAACAACGTATAATAGAAATGAGGTAAGTGCGATAAATAACAACTTTAACAACTAAACGGGGTTTTTGCTCTATTTAAGGGGTAATAATACAATATAAATCGTGTTTATAGTTACAAAATAAGCCCAAGTTCTTGAAATCGATGAAGATAAAACAAGGAAATTAAAATTAAGGCTATGAGAAACTGGCTAGTAGCTACCACAGTTTATATTTACATAAACCACCCAAAATAAGAAAGGCAAGGTAAGGGGGAGGTTAGAGGTTGGTAAATACTAATGCTCTTGTTTAAGAAAGATAGAAGAAGGAACAATGTCTTGGAGAAGTCCACAATCAGAAAACTGCATGTGTTGAAATGGGGTTGTTAATGTTTGTTGCTGATGATACATAGTATTGTTACTGTTACTGTTACTGCCACTGCCACTCGAAGTAGTGACACCTCCACCGCCATGGCCATAAACTTGTTGCATCTGAACAAAGAGTTCAGGAAGAAAGCTTGAACCTGCTGCATGATGAAGAGTACTAGGATACAGTAAACCTGCAGCTACATTAATATTTCCTCTCAGATTTGATGGAACATGATGATTATGTGTTCCTTCATAGGTTGTAATGACAATTGATGGATCTTGTAATGATCTTTCCACTCTTTTCTTTACTGTGCATTTCTGAGTTGTGCACCTGTAATAGCTCCTACAATTACCATCAAGAAATTGAATTAAGTTTCTTTAGTTTAGTGTGATATATAAGTCAATCTTTGCGCGATTTATATATATATATATATGTGTTTAGATTTAGACTCTTGTTACTACTGTACGTCACTACAACGACCATAGGAAAACGTAGTATATATACCACGTGGTTCTCACAAAACATACATAGCAAAGAGTAACAAAGAATAACAAAGCATATATAGCAAACAACATGAGCATATATAACAAAGTTCTACGCGACGTTTTTGTTCTTACATTTGATTATGATGGTAGCATTTTGGTGTAGAATAATCAAAACCAAAGCTTTGAGTTTGTAGCACGTACATCTAGCTACATTTTACTTCATTCATGAAGAAAGACAAAATCAGAAAAGTGATTACATTAAGTCATCAAACTTGATCACATTATATACATATTTATGTACAATCTTGGTTTATATAAATCAATTTGTAACTCAAACACAATCACAAAAGTAAAGGTAATACATATTACAATCATTTACAAGAAAAGACTTGATGAAATAAATACTCATAAGTAAGTAGTTAAGATATAGGGTTTCATAAATGAAGTTTAGGATATATATGTAGAAAAGATAGTAGTACCTTGGATAAGGGCTGTTTTTGACAGCCTTTTGACCATATTTTCTCCATCTATAACCATCTTCTAGATTATCAATCTCACTCTTTGTCATGAATGCAAATCTTGATTGTCTCTCCTTCTTCTCTGTACCTAATTTCTTCTTTGACTTATTTGATCTATCAAACCATAAATATGTATATATATATATATAGTCAAGTCATTTAACTTCTTGCTTTCACATTCAAAACTAATAAAAAAATAATACAGAATATGTGAAAGTACTTAGTACTTACTCTTTTTTGGGGCTTTCTTCATCTTCTTGAGATCCCTTCACTTGCTTATCTTTCTTCATATTACATGTGTTTGAATCTTCATCTCCAAGTACTCCTTCCATTAATGTTGAGTTTGTGGTAACTTGATGATCATTTTCACTAGCACATGCGGCCTTAGTAATCTCTTGTTGTTTTCCTTCATTATTGGCTATGTAATTGAATCCAAAACCACTCGAAATCGTGTCGTGACCGGGATCGACAGGACCCGGAAGAAGAAAACTCTCACTAAAGCTCATGAAATTATAAGGAGAAGGGTAGTATTGATCAAGATTAATATGTGAAGAATAATCATCCATATAGGTTGAGCCCATTTGCCTATAAGTAGTATTAATGGTGGAAAAGGATTTTCAACATGGTTATAGGGTTGATGAAAATTAGAAGGATTAATTTGAAGATCTTGAGACATGGAAGGTTAAAGAAGAAGAAGAAGAAGAAGATGAAGAGAGAGAAATTTAAAAAAAAGGGAAAAAATTAAAATGGGAGGAAGCAAAAACAAAGAGGGAGAAGTTTGACGAGTAGTATAGTAGGAGTGTAGTAGTATACTATATCAATAAAGGCTTTGACAAGAAGATTTTGACTAGGTCGTCTCTTATGTGTATATGAATCCAAAGGAGCAAAATGGAGCACACTATTGTTTGAATTGGGTCCCGCTTTTTGTAAAAGAAGGTTTGACAAAACTTACTTCACAAGTAGCGAGATGGCGTCTTTCTCACCTTACATGTATTACTATTTTAAGATGGGCTAAGGAAGCATTCACTTGCGGGTATAAAGTCGATCGATATTACATTACAATCAATTTCATTTTATTCAATTTCTTGCCTCAGTATGGTATACAAGAGAGGGATTTTTCATCCGGGATCATACGAATAGGTAATAGTTAGATTCAGTCTTGCATTCATTATATTTATTCACTCAATTTAATTAGAGACCGTCACTCTTAATCATTACATTGTCACTATATTTATACATTGTGTTTTTTGTTTGCACTTACTATTTGTTATTTGCTCATGTTTCATTTTAGTGTCACTTCTTATTTAACATTTTGATTCAATTCATTTTGCTATATAACTATCGGGATTGCTATTTTGTTATACATGGCATTAATTAATCTTTACGAAACTAGGAAATATTTTATATATGTTTTTTAATAGTGAGCTGTAAATTCACCTCTTACAGATTTCAGAGGAAGGATCGGAGTTACAAGGCCATATGACAGCGAGGAGCATACGTGGTAGATTTCTACTATGCCACCTTGTCACCATATTTAGGGCTTTGTATTCCTTTCAGATGAAGGAGTTACATGGCCAGATAACAGTGAAAAGCCTATAGGAGATTTATACTATGTCACCTAATTAAACACCAAGTTTAGGGATTTAAATTTCTTTTTTAGTACATTTTCTATTGTTGGGGCTGTGTCCTAGCTAATTTTGTTGAGATATCTTACATTTCAGAACTTGAGTGGTTGTGAGGATTTTTTGATATATAGGAGCGGACATCGTTTCCAGAGGACTTATGTTTTGTTTGAATATTTGGATTGTATGTTTCTGTTAGTGCATGGATTATCCTTGAGTTTTGAGATAGGGTATTTCTGACAGCACGGTCAGGTGTTGTACGTCTTAATGTAACGCCCGCATTTCGAATCTGGTAGCTTTATCCTAGGAAGAAGCGTTCGGCGCGTATAGCATTAAATAAATCTAATATTATACATGGCCTCTACATCGTCAGATCAAATAAAAGCAAACTAAGCTAAAAGACTCGGGTAAAACATAAATGCTACTAAGAATAGAAATTAACCACACTAAAGATGGATAGTTAAATTACAACGACGAAAAACCCAAAAACTTATACAATACGAGGTCTTAAAAGTAGAAATACAATAAGTCTAAGAAAATAAATACAACTAATCTAAGTCAACCTTTACTGAAGAAAATGAACTAGAAACTTCGTCAAGACTTCAAAGCCTTCAAAAGTCGTCATCTACCTGATCAACCTGTTCGTCTTCTCACCCCACAATGCATACAAAAGAAAATGCAAAGGAGGTAAGTACAAAGTACTTAGTAAAAGTGAGAAGCTAATGAATAACTAAGTTGTACAACGAAGGGTTATTATTATGATTATTAATTTTTCTTTATGAGACCGACTCAATCTAGGGTTCAATCCATGCCCATCGACATGTCATGACTAAACGTTTCTAGCTTAGCTTATCTTGGTTACGTCATCACTCAAGGACACTACGCATGGCGTTCATCAGCCTGAAGATATACTTGCTAACTAACGGTGATTAGCACCGATTAGCTCCGGTCTCCCGGTATGCATATCGTCCGATGAATTTCCTCCACTTTACTACCCTTCAAATTTAAGGCCGTGAGCGTTGTTCACCTTTATGAGCGTATCGATCACATCGCCGATATGAAAGAGTGCCTAACCGAGAATAAATAACGTTTTAGCTTTTATCTACACATATGTATTTATTATTGTGAATTAACTAGCCACCTAAGTGTTTTGGTAAGCTTCCTCACATACACTACTCTCTTTCCTGAACCACTGTAGACACGGACAAGTCCTATCAAATACCGCAGGACATTGATGAACTCTAGTTCATCAAAGCACAAGCCTTTTCATGCTCTTCCGACGGATCCGAACTTCAACTCCCTTTAAGAGTACATTCGGTGTTTTAACTGAACGAATCAGAAATTCAATCGAAGCTTGTTCATATTTAATTAATATTATTGAATCAAAAAAGTAGAAATTTAAAACTCAACACAAATATACCAAAACATATCGCATCTTATTAATTACAACTTAACATGAATTCTATCACCAAATAACACCAAGACTCACCAAAACTCAACCTATCGTTATAAAATTATAATTACTCATTAGGAAGAGCCTCTTACCTTAATTACCAGAAAAACCGAAGAGAAATGTCAAGCAATCGCAACAACTGTTGATCCTCAACAAAGAAACCTATTTGATCAACGAGAAACCCTAAAATCCTATTTCTTTGCGAAAAACCGAAAACTGAAAAAGTCCATAAACTGCAGATTACCTCGATTAACTATTGCGTAACTATTTTTAGAATGATCTACACTCCAAGACGATCGTTTTGACTACTCATTGCTGAAAACAGAGTTACGGATTGAAAGATACGATTTTTCAAGAATCAAACTCTACGAATACCGAAAACTAGGGCTAAACCGAAACTTACGAAATTGAGAGATGTTATTTTCCAAAGTTGCGTCTCCTCATGATCGATCACTTTTCTCTCTGCGCGCATCTTGAGCAGATGAACGGATTGATCACACGGTTCTCCTTTTTATTTCGCTTTCTTCCTACTGTCATTGCTGCCTCTTCTTTTTTTTTTTTTTTTCTAAATTCTGCCGTGAAACATAAAGGGAATTTTGGGGATTATTTTGTTTTATAGCCATTTAATTAAATCCCTTAATTAAATAACTAAATCCCTTTAATTAAATCCTTTTTAATTAAATAAATAGGATAAATAATAATTAGGTCGTAGTGGGTATGACCAATTACTATTTTACCCTTTACGAAAAGTCGGGATGTTACATTCCTTCCCTTAAGAGGAGTTTCGTCCTCGAAACTCGAATGTAACCGAGAGGTACTTGAACTCTGGACTTTGCGGCGTTTCGCCTCCTAACTCGTGCATGCCTTCTTCTTCTTTCTTCCATCTTCCCAACTCTTCCACTTGTCTTGAGCCAACTTGAGGTTGCGACGATCCGCTTCAATCTTCACGTCGCCTTGATGTATCAACTTTGGTCTCAGATACATTGCCGCTCCCACTTCATCCAGGAACTCACGTTCTTCTATCTCTATCTTCTTGAAAGATCATCAGCAGTACTGTTCCAACTCTTGTACATCTTGGTCGCTCCGAGATGAACTGCAATTGCCATCTCGAGGTTTTCATTCTTCATTGTCCTTTACAATCTTCCGCATTTGGACCCGAATGCTGATTCTGATGCCAACTGTTGCCACCTTCATCTAACTCGTGACCATTGATCGTTTTGGCTCCCGCCATCGACTTGTAACCGAGACAATCGAATCTTCATCTTGTTTCTTCGCGAACTCATCAACTGCCTCGAATCTTGCAATCATCGGTTTACCACTCTTTGCTTGCTCCTGCTGACCTATGTCCTGAGTGCTTGAGCTTCCCAACTGACTCACGGCTTCCTGGCATACTTAACTTCCTTCGATCTCAACTACCATCATGGTACCACAAGCTTGGAAAATAAGTGAAGTTGAAAAGTGACAAGTTGAGCACCAGGTGGTATGTCAACTAGGTAAGCCAATGAAGGGTACAATGCACTTGAAATAAGGAAGGTTGCTTGGGTTACAAGCAAAACAAGATGATTCCGTGTTGGGGAAGAATTGAAGGTGATTCTAGAATGAAGGAGGGGCATCAGTATCATAATACAAAAGATAGCCACCGGAAGGAAAACAAAGGAACACCTTGCGATGAAATTCTTTAGAGGAGTGGAATTCCATGCAAGATACGGTGGTCTACAAAGACTTCAGAGGCAATCGAAAGGATGGTAATGAGCTTTCACATAAGCTTTAAGAAAGCGGGGGCGTTAAAGGAAACATCACCGATGGACTAGGAAATATTAATCGCAAAGAAAAGAGAATGCTAAACACGAGGACATTAGGCAGGTGACCTTGATTGTTAAACACTTGGTTAACAAAATGGATGTTGGCGAACTAGGAAAATCTTCAGTTCACATGAGTTTCGTAGAGGAAACATCACACATCGGGAAAACAAAGTAAAAGTGCAAGGTCGAGCACCAGAAGGACTAGAAAGAATTTAGAAATCAAAAGGAAGCAAGAATCTCGACATGAAGTAGCTATGGAGGGAAAACGAGTGCACCAAAAGGTCTCAGAATAAGATAAACACTTGTCAAGAAGTGTCCAAGTTTGCAGTAGTCAAAGAGAGGTTATCTCGAGATTTAATAGAAATAGAAATTTCCTCAAGGAATTGTAAGGGAATATCAAAAGTTGTATCTGGCGGTTCATGGCTCTAAATGGCACGAAAGAGAGTTAAAACCCGAAGGGTGCAGGTACATTAATCTGAATTGGAAATCGAAGTTTAGGAATTCAAAGGTTGATTGGCTAAATAAGTTCGAAGGCACCTTGGCAAGGACTACCTTTGCTTAAAACCGGTTTAGCATAATTTGCTAGAAGGTTAAAGATAGATAATCAAGATGGATGTCAAGGTAGGATTGTTGAGAAGATGGGATGCATACCTTGAAAGAACAAGTAGCATTAGATGGAAAGATTACAAAATCAACACTACCCTTATGAGGAAAGTTTGAAAATAAACACAAGTAAAAAGAATGTTCGACATTAAAAGGTTCATCAAATTTGTACTTGAAAAGAAGAATGGGGTGCAACAATGCAGAGTTAGAGGAACTTGTTTCTTGATTGGACAAGTAAGGAAGCATGGATTTGTTCAAAAGAAAGGCCTATGGAGATATGTTTCTTAAGTAATTCATGTCAACATGTGAAAAGGATTTGTTGAGCTTAAAGATCTCAAATGAGGGATTACATGAGAAATAAAGTACCAGATAAGTTATAATTACAAAAGGGTATGAAAATAGTCTGAACATCAAACATGGCATGCTGGAGGACCGGATGGTATCTTGGTTCTTGTCTATAACTGCAAAAGAAACAACAATGTTAACTTTACAAACTTTCTACCATGAGACATATCCTAGGAAAGATCGCTTGAAACCTTCTATGACATAACACTCGTAACTTGCTACACTCTTAGCCCAAACCCCAAGTCAAAGAAGTGAAAATTCCTTTTTGGTTGTTGTGTATGAAATTTACTCCGGATCTGACATTATCAATTTATACAGAACAAACGAAGAGGAATTTGAGCACGATCCAAAAGAAAAGATTTAGATACTGGAGTTTCCCAGGTGAAATAAAAATATTGGAATTTTTGAATGAAAATAAGTTGGTCAAAAACAGTTATTTCTGACGATTGCACAAGCTGTCAGAATTTCCAGTTTAGTAAACACTGAGTTGAATTGCAAATCGAGATCAAACGAAAACGAATCTGAGATTAATTTCAAAAGGAAAATTGTAGATAAAAGTTTTTTCTGCAACATATCAAAAATTCAGATCAATTGAAGGTGTTTAACCTGTTCAAAACGGAAGAAGAAGTGAAGGTGCTGCTGCAGATTTTCTGGACAGAGTGTCCGACATAAACACGAACTTTTTGAAAAATCCATAACTATTATCGAGTTGATGTAAAAAGAGAAATCGTAGATAAAACAGTAATCTATGTTGCTGAAAATTTTCAGAATTTTTGGAACACGGTAAATTAGTTAACCTGAATGGAAAACACAGAAACAAAAGCATTCACTCATGTTGGATAAAGCCAAACATGAGGGTGATGAAAACTATATGCCAAAATATAAGACCTTTAACACTAATAGTTGAAACGACTAAAAAGTATTTGAAAGGAATAGAATTGCGCACGGAGTTGAACCAACTCAAGCAAAGAAAAGGTCTAAGAATGTTGATGAACTCAAACCAAGTGGTGGTGAAAAAAAGAAGCGGAGGATTTGTAGAGTTGAATCAAATATCATTCTCTACAAAGTTAGGCCAAGATAAAAGTAAACTTAGATATTCGTGTGTAGAGAAGGTGAAGAGATTTCAATAGGGAAAGTAAGAAAAGGAAATCAACCAAGAGGACCTCGACTTTAAGGTATAGACATAAGACTCCGATCCCAAAGCTTTACTTAAGGGGTTTCACTTAACCCTATGTGACAAGTTACGGTTTGGAAACTTCAAAAGATGAGAGAGTTTCTACTAAAGATCCTAGGAGGAACAAAACCTGAGGTGATCACATAAAAATGTGAACTGGGAACTCAACTTAACCTTCGTCTCAGAAGACTCTTCACAGGATTCTAAAGCAACCTAACCACGGTTTAAGGATTCTTATTCTTAGTCTTACGAGGATTACCACCAAGCTCAAGTTCTAAAAGGTCTAAGGAAATCTTATCTTAGAGGAAAAGAAGCCAATGATAGAAAGGACGCTTCTCTCTGATACCAACTGTAACGCCCCGCTCCCAGATACCGAGCCCTTATCCGGAAGAGAACGTTCGGCGCGTATAGCATTAAATAAATCTAATATTATACGCAAGCCTCTACATCGTCAGATCAAATAAAAGCAAACGGAAGCTAAAAAGACTCGGGTAAAACATAAATGCTACTAAGAATAGAAATTAACCACACTAAAGATGGATAGTTAAATTACAACGACGAAAAACCCAAAGACTTATACAATACGAGGTCTTAAAAGTAGAAATACAATAAGTCTAAGAAAATAAATACAACTAGTCTAGTACAACCTTTACAAAGAAAATGAACTAGAAACTTCGTCAAGACTTCAAAGCCTTCAAAAGTCGTCATCTACACGATCAACTGTTCGTCTTCTCACCCCACAATGCATACAAAAGAAAATGCAAAGGAGGTAAGTACAAAGTACTTAGTAAAAGTGAGAAGCTAATGAATAACTAAGTTGTACAACGAAGGGTTATTATTATGATTATTAATTTTTCTTTATGAGACCGACTCAATCTAGGGTTCAATCCATGCCCATCGACATGTCATGACTAAACGTTTCTAGCTTAGCTTATCTTGGTTACGTCATCACTCAAGGACACTACGCATGGCGTTCATCACCAAGATATACTTGCTAACTAACGGTGATTAGCACCGATTAGCTCCGGGGTCTCCCGGTATGCATATCGTCCGATGAATTTCCTCCACTACCCTTCACCGTTTAAGGCCAATAGCGTTGTTCACCTTTTATGAACGTATCACATCGCCGATATGAAAGAGTGCCTAACCGAGAATAAATGACGTTTTAGCTTTTATCTACACATATGTATTTATTATTGTGAATTAACTAGCCACCTAAGTGTTTTCTGTAAGCTTCCTCACATACACTACTCTCTTTCCTGAGACCACTGAGACACGGACAAGTCCTATCAAATACACAGACATTGATGAACTCTAGTTCATCAAAGCACAAGCCTTTTCATGCTCTTCCGACGGATCCGAACTTCAACTCCCTTTAAGAGTACATTCGGTGTTTTAACTGAACGAATCAGAAATTCAATCGAAGCTTGTTCATATTTAATTAATATTATTGAATCAAAAAAGTAGAAATTTAAAACTCAACACAAATATACCAAAACATATCGCATCTTATTAATTACAACTTAACATGAATTCTATCACCAAATAACACCAAGACTCACCAAAACTCAACCTATCGTTATAAAATTATAATTACTCATTAGGAAGAGCCTCTTACCTTAATTACCAGAAAAACCGAAAGAGAAATGTCAAGCAACTGCAACAACTGTTGATCCTCAACCGCAAAACCTATTTGATCAACGAGAAACCCTAAAATCCTATTTCTTTGCAGAAAACCGAAACTGAAAAAGTCCATAAACTGCAGATTACCTCGATTAACTATTGCGTAACTATTTTTAGAATGATCTACACTCCAAGACGATCGTTTCGACTACTCATGGCTGAAAAACAGAGTTACGGATTGAAAGATACGATTTTTTCAAGAATCAAACTCTACGAATACCGAAAACTAGGGCTAAACTGAAAACTTACGAAATTGAGAGATGTTATTTTCCAAAGTTGCGTCTCCTCATGATCGATCACTTTTCTCTCTGCGGCATCTTTGAGCAGGATGAACGGATTGATCACACTGCTTCTCCTTTTATTTCGCTTTTCTTCCCCGCTCATTGCCAGCGTTCTTCTCTTTTTTTTTCTCTAAATTCTGCCGTGAAACATAAAAGGGAATTTTGGGGGATTATTTTGTTTTTATAGCCATTTAATTAAATCCCTTAATTAAATAACTAAATCCCTTTAATTAAATCCTTTTTAATTAAATAAATAGGATAAATAATAATTAGGTCGTAGTGGGTATGACCAATTACTATTTTACCCTTTCTGAAAAGTCGGGATGTTACATACCAGCCAGTATATATACCACCAGCTCAAGGCACGTAAGAACGCTATTTTTTAAGAGATGTTTCGTTCCACACGATATGTCATTTAGGGATCAAACGAAATTCACTCTCAGGATACAGGAGGATGTTGATTCAAACAGTGACTTGTTTGAATCAAACCCGAGGACACTCGGGATGTTTTTCTGAAGATGTTGTAAAACGTGAGACTTATTTCGTCTGCATAGTTGCGCCTTTTATAGGCTCAAGGTACCTCATAAACGAATGAAGGTACTCCTTTATACGAAAGGGTAGAGTTCATATCAGTTCGGCCAAAACCTTGCAAATCTTAGATCTTTGAGTTGCATCCATTCGTAGGTTCATGAACCTGCATGAATTCATTCACGAACTGATGCATGGATCCGAAAAAATGTATGAACCCCGTTTCGTTGAGATAACATTTATTCATGTGGCAACTCATATACAAACGATGATAACATATTTAGTTTATAAAAAAAATATCTAACATTGCTGGCCGTGGACAGTATCATTTGTTCATTTTCTTGTTCTGTGATAGTTTTAGCTAGTTTCCATTTCTGCACTTTTGCTTCAAATCTTGAGCTTTTACTTATATAACTTTCGCATATCCATGTATGTTGTCACTGTAAAATAAGACTGAATTGTTCAATTGCCACGAATTATACATGTGTTGAACGTTTTTTTTTTTTCTTTTCGTTCTACCCTTATTGAGAGAACGGGTCGTTATAGGTTTATCAGCAACTCCATGCAGCTTCCTAATAATATCCCCTTAACTCTACCCTAGCTACACTTAGTTATTGATTACTCTCTCCGTTCCATTTTATTTGTTTCGTTTGACTTTTCACATAGATTAAGAAAAATGTAGTTAATATTTTGAATCTCATTAAATAATCCAATATTTTACATTTATGTCTTTTAAATAGTTGTTGGAGCATTTAATGTTACAAATTTTTTCTTGTAAATAATGTAAAGAAATAAGGATATTTGAAGAAATTTGACATTTACTGCACAAAGTGAATATTTATTTTGGAATAAACCAAAAAAAAAGGAACCGTGGATAAATAACATGGGACGGAGGGAGTATATAAATTACTATAGAAAAAATCACAAAGTTCCTTTAATTCTCGAGATAAGTAAAGTGTAAAAAGGAATCTCAAACAACAACTATTACATCCCCACGCCCAAGTAAAATGCATGCTCCATGCACAATACCTATAAAGCAAAGAACAACATGGTAATATGGAGCTGGAATTGCGGCAAAGCATGAATAATATTATATTAATATATTCTTTCTTAATTTTAGCATATATATAAACCCCATGCAAAGGCTAATTAGTACCTATATGACCATACTAAGGTCTATACATATACTTTTGACATAATACAAAAATGTGCTTAATTACTTTAAATGTACTTACATTGCAATTCATTGACTTCCATATAATTTACTCATGTTTGTTTGTTTCCTAACATTTACAATCTTGATAAATTGTTAAGAAATAATGAAATATTATTTGTTATATACTGTAACGTAATGTCTCATATATATATAGTTAAAAGTGTTAGACATAAATATCGATCTTATCAACTTCGGGTTAACTTTTTACGGTTTAGTTAACGATTATCGATACACGTGTTTAGGAGCGTCACATTTAATTTATTATATTAGTTTTTTTTTTTCTTGAACTATTATTGTTATTATTATTTTGTTGAATTATTCTATAATAATTGAAACCGGATACAGGTAGTTTTGAAAAGCAAAAGTTAGGCAATTAGGTGTAAACTCGAAATATATAAATATAGCGTACACACAGAAACATAAGATGTGATGAAAAAGGAATCGTTTCTTGTGATACAAACGAGACGTTTGACTTTACGTTTATTCCTCTGGTTTTGAAACATTCCATGAAAAACGAAAAACTTTTTTCATGTGTATTAAGTTTCTTAAATTTCTTAGAAAGATTTGTGTAACAATAAAATATACATAACAATAACAAAGTAACATACTTCCTCCGTTTATTTTAACACTTATAAAAAAAATCATATAGATTAAGAAAATAATTGTCTAAAATAAAGTATAAAATGACAAAAAAATTGTCCTTTGATTTTTTTAATGTATACCTCCCAAGAAAAGTTGATTATTTCTTGTTAATGGGAGTAGTATATATATTGAAAATGTGTATATCCATGGATAATGATGTTGTAATTTGACTTTTGGGGTTTTTATCATTGATAAATGTTTTTTTTTTTGGAGATGTAAATACTATGTTTATATATTATGATTAAAATGAGGGGTAATGTGAAAAAAAAAATATTGCATTGAAATTGTAAAATGACATATAAATAAAAATAAAACAAATTCTGAAAAGTACATTTAAAAAAAAAACGGAAAGAGTAACATTTTTTCACCGGTGATTTTATGTATCCCGTTTGAATCAATAAGCCCCATTTTATAAAAAATAGTTAAAAATGTGTTGTGCATTTTTTTGTAACCATTTTGTTGTAACACTGAAGAAATTGAAGACGTTCTTCATACAAGAACATGAAGAACTCAAGAACAATTTGAAAGAAATAAAAGCGGGAAAAACAGAAAACTGAAATAGAACTTGTAATCTTATTAATTCTGAAAGTTGAAGTTACATGGATGTTTCTGCTAGTATATATAGGTGTATAGTCTAGCCTAAGTACATAGAAATCAGTTATAACTAACTCAACAAACTACAACCACTTCCAACCGTTTTAGGTTGAAATTAAAGTGTTTGATGAAATGCCTGTGAGAAAATCTTCTGTTGTTGCTGTTGCTGAACACTGCTGAGCTTTATTCATTTCACCCCCCCTCAAGACGGACTAGGAAAAGAGAAAATGTTGGACAACTTACTCAATATGTGTTTGAAAATAGGTCCATCTAATGGTTTGGTTAGGATATCTGCAAGTTGATTAGTTGTGGAAACAGATAGGAGCTTGACTAGTCCGGATTGAACCTTTTCTCTCACCACATGACAATCAATTTCTATGTGCTTTGTTCTCTCGTGGAAAACTGGATTGTGAGCTATGTGCATAGCACTTTCATTGTCACAGAACATAGGGATTGGGGTAGGCTCTAGAGTCTGTAAATCTTGGAGGATGTATAGTAGCCACAATAACTCACACACCCCTAGTGCCATGGCTCTGTATTCAGCTTCTGCTGAACTTCTACTGACAGTAGGTTGTTTCTTGGACTTCCAAGATACAAAGGCAGATCCCAAAACATGCAAGACTGCTTATTGATTTCTAGTATCATGTGACCCCCTAATCGTAGTCAAGAAAATTTGTTAATTTGATATCATTTGTACTATGAAAGAAGAGACCTTGAGCTGGTGCTGCTTTAATGTACCTTAAAAGCATGTTAGCAGCATGTAAATGATTTGTAGTAGGGGCAACTAAAAACTGGCTTAACTGGTGGACAGCAAAAGAAATGTCCGGTCTTAAGATAGTTAAATATAAGAGCTTTCCAACCAGGCTTCTATACATTGTGTTATCTGGTAACAACTCAGAATCACCATTGTGTAGATGCGCTTTACTTTGCATAGGTGTTTTTGCAGGTTTACAGCCTGCAAAGCCATATTCTTGCAGGAGATTCATTGCATATTTTCTTTGGCAGACAGAAATGCCCTTTCTTGACATTGCTACTTCTAAACCTAGGAAATACTTAAATCTCCCAGATCTTTTATTTGAAACAGATCATGTAAGTAGGACTTTAGTTCAGTGATCAGTTTCATGTCATTGCTTGCTAGAACAATATCATCAACATAGACTAATGCTGCAATGAATGAAGTATCAGTCTGTTTGATGAATAAACTGTAGTCATGCCTGGATTGCTTGTATCCTAGATTCTTAAGAGCTTCTGTTAGTTTACAATTCCATTGTCTACTTGCCTGCTTGAGTCCATAAAGGGACTTGATGAGTTTACAAACTTTCCCTTTTGGGGCTTCAAAACCTTGTGGAAGCCTCATATACACTTCTTCTGTTAAATCACCATGCAAAAATGCATTGTTGACATCAAGTTGAAATGATAACTTTTTGCAGCTGCTATAGCAAGTAACCCTGACTGTGTTCATTTTTGCTATTGGGGAAAAAGTTTCCTCATAATCTATGCCATATGTTTGTGTATATCCTTTAGCAACTAACCTTGCCTTGTATCTTTCAATTGAACCATCAGCCCTATACTTGACCTTGTATACCCATTTACACACAATTGGCTTCTTTCCTGGAGGTAAATCAACAATCTTCCATGTATTGGTGCTGACTAGTGCATCTATCTCCTTTTGCATGGCTTCTTGCCATTCTTTGTGCTGTATGGCTTGATTTTATGTTGAAGGTTCTGTCACTTTATCTACTGCCATGACAAAAGACTTGTATATGTCTAATACGTACATTATGAAGACTGGTAGCAGAACTCAAAGGATGAGGAGTTGTATGAGAGGCCTGATTGCAAATGTATTCATGTAAGAAGGAAGGAGGCCTCTTGTCTCTACTGGATCTCCTGACATTTGCTTGCTGTTGTGGATGTTGGGGGCCTATAAATGCAGAAGAATCCTCCTGGGATTGTAAATGATCATCTGCTGAACCCAGTCTGGAATCATCTGCTGGACCTTCATCCGCATGAGTTGTTGCTGGAGGGACAGAATTTTGAGGAAAAAGATATTCATTAGACATAGATGGTATAGGAAAGGACCATGTGGTCTGTGACTGTGTATTTTGTAGATTGATATATGGAACATGATGTTCATGAAATACAACATTTCTAAAAACAAACACTTCCTGTGTGGATACATCTATCAGTGTGTATTCTTTTTGATGATCATCATGTCCTAGGTTAGCATATGCCCTTGCTCTGGCATCAAATTTAGTTCTGGCAGCAGGTAGTGTAGAAGAAAAAACCAGACAACCAAACACTCTTAGAACATCATAATCAGGTTGTCTATTATGGAGAATAAGAAAATGACTTTTATTTTCAATAATGGGAGAATGTAACATGTTGATGAGTTTGACTGCATGTAGAACATAATATCCCCACAAATTAATAGGCAATCCAGACTGGAATTTCAGAGCCCTAGCAACATTCATGATATGCTGATGTTTCGTCTCCACAACACCATTTTGTTGTGAAGTGTCAACACAGCTTGTTTCATGAATGATGCCTTTGGCATTATAAAATTCATAATATTTAAACTCTTGGCCATTATCAGATCTAATGGTCTTGATAGACTTATGAAAATGATTAAAAACATACTGATAAAATGCAGAAATAACATTCCTTACTTCATCTTTAGATCTCAAGAGATATATCCAAGTATATCTACTAAAATCATCAACAATTGTTAAAAAGTATGACTGACCATGGATGGTTTGGTGTCTATAGGGACCCCAAATATCCATGTGTACCAAATCAAACACAGATTCTACAACAGAATTGCTTAAAGGAAAAGGTAATTTCTTCTGTTTTGCAAGAGGGCACACGTAACAAACAGAATCTTTTGGTTTTTGAATTTTATTACATGTAGTATGCAGTAATTGAATTCTATTACTAGATAGATGCCCTAATCTATAATGCCATAACATGACATCTTCTATTTTGCTTGATAAAGGAGACTGAGAGCAAGTAGTAGACAACACAGTGGAATTGGAGCAATTTGTATGGAGTACATATAGCCCTTTGTCTTTATTAGCTAATCCAATCATCTTCCCATTGGACTTGTCATGTATTAAACACTTGTCAGTAATGAAAGTGATAGAAACATTTGAATTATTTTGTCATCTAGTAATAGAAATGAGATTGTACTTGAACACTGGTACACATAAAACAGAGATAGTATGAGATGATCATTTAATCGACTTTTCCTATAAAAGTGATAGAAATTTGTGCACCATTAGGTAACGTGACATATAAGCCTTTAACATGTTGTTTGGTAAAACACAAGTTACTATAAAAAACAATATGGTCTGTGGCACTGAATCTACAATTCAACAATGAATATTGCACCTTGAGTCTCAAAGAGGTCTGGTTTGAAGTTTGTAGTGAATGCAGTGACTTGATTCACCATAGGTTGAACTAGATCCCTTTTATTCCCTTCCATGATTTTCAGTAACCGTGCCACTTGATCATGTAGATGACTTATTTGATTTTGCTGATCTGGATTTGAGACAGAATCTTGGGTGAAATCCTGACCATCCTCTTGATTAACCATTTTTATTCTTGGTTTTGGCTTCCAACCTGGTGGAAAACCATGCTTCTTGTAGCATTTATCAACAGTGTGGCCATTATATCCACAAAAGGAACATTGTACTTTCTTATTGCTGCTGTTTATCCTGTTATTTCCTTGATTTGCAGACTGACCTTGATATCTTTGCTGATTAGAAGCTGGATGATAACCTGTTCTATTCTGACCTTGCACTTGATTAACAAAAGCTATGGCATCTGATCCTTGTGGATGACCTAATGCATATTCTACTTGTCTTTCAAATTTGATGGCCATGGAAAATGCCAGCTTTAAACTAGGTAAAGGAGTCATCAAATAAACCTGAGATCTAACAGGTACAAAACTGTCATTGAGACCTTTCAGGAATCTGATAACATGATCAGCTTCTATGAAACTAACCATTTTAGCAGATCGATATTACATGCACAAGGATGCCCACAATCACAATGAGGAACAGGTTTCAAAGCTTCTATCTCATCCCACTTTGCTTTCAGCTTTGTAAAATAAGTTGTAACTGACATTGAACCCTGTTTGATCAAATTTACTTCTTCAACCAAATCAGACACCCTGAAATAGTCTACATATGAAAATCTGTCTTCCAATTCTAACAACATATCTCTAGCAGACTTAATCCACATTAAACTTTGATCTATATCAGGAATGACACTCTTGATGATACAAGTAAGAACAGTGGTATTACATTGGCTCCAAATTCTATACATCTCATCATTCATAGTGGGTTTCTCGATTGTACCATCAATAAATCCTAACTTGTTTTTAGTTTCCAACATCATAGTCATAGATCGAGCCCAGGAATGATAATTTCTAGCATCAAGAGGTGGAGAAACCAAGGGAATAGAGGGATTTTCACTAGGATGGATATAATATTGACTAGAGGTACTTACCACGAGACCAGTACCTTCAAGAATAGCACCATCAGTCCTCTGACTTGTTGCTGTTCGATTTGCCATAAAGAAAACAGATCAAAATTGTCAAGAAATGTAGCAGAACGCTCTCAAGGCTCTGGAAACAAGGCGGTCTTCGATCAGAACACTCTCAAGATTTTGGAACAGCCCTCTTTCTTCAAAAAAATGACAATAAACCTCAGAAATGATTCACGATTCTCTCAAGAACCGTTTACAGAACTACACGAACAGAAGTTACGCTTTGATACCATGAAGAAATTGAAGATGTTCTTCATACAAGAACATGAAGAACTCAAGAACAATTTGAAAGAAATAAAAGCGGGAAAAACAGAAAACTGAAATAGAACTTGTCACCTTCAAAAAAAAAAAGGAAATAGAACTTGTCATCTTATTAATTCTGAAAGTTGAAGTTACATGGATGTTTCTGCTAGTATATATAGGTGTATAGTCTAGCCTAAGTACGTATAAATTATTTATAACTAACTCAACAAACTACAACCACTTCCAACCGTTTTAGGTTGAAAGTATTTGATGAAATGCCTGTGAGAATATCTGCTGTTGCTGCTGTTGCTTGCTGTTGCTGAACACTGCTGAGCTTTATTCATTTCAAACACCATCACTACTCAATATTCTAACCATATTTTGCTTTTCGAAGTGATAGTTTAAACCCTCTCTCCCTTCACATTGTAAATCCTTGTTATTTTCGTTATGGTTCTATTTGTTTAAGTATTGGGGTAGTTCTTTAATTTCCTAATTACGTACTTCATTTGAGGAGCAGTAACATGTGGCATCATGCTAATTATATAATGTAAATAATATGTATTTGTATAATGTCATACGGTACTACTCGTCAAATAGTCAAGGCAAGAAATTTCCTTAGTATTTTGGACAGAATTTCCCTTAGTATTGGACATCTGGTGATATTCATTGTTCAGTTCTCTAAGTAAGAAATTAATGGGTAGGCATGGTTTTCACAATCAGCTATATATCTACTTAGCTAAATTTATAGAACATCAATTAAAAAGGCTACAAAACAGATAGCCACCAATTAAGCTGATATATACGTTTTCATACCAAAACAAAATATCTACTATCATTTTGACTTTAAAAAAATAAATACTGTTGTTACATATACTCTCTGTTTCTTTTTATCTGTCACATTTCAGAATTTGTTTTGTTTATATTTATATGTCATTTATATTTCTAATACATCATTTATTACTCCCTCTGTTTTTTTATCTGTCACATTTTAGAATTTGCTATGTTTTTATTTATCTGTCATTTTAGATTTTTTAGATTTCCAATGCATTATTTATTACTTATTTCCTTCTTTGCTAATAAAATATTTACATCTCCAATAAAAAAATACATTTCCAATACTAAAAAATCATTTTCCAGCAAAGTATCTATATCTCCAATAAAAATAGAGGAAATCGTAGAAAATGACATTTTAGATTCAATAATTAGTTAAAAAGACACTCATAATTTTTTTAGCATTAAGGACAAATTAAAATGTTAGTAGACAATACTACCCTTTTTCTTCCCCTTCGTAAAACTCCCACGTTTTCTATCATAAAAAATAAAAATAAAAATATTGAAACCCACGTTCCACTTGCACTATCTGTGAAGAAAGAAAAAAAAAACTAATCTATCTATTTTTTTAGTTTTTTCATTAAGTAATATGTAATTTATATATCTTTTAACGTACACTTTCGATCATCATTATTTTTTCATTACATATATTTTTTTTCGATCATCATTATTTTTTCATTACATATATTTTTTTTCTTCTCTTTATTTTAACCCTGGTATTGTCAATGTTATCATAGTGTCAATCTATAGTGTCAACTTGAATATATGCAATGAATCGTGTGACAATCATTAGCGAAATATTGTATGTCCCTTGTTATTATCATTGTTTTTCATAATGTCAATCAAGAGTGACAAATTGAATGTCGCTACTTATCTATTTACGGTGAATCGATGTGACATTCAATAGTTACACATTGTATGACCCTAATTATTGTCATCATTGTCGAGTGTCAAACCGTAGTGTCAATTTGTATTGACACATCATATCAATAGCTTGCTTGTTTTCTTCATCTGAACCTTTTTTTGTTTTTACCTTTTTCTTTTGAAAATCAGTATGAAATTTGGATCTAGTCATTTTACTAAATTCATTCAATAAATTTGAAAGATTCATTTAGTTTTTACGCGACTAGATGTCACTTTTCAGTGACTGTTGAATTTTAATTCAATAACTAGAAAAATAAATATTCGAACAGATACAAGAAGATCAAATGCAGAACATAAGAACATTCAAGTGTTCTTGATGAAATTCGAAATACAGTTTTGGCGGGAAAAGAATAAATCAAATTCTACAGAAATTCAACATAAGGAAACTTCAATTGAATAATCAAGAAGGTTCATTATGCTCAGGGGTCAGGTTTATATAGTGTAGTTGGCTTCAATTCGGTTGTAACCGCATTAACCGTCATTTCCAACCAACTTGACACCAAGGTGTTTGATGTGTGCCTCAATGAACTCCAAACACTTGTTCTTCTCATTCTTATATCTCAACACCCCCTCAAGCTGAACATGGTTAGAACCAAGTGAAGCTTGCCAAACACTTGTTCTTCTCATTCTTGTATCTCAGGATTGGATGGTATGTATAAGTCTTTAAAAGGAAAAGCTTGGTGCAAATTTCTAGTGTCCGGGTCATCCATTGGTTTAGTTAGTATGTCTCGCTAGTTGGTCTTTTGTATTGATTGGTAGAGGAATCAACACTTTTGCTCGATATTTCTCCTCACAAAGTGACAATCAATCTCTATGTGCTTTGTTCTTTCATGAAAAACTGGATTTTCAACTATGTCTAAGGCACTTTTGCTATCACAATAAAGAGGGACAGTGTCTTTGTATTGAATCTGAAAATCCTTGAGTAGATAGAGTAGACATTGTATCTCACAAGCATTGACAGCCATGGCCATGTATTCTGTTGCACTTGAGCTTCTTGAAACAGTGGGTTTTTCTTTGATTTCAAAGAGATTAAGGCATCTCCAAGAAATACCAAATAACCAGTAGTGGACATTCTAGTTTTTGTACAGTCTGCCCAATCCGAATCACTAAAGCCTTTAAAGAGATGGAGCCTTTACCAGGAAAGAATAGGCCTTTTCCAGGTGCAGACTTCAAGAATCTAAGCAATCTGTGTGCTACTTTTAGGTGAGCTTCATTAGGTTTTGCTAAAAATTGGCTGAGCTGTTGAACTGGAAAGGCTATATCTGGTCTGGTGTTGCCTAAGTACAAGAGTTTACCAACAAGGCTTCTGTATTCAGTGTCTGATTCAAGTGGATGAGCTTCTATTTCTGTTAAATTCTGGGATGTGTCCATTGGTGTGTAAACTGGTTACAATCAATGAAGCCAAATTCTTTTAAATATCCAAGCAGTAATTTCTCTAATTTATGACAATACCACTATATGATCTTGCAACCTCAAAACCTAAGAAATACTTTAGGGTGCCAAGATTCTTGATTGTGAAAGCAGAATGTAGTAGATCCTTTAGGGTTTGTATTTCTCCCATGTTCTTGCTTCCAACCACAATATCATCTACATATACTAGTAGAGCCATAAAGTTATCTCTTTGTCCTTTTGTAAATAGGCTATGATCATTGCTGGATTGTTTGTATCCATGATCCAGTAACTTCTGTGTTAGTTTTGCATTCCATTGTCTAATTTCTTGTCTTAATCCATACAATGCCTTTTGCTACTAGCCTTACCTTAAATCTTCAACAGTGCCATCAGCTTTCCTTTTGATTTTATACACCCACTTGCATCCTATTGGTTTTACTCCTTTTGGTAAAGGAACCAAAGACCAGGTGTTTGTCTTATGTAGGGCTTGTAACTCCAGATTTATTGCCTCTTGCCATCTGAAATCTGAGACCGCCTCTCTGTAAGATGTAGGCTCTCTTTCTGTGTCAAGACTTCCAATGAAACCCTAATAAGACTAAGATATATTAGCATAATCTATGACATGTTTTAGTGCATGTGAGGATGTCCTATTTACTTGATTAGCACAAATGTAATCAGTCAAATAGGATGGAGTTGATCTTTGTCTAGTTGATTTTCTAGGTTGTGGCTCAATGGAGATGTTATTGAAGGATCCTGATGAATATGGTGTAGGATCAGCATCAGTGGAATGATAGGCCACAACCTGATCATGTTCAATATCATGATCATCAATAGGCAGTGGAAGACAAAGATATATTGAATTGTCATATTTAGATATATCATAGAAAGGAAAAATAGTCTCATGAAAAACCACATCTCTGTAAATGTAAATATTTCTAGATTGAAGATCCATTACTCTATAACCCTTGATATGAGGTTCAAAACCTAAGAAGATGCAGATTTTTGCTTCGTCTTCAAATTTTCCTCCGCCTGTGAAACAAAGAGAGACAAAACAAAGACATCCAAACACCTTCAGCATGTCATAATTAGGTTCATATTGATGTAGAATGTGATGTGGTGTTTTATTTTTGAGCAATGCTGTAGGTATGATATTAATCAAGTAAACAGCATGTAAAACACATTAATGCTAGTATTCAACAGGAACATTATATTGGATTCTAATAGCCCTGACCACATTCAGGATATACTGGTGTTTCCTCTCTATTAAACCATTTTGTTGAGGGGTTCTAACACAAGCCATTTGATGCACTATGCCCTTTTGTCTATAAAAGGGTTTCATGGTGAATTCAGCACCTTGATCTGACCTAATAGTATTTACACATCTATCAAATTGAGTCTGAACAAGTATGCAGAATTGTTTTAACAATTCACAAGCTTGATCTTTATTATTCATAAGAAGAATCCATGTGTATCTACTGTAATCATCCACAATGGAAAGAAAATAAGCATGTCCATCCACAGAAATCACTCTATTTGGACCCCAAATATCTACATGAATAAGATCAAAGCATTGCAAAGTGGTTGATACACTAACAGGAAATCTGAGTCTCTTTTGTTTTGCTAAAGGACAAATATTACATTCATGATCAGGAATTCTTACTTTGTTGTCAAAAGTTTTCAAAACTTTCAACCTCTCAGTAGAGGGATGTCCTAATCTATAATGCCACAAATCAGTATCATCTGATAAAGCCTTTGTGTCTAAGGCTTCAAGTATGTAGAGTCCACTTTGAAGATTAGCTGAACCAATCTTTTTCATAGTTGTTGGTTCATGCATAAGACACATGTTAGCACAAAAAACAACAGATAATCTGCTATCAGTGGATAGTTTCCTAACAGAAACTAGGTTATAACTGAAGGAAGGTATACAAAACACATTGTATAAAGTGATATCAGTGTTAATCTTAACATCACCAGTGTGTGTAACTTTTGCTGATGATCCTTTTGGCAATTTGACATATAAATTTGTCACGGATTTTATCTAACAAAGCAAACAAGTAATAAAATTTATAAATCCGTATTCCCAAGTGTAGGGATCGTAGCATAGCGATTAATACCGGAGTCGGTCACAGGGAATCGGGGTATCTAGTTCATTAATTTTCCTAAGGTTGTTACTACTAAAACGAAACTAAAAACGATAAAATAAACTGGACAGAGGATTGTCAATCCAAAGCCAGGAAGGAAAGTTACGAACTTAACTAATGAAAATAAAATCTATTCTAAAAACTAAAACGAAAATAAAATTCAAAGATCACAACGAAGAACAAGGCACAAGATAATTTCAATTAATTCTAACGTAGAACAAGCAATGATCCACCTATCTCGCAATTCTCAATTTCTACCCTAGATCGTTTAGTGAAGATTTAATAAAGATGTGGTTCACCTATCAAAGGTATGAATTTCTACTCTCGTAGATAATTCGCCTATTAATCTTCTATCTCTCGATCTTAAAGATTAACGCTTCCATAACAAGGTGTAAGATTTCTCAATCTAGCAACCTGAAGTTCAACCTAATCAACTCTCGTTATTTTTAGGTTAAAAGTCCAATCTTTACTACGGTGATCTAAGTCTAACAACGATTCTCATCAACGTTAAACATCAATAAGCAACAATCCATCGATATAATTGCAAAATCAATACAAAACGTAATAAAGATACAAACTTTAAATAAAAACTCACAAAACAATCCAAGATTCGAAATCAAAACGCTGCTGAGAATTGGCTTCACAAAGCTCGTTCTAGGCTTAGCCTTAGCTCATAGTTGGAATACAAATCATATGAATAAAAAGAAGATAAAAAGATGTTTATGATGGTGGGAAAACGCAGCTAGGGCGCCCCCAAAGGGACTGGGGCGGCCAGGGATCGAAATTGTGTTGGTTAGGGTTGAAAATAACGCGTCCTTATATAGATTTTTAGGTCGGTTCCGCTGAGGCGGTGCCGTGGACGCCCGTCCAGAGGGTCTGGACGCCAGTCCAGCTGCTTTGAAATCTTCGAGTCGGGCCGAGCTGGATTGGACGCCCGTCCTATGTAATTTTGGACGCTCGTCCACTGATTTTGATCCAATCCTGTCCAATTTAACATCATATGGACGCTAGTTCACTCTAGCTCACCCTGGACGCCAGTTTGATGAATCTGGACGCCAGTCCAGCCTGATTTTGCCTCCAATGTGATTGAATTCTTGAATCAACTCCTTCTTCATCCTTCCTTTCATATAAAACCTCAATGAAAACATCTTTTAAACCTCTTTAACATCCACATTGTATATCTACAAGGCATAAAAAACATCGCAAATGTAATAATATCCAAATAAACATGAATCAACAATAAAACGCATAATTCAACTAATTTTGCGAATAAACCATTTAAAACCTCACTTGCTCAATACTTCAATATAAAGCTCATTTTCTATGCAAATTATATGAATATGGGGGAAATCATTATAAAATATAACGTTATAAATCATATAAAATCACCCTTAACAAAATTGTTGGCCACTTGTATGTTAAACATGCATTTTAAAGAAAAGGTAATATGGTCAGTAGCCCCTGAATCTATGATCCAGTGGACTAAACTTGCGCTTGATACCTTGCCCTTGAGAGCTACTTCCTACAGCCATCACCACTGCATTGCACTGACTATTCTGTGGCTGCAGATTCTGGATCAAAGACAACAAGTGTTCATATTGAGACTTGGTGATTGCATCTCCAGGATTCTGATCTTGATTTGGAACAACACAAGCACCTGATTCCTCAAGATCCTCATTGTATGCTACATTGTTTGCCATTGATGCCCCTGTGCCTCTACCATATCCCTTAAAATTTGATGGAAAACAATATTTTCTGTAGAATTTATCTATTGTATGCCCTTCCTTTCCACAATAAGTGCAATAAGGTTTCTTGTTGTTACCCTGGAAACCTCTTCCACCTCCAGAACCTCTACCTTGTCCTCTTTCTTGATTTGCATGCTTGAAATTCCCAATAACTTGATTGCAATCTGTCTCTGCAATCTGATCATTCCTAGCAGCAAGAACTACAGAATCTGTGTTATAGTAATTGAGTTGCTGCTCATGGTTTAATTCCATAACAAAGGCAGTCTTGATATCAGGAAGAGGCAGAGTCATTAAAACTTGTGATTTCACATTTGCAAAGTTGTCATTCAAACCCTTGACAAATCTTGTGGTATAGGCATTGCTATAATACTCCATGATAATCTGCAAAGCAGGGCAAACACAGGGAGGGATGGGCTTCAGAACTATATATTGGTCCCATAGGGATTTCAATTTTGTATAATAATCAGTGACAGATAAGTTCCCCTGCTTCGTTTTCTCAATTTCTTCTTGAAGATTGGAGGTCCTATACGCATTTCCTCTCCTAAATCTATCTTGAAGATAGTCCAAATTTCTCTAGCAGTGTCAAAGCACATGACACTCTCTGTCACAGTAGGAATCATCGAGTTAATAAGCCAAGAATGAATCAAGTCGTTAACCTGCATTCAACCTGGAAATCTTGCATCTTCAACATCCCGCATTGTTGAAGAACCATCCACAAAACTGAGCCGACCACGAGAGGATAAACCTTAGTCATCGCTCTCTTCCAATGATTATAATTGTCCACTCCTTTGAGCAACGGACGCACAATAACTAGACTAGGATTATCAAGATTGCTCCTAGAATTATCAGAAATCGCGTTAGCAGCCATTGAAGAAACTTCAAGAAAGAACTCAGAAAACTCAGAAAATCGATGAATTTCTGGGAAAATTTGACAGCGGAAGTACTATAATTGCTCTGATACCATGTTGAATTTTGATTCAATAACTATAAAAACAAAGATTCGAACAGATACAAGAAGATCAAACGCAGAACATAAGAACATTCAAGTGTTCTTGATGAAATTCAAAATACAGTTTTGGCGGGAAAAAGAGAAATCAAATTCTATAGAAATTCAAAGATTTAGAAACTACAATTGAATAAGCAAGAAGGTTCATTATGCTCAGGGGTCAGGTTTTTATAGTGCAGTTGGCTTCAATTCGGTTGTAACCGCATTAACCGTCATTTCCAACCAACTTGACACCAAGGTGTTTGATGTGTGCCTCAATGAACTCCAAACACTTGTTCTTCTCGTTCTTGTATCTCAACAGTGACACTACTAAGTGTCACCGTTAAGTGTCGTTGTTTATTGCTAAATGACACTTCTAATTATCTATTTTAAGTGACACTTCTAAGTGTTCTTGTTTAGTGTCATTTTTTATTTCTAAGTGACACTGTTAATTGTCACTTTAAAGTTACTATGTTAAGTGTCATTGTTTAGTGTCATTGTTAAGTATCATTCTTTATGTGCACATTATTGTTGAGACTTATAACCTTTTATTAATCAAGATCTATTAATAGTGTGAATAATAGTAGTGTCACATAAGTAAAAATCACAATATCAAATTGTAGTGTTAAATAGTGTGATAGTTAGTAGTGACACATAATATATCCGAAATTTATTATTATACACATTGTCACTAGTGTCGGTTAAATAGTAAAGCCAAATTGAATGACATATTATCGCAATAAAAAAAATATTTTTAAAATTATATCGAAAAGATATCAAATGAGATATCAAAATAAAGATAATGAAAAAATATGAATTATGGTGAATAAATTACGATGATTGAAAATATAAATTAAAATATATCACTGATTAAAAAATTGATAAGAGTTTTATATATATATATATATATACATATATATATATATATATACTCAGTTGCTATATGTGGGCTTAGAGCAAGAGTAATAAGGCAATTCTGGCCAACATCTAAAATATAGAGACAATAGATATTATCAACAATAAAAAAACAAAGGGTAAAATTGTCATTGTGCTTGTCAGTTTGTCCTTTTTTACTAAAATAATAATATTGATGTCCTTTTTGCTAGTTTTATAAATATTTTTGTCATTTTCAACGAGTCTCTCTAAAAGAAATATTTCCAATACTATATTTTAGACATGTTAATTATTTTTTTAATTTGTGTGAATTTTTTCTCTACGACATATAAATAAAAACGGAGGAAGTATTATTTTCCTCCTTTACCAATAAAGTATTTACATCTCCAATAAAAAAAAAATACATTTCCAATATTAAAAACTACTTTACCAACAAAGTATTTACATCTCCAATAAAATAAATACATTTCTAATACTATATTTTAGACATATTAATTATTTTTTTAATATATGTGATTTTTCTCTCCGCGATAGATTAAAAAAACGGAGGGAGTATTAATTAAATCATATATGTATTAATTAAATCATAAATTAGAATGAGTTCAAGTAAAACAAGCAAAGTTTCACATCTAAACTTACACGCGTCAGAGTTATATACAAAAGATTAAATGTTGGAGGAAAACGCACTAGGCCACTACATAAATGTTAGTAATAATTATCTCCTTAATAATATTACTAGTAATTAGACATAAATTATTATAATAATAATGATGATGAAGCTTATGCATTATTAATTATAAAGTTTTAGATTACCAAATCTCATATAAATTATTTCGATTCTTGAAAAAAAAAAAAAAGGAAGGTCTTGGAAAAAAAAATGAAAGGATTGTATAGTAACGGTTATTTTTCACCAAACATTTCACTTTCAGATCTGTTTTTTAAAATAGGTACCTATTGACAGGGGCGCCTTTCGGGTGGCCAACGGGGACATGCCCCACGCCCACTAAAATTGATGAATTTAAAAGCCTTGTTAATTTTTTACCAATAACATATATATTTTGTATGTTTATATTAAGCTTCAAAATTACTATCAAATAAAAGGTATTACCCTAGTATCAAGACTCATTAACTGTAAAAATTTTGGTTATTAATTACCTAATTTATTTTTGACCTCAAACCTAAACTTAAACATTGACGCTCCTACCTATTGGAAGGACAACATGCATAATGATTAGCCATCGCTTCACTTGTATTTATTCGACCTAAGAGCTACTTTTGATGAATTAAATAAACATAAAAACATCTCCAATTTGTTTGTTTATGGTACTTACTTTTAGGCTAAATCAAGCCTAATGTGAATGATCTTTTTCTTATCTTGACTTTATTGTCATGTCACCTTTACCTCAGAATATAATATATATAGTCATTAGACGTAAGAATATAAATACCTTCTTTTATATATAGGTAATGATATATGTGATCATATTGTGAAAAAAATGGACAGGGGTAATAATATTAGATTGACAAATAATGGATTCAGTAACTTAAGTTTAATCATTTTAGGCCGAGCCAATGATAAACATAAGTAGTTACTAAACTCGATTATGGATCAAGTAACGCTATTGAGCCTAAGTTTTAGGACATTACATAGGGTATCATGGCTAACTACCTCTATAATCCCTTGGTAGGGTCTTGACAAGGAAGTCTGGTTCTTTATTAAGTGTCACACCATAAAAAGTGATATATAGAGGTCACGTATATAATCCTCTAGTAGGGTGATATCTCGCTTTTTTCTTAAGTCATTACACTGCGCAGCGATGGAGGACACCTTTATAATCTTCCGGTAATGTCGTGACGAAGATGTTGGTTTCTTACAAGGAGAAGAATGTAATACCACACATTGAAAAATGGGAGAAACATTGCAATGTTATTAGTTTGAGACATAATAAATTTGGTAACTGGATTAATCATTCTAAACCAAACGAGAGCACTATGCACATAAATAGTTATTGAATTCATTATTACTCAAGTAACGTCGTTGGTCCTAAGTTCTAAAATGTTACATGCAAGTTTCTATAACATGAAATAGAGTAAAAGACAACTTTCTGAACATTACACACATGTTTATATTATATATGAATTAGAGTAAAAATTGCTATGACAACTTGGTCAGGGTGAGATTAAGTAAGTTCATGATTATGAGAGATAATGAAAAAATAAAGGGTTCTGTCATGTGAATTACATAAAGGCTTAAGTTATGTGAAATACAGTAAAAATTGTCATGAGACAAATAGGTTTCTATTAAGTGAAATAGAGTAAAAATTGTTAGAGACAACTTGGTTAGGGTGAGATTAAGTAAGTTTATGCTGATGTAAATTTATGGTTCTATTATGTGAAATAGAGTAAAAATTATTATGTCACAACTTGTTATTGTTAGATTATGTAAGATTTTGATAATGTAAATAAAGGGTCCAAAAAAAATTATACAAATGTGTATGACTTGGTCTTAAGTGTGTGTTTGAGAAAGAGGAACAAATAAAAAAGAATGATGGAAAGTGGGTGCAGTTGGCTTTCATCTTACCAAATCCTATACATGTAAAAAGAAAATATTGAATTCATAAAGTATAAATATTTGGACTAAAAACAAAAAGCTTGGAGATAAAAGCTGCCTTTAAGAAAAGAAAATGCTTTTAAGAAAAATAATTGTTTGCATTTTTCAAAGTATTTCAATACTGTTTTTTTGAAGACTGAACTCAATGTGAGGCTTTTGACTTGCTCCAAATAACTCTAATGGATTCATTGTCATCATGTCATAAGCACATTTGAACTTATATCTTATTCATAAAATGCTCTAATACATCCAAAAATTATAATTTGAAAAGAGAAATCAAACAATTGAGCTTAGATAAAAACTTTACCAGCACATCCAATAATGTAGATGGCATGTAGAGATCACATTATTGAGTCTAAAACTCGTGGTTTTATATAGGGGCAATGTGGAGGAAGGAATCTAGAGATAGTCCCCTCCAGCTTGTCACACTCTGGATCAGCGTGTAACGATCCTTAACATGTTAGTACGGAGCTGGTACAGAAGGAGAACGCTAATGTTAATACAAGAATATGTTCTAAAGACTAAGGATAAGGATACGGGGTGTCCTTAGAGAGAAATCATATTAATGAGTCTAAAACGCCAAGGTTTATATAGGAGAAACGTGGAAGAAGGATTCTAAAGATGGTCTCCTCCAGATTGCCCACTATAGATCAACGTGTAATGATCCTCAAATGCTAGTACGAATTATGAAGGTGGTATAGAAGGATAACACTGATGTGAATCCAAGAATATGTTCTAAGGAAAGGGCGTACGTAACCATTTTGGCTTGAACCCGACGATGTTTCTCGGGCTGAACTGATGGGTAGTACGTTCACATTCAAGCTTTGCAATGCAAAACTTTGAGTAAAGAAAGTTGTTTCTTGAAAGAAACATAAATGCATGATGAACAAAACTTGTCAATAAATGTAAGTACTAAAAAGGCTACCTCCTTTTCATCTTCTACATTATGAGATCCACCCACCATTACTTTCAAGAGTACTACTTTTCATGTTTCCCAACAAATATCATACAGCTTTCTCCAAATAGAGGGGGGGTGGAAAAACCATGTAATCATACTCTTCTCCAGCTAGGAAACAAAAGGTTCCATTGGTGGTGTCTTATCCTAGCAAAGTAAAGATATGAAAAAAAAAACAAGTCATTATTATGACCTTTACCCAAAAATGGAATTGAAATGCAGTACAGTACCACAAACTGATTTAATTTTTGTACCACAAAATGTCAAGAAAAATCCCCATCAAACCATAAAACTAAAAAGCTTGGACTTTTGAACCTTTCTTACTGCTTGTGATCAAAACCTTTATTACAACACAAACACTACATTTTGGACGTCTTTAATGACATCACACCCGGGTCTTATGTTCGACTTTCTAAAGGTCGAACGTGGACATTCAACCTCTAGAAAGTCAAAATCTTGACGTTAGAATCGACTTTCCACAGTTCAAATGTAACGGTGGTACGCCCCTACTGAAAGTAGGATTGATGTAATGCCACTAAAGATGCTCATATATTTTCAAAGATCCAGTACAAAGCAGCCTCTGTATATACTACATTTCTACTTTACTTTATCTTTCATCATCATCTTCCCTAGCTGTTCAAGCAAATCAACTATCCGGTATATCTTACGAAGGGATGTCATTCCGTTTGATATTTTTGTACAGAAACGATACATAACATATATAATGAACATTTTTAACTACATATAGTGGACTTCCTCATGCGCAGCAGTGTTTGAACATTGAACCTCGTGGACGAGTCCCAGATTCTTTTATCATTGGTGAAGTGAGGTCATTGACCAAGATCAGAAAGTGTAATTTTTCCAAAGTTACCCCTGTCTAGTCTTTCGAATTGTTTAGAGATAAGCAAGACGTCTTTATCTGAAACCTTCCCCATCTCCTTGAGCTTGTAGATCACATACTCTGATTTACTTCCATATGCCAAGCAAAAAGGGTATTCAAAATTAGGGATCATTGGACTGGTTTTTACTTCATGTAAGTCAAACACAGTTTAGAAAGTAAGCAAAATGAATTTGGTATAAATGCGAAGTCTCTAAAGTCTGCACTATATGTACTGCACGAAAAGAAACATATTCTCTATTCAAGTAATGCTTCGTAGGTATTCTGATACATTTCGTTCATTGACCTAGATCATAAGGGCAGGTGGAAAACATATGCACAGCAACTAAAAGCGATGAAAGAAGCACAAAGCTGAACACCATTTACCAAGGCCTAGTCATGAATTTACCACAACGAAAATCTTACATACTATGCACGAAATGCCTACTGTGAACTGTTAAATGCCTACTATGATGCATCTAATTCAGAGAAGTGGTTTGACTAAAGGTGCTCAGGTGTAAGAAATTCAGTTCCAGCTAGGGTATAATATCTTTAACAACACAAAACTGTCACCTTTTTTCCTGTTTCTGCTTCCGTCTATCAATAAATGTCAAATACTACAAAACAAGAAACCCCCGGGATACAATAGAAGGGCACGGGCACTATATGCAATTTACATAAATTACTGTAAGAATACTAACTTCACATGGAATTAAACCAGCAATTCCTATCCTGTCTCTAAGTTTAAATTACATATATAACTAATAGATCGCTTTGTGAAAAGAACTGACCGTGGGATTTCAAACATCAGATAAAACCGTTTGATGCTCACTCAGTCATACCAGTCTAGACAATATATCATCAAGGCAGTATAGCTAACAACGCATGGCTTGTGAAAGTGAACACACAAACGAGAACTCAGAATGCTAAATGCAAAGTTCATGGGCTAAATTTTGGTAAATTCAGCATTAAAGCAAGTTAGTCAAACTAAGGAGCACAGATTTTCATGTAAAAGATACAGTTAATAAGAACTCCTTACTTTATAAAACCGTTATTATCCATATCTGCAGCTAGGAACTGTGCAACAGTCATATTCTGTCCAAGCACCCATTTTGCCACTTTACGATGCCGCTTATCCACTCGTGCTTCAGCCAAGAACAAAAACGCTCGAGCTACAGCAAGTGTAGACACGAGTAGCCATATAGACGCAAAAAATTCGACCAGACAACGAATTGAACGCCCTATCACCATATCCAACAGTAGTAACTGACATTACAGATAAATAAAACGAATCCACCCAATCAAGCTTCTCAACAAAATGCAAGAAAGCAACACCAATTCCAATACAGTTAACCACAACACCAAGTGCTAATGCCACTTTCATCCGAATCCGCATCCTCCCTTTTCACATCAAATAGAAACCTCCCAGCATCATTATCATTCTTTAGAGTTTTTAAGAGATAAGTCTCTTGCAAATCAAGAACATAACCCACCATCCCAGACAGCAAAATATCAATAAAACCAAAGCCCACTAACACAAACAGAATAGAAAACAATTTAGTTGTTGTACTAGAAGGGGTTATATCACCATATCCAATTGTACACATAGTCACAATACAAAAGTACAAAGCATCCACAACTGGGTTAGTTTCTTCACCATTAAAACTATCTTTGTCAAGTGAATATATACCAACACCAAGTGCCAAATATAACATCAACAAAACCACTGCTTGCCTTACAATTGATTGTGAACTAGACCCAGGTGGCCCGGAACCTGCTGAATCGTGATTGAAGTCGTGAATGGTGGACATTGCAGGTGCTGTTCTGCACCTATGAAATGTCCCTTGAACCCATGGGATATTTGGGTCGGTCAACCAAGTGGGTTGACTTTGGGTAGCTTCAAGATTGGAACTTTCGTGAAAAAAACTGGAATTCGGTGACTCTACAGAGGTTTTTCTTGGAGAATTCAGACCTAAATTGATTGCATCAAGAATGTTTGAGCAAGAAGAAGGAGCTGAAGGAGAGGTACCAAAAATAAGATGATCTTTGAATTCAGATGGGGTAAGTGGATATGACGATGGAAGGATGAGTTCATCGTCTTCCGGTAAAGGGGGGAGGGCCATCGGCGGTGGAATCGGCTGAGGTAACGACACATTAGGGAGGAGAGGCTCCTGCTGTTCCATCTTTGCTAGCAAAATAACCGGTTCTCTACTGCTTCAAAACTAAGAAACAACGAAAATGATAAAAGGCACAAAATTTGTGCACATGTATGGCGGTAACTGGTATAATTAACTAATCCTGAAAGGAAATTGCTTCCTATGGGGATTTTTATCGGTGCTCTGAAACGGAGAGCATTGACTTCCACTAGGCGGTGGTTTAAGCGTCAGTTTTTATTTGTATACTTCAAAGTTTAAATTGAGATTTTGGGCCAATGAATGGTGATTCATTCATGACATTCGTTTGATTTAAAATGATTAACCCAAATTGTTCAATTTATTTATTGATGATGTTTCTCCCGTGTTTTCAATATGAACAGTACACTTTTGCAGCAATATTACTTTGGAATTGGAATTGGAATCGTAATACTCACAAACTGGATACAGTCTGTCACCCGAAACTTGAGGGTAGATTGGGTTTTCGACACTTAATCTTCCATTGCCCACCTAAACGTGGCACTTCTACCACTTTTGACTATTGTGCTTGAAATCCACGACTACCATTGAAGAATCATGTTTGTGATCTTGTTGCTCTTCCTTTTAGGTTGCACATAGATCTATGTTGCTTTTGGCCAATCGGGGTGAGAACTCGTGTGCTACTCGAGATGTAGTAAAGATCCATTCTCTCCTCTGATCTATGTATGTTTTGAAGATGAGACATAAGTTGAGTGTAAGTTGGTTAAGGTGGTTTCAACATTGTTGTAGTGAAACTCTCATATTATGGCCCTCAGACAATTAAGAGGTAATACACCTTTTTTTTTTAGTCTGAGATAGACATGCCAATGGCTGCAAGATTCCCCTATAAATCACTTTGTTATTTCTCGTCTAAGGATTACAAAAAAAAAAACTAAATCTGACCGTTTTACTTTCTCCTAAAACAAACAATGGAGGAGGAATGACTTGAAAAAAATTCAGTGCTTTTGCTTTTCAAACAGCATTAATCATGATATCCGTCTATTGCCTGCTTTTTCATCTCGTCTAACTGATCAAGAACGTATTCAAGTTTCTTGCAGCAGATCTCATTGGATATTCTTGGGATGTAGTCGCACTTCTCAAATGGACGATACTCACACGCACTCTTTATTTCTTCCCGCAGAGTCATTTGTATGTCCTGTTTTAAATGCACAGACACCCAAATGCATATCAGCAGCGCTTTGGCATGCTTTCATCTTGACAAATTAGCAAGCATACATGTCTAAACAGAATCATGCTCTCTCCGGGGGCCAAAGGCAAACACGTATTGATTATGATTATGCCAAGAACTAAACGACGAGTAAATCAAGCAACACATAATTCTGAGTATGGCCTAATATATATGGGAAAAAAAAAGAGTATAAAAAGTAGAAATGCCGGACCTTGATTGATTGCATAAACTCACTGCAGCAACTGTTGACTTTCTCCTTCCTTGGACCACTAGGGTTTCCCAATTCATCCATTACACTTCCGGCTAGCTCCAGTACCCCGACTATTTTCTGCCAGAACCACAAGAACGTGCAAAAAGAAACAAATAAGGTACAAGAGTGAATTCCCATGTATTTTTTATAAAAAGTTGGGAAAGATTCATTACCTTTTCAACAATTTGAAGGCGCTGCAACGAGGTGTTCAGATTTTGTCTTTCCATGGCAATGAGAAGTTGAAATTAACGTATTCTTAAAATCCCTAAAGAATTTGATACAAAGATATAAATGAGAGTATAAACCCCAAAAGTATGATCCATACTTTTCATGAAAGGAGTAAATTACATCTTCAAGTCAACCTCTCGCTATTACCTTTCAAAGCTAAACAAGAATTAACATTTCCAGACAGACAAAGACCCATTACTATAGGCAGTTTGGAGCAAACAAACCAAAAGCTCTCCGGGCCACAGCCTTGAAAATTTCGTTGTGATTTCAATGGAAAAACAACAGTGCTAAACTTAGAGCTGTATCGCAATAAAGGTGAATGACAAAATAATTTTTTTATGATGACAGGCATTCAAAATAAAGATGAAATCATTGCAAAGCCAGTTTGTAAGAGAAAATACCACTCGGGATGCCGATATTTACCGGAAGAAGGAAGATGAGGCTGAACCGCTGAAGGAAATGACTTGCGTCTTCAGCCGTGGGGTGTGGTGCAGCAAGGCGCCGGAGCTGGAGAATGGAAGGGAGGGGGGATTTTTTCAATGGCCGACAAGAAGAAGTTTCAGGAGGGGGCGAAACACGAACGTGTCATAACGAAGTTGTGATCATAGACGAATTTATATCCATTGTTTCTCAAAATTATATGGTATGTTAAAATAAATGTTTGTTTTGTGATATCTAATTCTTATGCAATTTTTCACTTCCTAATCAGTTTACACAGATGCATACAAGGTAACATATAACAAACAAATGAGATCTAATTAGTAATCAGTTTACACAGATACATACAAGGACAGATAGCATTACAAAACTGGAACAAACAATCTAGAAGCTGATGCTAAACACATTCGGAAAAAAACAGGTAGTCTGAGATAGAAACTGATGCAAAGACCCAAGCCAAGACCTGAACATACCCTCATGTCAAAATCACTTCTACATTCAGCATGTTCAATAAAGAAAATTTGAATGATGTCATAGGCAGCTATAGCACCTATCAACATTACCGAAAGTCGGGTAAAAGCGACCAAGCATCAACTCAAAGAACATGAAGTCACAAACAACTCCATCATCAAGCTTTCAAAGAATGGAGAAGCTGATGTTTAAATAACAAACAGATCAGACCTAATCAGTTTACACAGTGCATTATGAAACTGGAACAAACAAAGCTAGAAGCTAATGCTTAAAATAACAGGCAGATTGAGATACAAACTGATGCAAAGACCTGAAGATTAAGACAGTAAAACAGAACAACAAGCAGATAATACTGGAAGCGGCTTACTATTATCAGGAAGGAAAAAACAAAGAAGTTAAATTCATTCACACAAGCTCTTCAGAAATCACAGAAAGATTGAAACTTTCAAGCAATTACATCAATCTTTTAGTATCTGTCATAATGATGGCTTGGAAGAGGAAGAAGATGAATCTGCTATTCTTAGAGAGAAGAAAAGAAATCCATAGGCTTTGGAAAATAGAAATATATGCTATTAACTGACAAATTAATAGAAAAAAATCACCTTTATTGTACCGGCAATCGAATTCACTTGTACATCAAACCTTCAATTTTGGATGTTTGCACCCAAACTTCGATAGAATGAAAATCCTTTTTTTTTTCGGTTGTATTGATTTGAAGGAGAAGCTCCGCTGGAGAGAGAGATCAGGCAAAACGAATCAAGTCAAATCAACTAGTATTCTAAACGAGTCGAATAATTCAAAGTACTCTTGAATTTGAGTTCGAGCATGAGTATTTTAAACTCGACTCGTGAGCTAAGATTTGTATAGAAGTTTTAGGAACTCAAGTTGAGCTCGGGTATTACATCGAATCTAAAAGGTTTTGAAGTTTACTTTAAAAATATTTTGAATTACCACACCGTGCTTGCTCGTGAGTTATCGAGTGAAGTATTACACTGCTCAAGTACCATTTGTTTAATCTTCGAGTAGATTTTGAGTTTAACCTGATTTTAATCAAATCGAGTCAAGTTTTAAATTCTAACTCGAACTGATCTCAAAATACTCACAAATAATTTGACTCAATTACAACCCTGACTCCCAATCTTATGAGAGAGTTTAATTTTAATTGGGGGATAGGGAGATGGGATAGGGTGGGTGTCGATGTGAGCTTTAACGCAAAAACCTTTTTCAAGATTTTTATCAACTACATTTCTATCTAAATTTACATAAACTATCTGTTGGTAATGCGGTCAATTCTGTAACGTATTTTTTTTTTATACAGATCCGATATATATCATATCTGCTGGACATTTTATACTACAACCATGAGCCTCTAAGATGGGCCTCGGCTTCATTTATCGTTGGTGAAGTGAGGTCATTAACCGAGATCAGAAAGTGTAATTTTTCCAAAGTTGCCCCTATCTAGCCTTTCGAATTGTTTACAGATAAGCAAGACGTCTTTATCCGAAACCTTCTCCATCTCCTTGAGCTTGTAGATCACATACTCTGATTTACTTTCATATGTCAAGCAAAAGGGTATTCAAAATCAGTTCAGTAGCGGTTTTACTACGATTATAAGCATAATAATATCATCAATAAAGAGCGATAAAAACGAGATTTTCGAGAATAACATATTTAATACAACATCCTTACTTTATAAAACCGTTATTGTCCATATCCCCAGCTAAGAACTGCGCAACAGTCATATTCTGTCCAAGCACCCTTTTGCCACTTTATGATGCCACTTATCAACTCGTGCCTCAGCCAAGAACAAAAACGCTCGAGCTACAGCAAGTGTAGATATAAGTAACTGATGCAGGGATCATGGGACTTTAATTTTCTATTGGGTCATGGGTTTTTTTATATCGAATGGGCTTTTCTTTTGTCTTTTGGGTGTTAATTTTTGCTAGGTTAGTTGGGCATATATGCCGTAATTTGCATTAGAATATCAGGTTTTGTGATATTCCAAACCTTTGCATGGGACGCGGCTCCTCTGCTGTGAAATGGTCATAGCACGGGCTGCTGTCATCCGAAACGACGCCGTTTTAAGGCCAAAACGACGCCATCTTGTTATGAGCTATAAAAAATAAAAATAAAAAACATCGCAGCGACGTCGTTTGTGCCCGAAACGATGTCGTTTCGGACTCACAGCATGGGCACGGCAGAGGATCCCAACTCCTTTGGATGCATGAAAATGGTTGCTAACTGATATTCCGGTGACCGTCCGGCTCGGTTTAGTGTTTATCTTTCTTTATTCTATAGACTCTCTACATCATCTGGTATCAGAGCTAGGGTTTTTACCCTCAGCAGTACGATGGCCGGAATTGATGATGGAAGTTGCCGGATCTACGACGCAGTTCGGGATTCGAGGGCCTTTTGGGGCACCGTGTACAAATTCGACCACAAACTGGAGTTCTCTATGATGGAGAGACGTCAGGAGGTGGCTGGTTTGAAGCGCGGCAAGAATGAATCCAAATCCGACGAGCACCGTACCGGACGAGATTTCCCTCGTACGCCAACTGGTGGGGTCGATAAGGATCATCTTTGTAGAGGGTTAAAGGAACGCAGAACTGAATCATTTGATGTTGAGGAGATCGATTCTAGACAACATTCATCTTATCGATAAAGTACAAATCGGAGGTGTGTAAACTGTAAAGATGGGTTGTTTCAGGAAGATGACAGCATAAGACTTTCATATCAAAGGTATAGGTTTGGACGTGATTACTACCATTTCAAGGCAAATTTTCCTTCATTCAGTGGAGCTCAAGATGTGAATCATGTTTTGGATTGGATTGATGCGGTTGACGATAATTTTGACGAAACGAATCCACCCGAGGGTTTGAAATTCGAAATGGCAGCTACCAAGTTTAAAGGTCAAGCTCGTACATGGTGGAAGGAGTTGCAAAACCACCGTTTATCTAAAGGTAAGGATTTGATTTCTTCATGGTTCGAAATGAGTGAGCTTTTATTTCACAGATTTTCACCCGCCAAGTGTTCGACACAATGCACCGCTCAAAGCTACACCCCTAATCATGAAGTTGATCAGGAGTGAAACTATCCGGATGAGTTGAATTGCTTAATGTCAGTCACTAAGATTCCTGCAAAAGAAACTCATGTGAAGCAAATTGAAGATGCCATGAACTACATTTCCCATGGAACTTACAATTGTCAGCAGCAAAATATTGGGCCTTCTAAGAAAGAAAATATACCTGCATTTATTCTACTTGATGCTACAAAGATTGAGCCGCAAAGTGCTCATCATGATCATGATGCTTTTAAGGAGGTAGAAATTGAGGATGTTGCTGAAATTCTACAAGTCGAATCCGGAAAATCCAAATCTGAAGTTGGGAAACATTGTGGAAGAATCCATAATTCAAGGCACCTTTATCGGATCAATAGTCACACTCCATAAAGTCTCAGGAAGCGAAATCTCAGGACATAATGTTGAGGAGATGAGGGATCATTTGGAAGACTCTAAAAAGGGAGTTTCTTTTACAAAATCTATGGCTCATAAAAAACCGAAACTATCAGCCCCAATAAATTATGCCATCTGCCTTGGTGTAGGGCTGCAAAATTATGTGCCTTGCAAGCATGAAGTCCAACATCTGGGTCAAAGACAATGGTTGGGTAATAGATTTTCTAAGGATGCATGTCTCGTCTGAGATTTTTTCAAGGCCTTTACTTGCATGATCTATGGTAAGTACCTTGCCTCTGTTTATTTAACCGTTAAGCGTGTACCACTCTTAATTGATCTGGGTGGAAGTCTCAGTCATGGGATGCCGGAAAGCCTATTCTGTGATAAGCATCTTGCTGCTTCTTATTTAAATAGTACATTTGTGTTGCTCTTATTTGATCCGGGTGAAACTCCTCATCCTACAAGAGCAGGAAGCATTAGTTTGAGGGTTAATGTGCTACTCGAACTCGTCTTATTTAGTGATGCTCATAATTAGATCATACTAGGAAATTGTGAGTGGATTAAGAACTCTATAAGAGTAAGCTACATGTCCTGCATTCCAATTTCAATCATGGAAAAGATTATGTTTAATGGTTTGGTACTTTAGAATGATGCTGGGATATGGTCACCTTTGGCTCTTCAATTATTTGATAAGGTTATGGTATATAAGAGTTGGAATGATATTATGCTTGATGAAAGACTTCATGTTCCAGCTGTCCATGCACATCTTTGGCATCAAAATGCCAAGAAAATTTCCAAATTTTTGATGGCTCATTCAAATTGCAATGGCAAGGGGACCTACCTGAATTTTGATATGGTTTACCAAACATTCAGCCCTTGTTCAAAATATGGCCATGTTTTTCTTATTAGTTTCACTCCTGGAGATGTCTACGGGATGGCGAGTCGAAAACGATAACAAGATGTTGAGAGGCTTGTTGGTGCATGGTATTTTAAAGAGAAGGAATGTGTTGACTGTTGCCGGCATACTAGTATAGCATGGGTACCTTATGGTGGTGGCACTTTTGTTCTATGTGATCAAAACCAAGTTTTTGTCGGGTATGCACGTCACAGTAAGGAACCTATTGCTAAATGGAATGTTTGCCAAGGTTCAATTAATAGCAATATCTCATCTTGTAATGGGGCTTATGTAGAAACTATTGGACAAAACGATTATCTACGAGTACTTTACTACACTGTGGAACATCACATCTCTAGCAGAGAAAAACAATGTTGGTGCCATTGGAAATCGAGTAGCGGCAATTTTTCGAATGTTTGCTTTGCAAGGCTCAAGATTGTTGAATTTGCATACTCCCTGCTGATGCTATGAGCTGATACTTCTGATATTGAACAACTTAGAGATCATTTTATATTCGGGAGTCTTGCGTTCAGCAAACTCAAAAGACTTTATAATGCTTTCATCGTTGGTACGACGGTGCTGCTGACCATATGGGTTGATGGTGCTGAAGAAGAGCAGCTAAGTGATTTGCTCTTATTCATTCATTTCCCATCATGCTATATTATTTTGACCTTCTATGGTGATTGTGGTTTTACGGGGAAGGCTCACACACGAGGAAATCTGAGCATATTTATTTCCAAGGACCATGATGTGAAACATATATTTTTCTGGTTGCTAGCTTTTGGGGTTCTCATTTTCGTTTTTGCATCACATTGGTCAAAGTTATTAGCATCGGCCAAATACCATACACACTACCAGGAGTTGCCGCACACGGAATCCTATTCTGATGCCAAAAGAGAATTGGATCAGGGTACTATCCTTTTTTTTTCAGATCATCATCAACTTGTGTGGTGTCACTTTACCCATTCATGTTGTCGTTTGTATGGGGGCTTATTTCTCTGTTATGCATTGGTGTCTTTGAGAATGGGAAAGTGTTGGAAGTACATGGCATTGAACTAGCAAGTAATAATCAGAGCTACAATTTCCACACAAATCGTAGACGAGGACGAGCTGAGATGCTCCAACCGCTGCCACTTGACTCGAGGACGAGTCTGATTCGGAGGACCGGGAAAGAATGATGCAGGGATCATGGGCCTTTAATTTTCTATTGGGTCATGGGCTTTTTATATCGAATGGGTTTTTCTTTTGTCTTTTGGGTGTTAATGTTTGCTAGGTTAGCTGGGCATATATGCCGTAATTTGCATTAGAATATCAGCTTTTGTAATATTCCAAACCTTTTTTTTTTTAAAACGAACTTTTTTATTAAAGATCAAGAAGTGGAACGTCCACAGCTTATAGAGAAAAAACACAAAGCAATTACATCATAAAATCATTAATCTAAGTTCCAAGCTAATCGGAGATTTCTGACTCGAGTTTCTACAGTTGATAGTAAGACAGTAGTTGGCGGAGGACTATCTACTACACCGTGAAAGATCTTATTTCGCCAAATCCAGATGCAGGAGGCCATCTCTCTGAATTGATAGGCTCATTCCTTATTGCGTCCCTGAGTGTCAATATTGCAGCTAATCCATTCAGTAGCAGGGGTGTGGGAAAAGAACTCATCCTGAAGTGCACGGGAGGATATTCTTCCGTAGCTTCATATGAAGTGTGCGATCTCTCAAGGCATGCATGATCGATTCTTCAACATTCTTACACAGTTGGCAGGTCACAGACTCACTGACATGTCGTTTAAACAGCAAGGACATGGTAGGGAGGGCCGTGTGGGCTGCTTGCCACATCAAAAAATTAAGGCGTGACGGGCCCTTAAGTTGCCAAACATCTTTCCAAACCTGTGCCACATGAGCCTTACTCTCCTTGGTGAGGAAATCATAGCCGTCCGCCACAAGATACTTTTAACTAGTACCGCCTAGCCACACAATATTCATGTCAATCCGATTCCAAAACCATCCTTTAAGAGATCACCCAGCATACGAAATATTTTTCCAAATAAAAGAGAGGTCGGCTTAGGCTTCGATTACCGTATTTTTGCACCAAGAGCTTGACCCAAAGAGCTCCGATCATCAAGAAGAATTTGCCGACTAGCTTACCCAATCAAGGCTACATTCATAGAGCGAAGATTTTTAAGCCGAGTCCTCCACTATCTTTGGGTTGGCAAAGTTTATCCCAAGATAGGTAGTGCATCTTCCTCTCTGAATCCTCTTCGCCCCAAAAAAACTTCCTGCACAACTTTTCCAATTCCTGAAGGCAAGCTTGAGGGAGTTTCATCGTCTGCATTGCATAAAAAGGGTGTGTTTGAAGGGAACTCTTGGTAAGGATCATCCTCCCTGCCCGAGAGAGGCATTTCACTTTCCAACTTGAAAGTTTCCTTTTCATCTTATCTGAGATGTAGCTGAAGCTTGTAGTGGTTACTCTCGAATGAATCAGAGGCACCCCAAGATAATGTCTAAGGTTGGCAGAATGTCGCATACCCAGCTCATGGCCGATCAGTACTTGAAGTTGCGGGGGGTGTTTTTGGGACATGAAATCTAGACTTAGCAAAGCTTAATTTCTGGCCTGAACAGCTGCAAAAATCCTCAAGCACACGTTTGATGATTTTTGCTTGTTCAACAGTAGCCGCTCCAAAGAGGATCAAGTCGTCAGCAAAGAAGATATGAGACCAAGGGGGGCTTGTCTACTAATCTTCACAGGTTTCCAAAGCCCCTTAATAAGGGATGTGTCGATCATTTGACCGAGATACTCCATACACAGTCAAAAGGTAAGAGGCCAAGGGTCTCTCTTGTCTAAGGCCTCTCTTAGTCAGATAGAAGATAGAGTATTTCCGCTCCACAAAATCAGATCTGCACAGATCTCAAGGTAAACATAATCAATCACAAGAATCTTCGTGAAAAGCCCACCTTGTATAGGATTCGCTCCAGAAGTCCCAAATGACCCTATCATAGGACTTTTCAAGGTCTATTTTAAGCAACATATTACCATTTCTTCCAGCTTTGTGTCTCAAGTAATGAAGCACTTCTGAGGCAATTACAATGTTGCCCGTACTTCCCCACTTCAGTATAAAAGCGGTATGTTTGGCTCACAAGCTTACCAATCACGCTTGCGATCTATTTGCTATCACTTTCGAGATAATTTTCACACAAACATTAGTCATCGCAATGGGATGAAACCGAGAAACATGCTCGGGAGGATTAACCTTAGGAATAAGAGATATCACCGTTTGATTGAGCCTGGGATCAAAAGATCCATCCTCAAACGCCTTAAAGACAAAAGGTGATAAAGTCTTACAAGTTGTAGGCCAGCATTTCTTATAAAAAATAGCAGGGATACCATCCGGGCCCGGAGCTTTAAAATAGCCCATATCAAACACAGCATCTTCCACTTCTTTCTCCGACACTCTCCTATTGAGGAAATGAATATCCGAATTGGAGAGGGTTGGGAAATCAAAGTCAAAAGTAGGATTCAAAACTTCCGAGGTCTGAGTAAAAAACTGTTCATAAAAATCCCTCACCATACAGTTCAGTGCAGACGGATCGTACACACAATCACCGCAATCATCCTTGAGACAGGAAATCATCTTTTTTCATTTTCTTCTGATGGCGGCAAGATGATAAAAATGGGAGTTCCTCTCACCTTCTGTAATCCATTGAAGTTGGGATCGCTGGTGCCAAAACGCTTCCTCCTGAATCAAGATTTCGTCTAGCTCCTTATTTAAATCCGAGTGCAGATTTGCCAAGAACAGGGACGGTGATCTCTCAAGGCTTCGCTCGACCCCCTCCAATCTAGCAAGACACCTTTCTTTCTGGTGAAGATATTCCCAAAAACATGGTGATTCCAGGTTGTTGTTGTACGTGCAAACTTTTGCAGCATGGTAAACAAGTCAATTTTTTATCCCAGACCCTATAAACCATATCCTCAAAGTCATTATGCTGTAGCCAAGCTCGCTGAAAGAAGAAGGGTTGCTTATTTTTGCGCTTGGTCACCGTAAACTCCGTGTCAAGGAGGATAGGATTATGATCAAAATGTTCTCGCGGAAGATGTTTCACCAGAGCATGTTCAAACTTCTCATGCCAAGCAACATTTCCCCAAACCTGATCCAGCCTCAGTTGAATTTTTTTATTGCCATGAGAAGGGCCAATCCATGTGAACCTGGGCCCCTGAAAGGGGATTTCATCGAGTCCATATTGTTGAATTAAAGACCACAGTTTCACTCTGTTGAAGCCCCCCACAGCTCTACCCTCAGATTTATCTCGCTGAAAAACAACCTGGTTAAAATCACCTATAGGGCACCAAGGCAGGGCATGAATAGCCGTGAGTCGAGATAGGTAATCCTAGAATCATTTCTCGCACTAGCAATCGGAGACGCGTAGACTAGTGTGAGAATCCAATCTATAACGTCATTATTTAGGATGGCCATAGTAATAGCCTGATTCGAACAAGTGACGTACTATAGAGAGACCTCTTCGTCCTTCCAAAAACACCAAAGTCCTCCTGCATAGCCTCTGGCTTCTACGGCAAAGAGATTCGAAAAATCTGTTTGATTAAGAATTTCCACCGCTCATTTATTGGTACACCTGGGTTCCATAAGAAATAAGATCTCCGGTTTAAAGGAGACAACAATTGATTTTAAGTGCCTAAGAAAGCCACTAGAGCAGGCTCCTCGGCAATTCCACGCTAATATCTTCATAAAAATTATGTAGAAAGGGGCATTTAGGGACGTTAGATCTCCCATTCAACCTCAAACAACGGATTTAATCCAGATACCAAATTGTCGTTACTTCCAGAAGCAGCTGGCTGTCTACAATTTGGCGGGTGTGTTTTTACATGGTATTCTGGCGAATTAACTGGTGCCACAACATCAGTAATCGGGTTCTTGGCATGATCGACTTTATTTCCAGAGTCCATAGGTCGCTTAGCAGAGTTAGACATGTCTGATAGAGCAGACCTTGCTTCCGACGTTTTTTTTGCGGTAGAAGATCGTTTCATTTGTTGGCCATGAGCTCCCAAGTCATTGGACGCCTCCTTTCATTTATTAAGATCAATGGCACCCTGTGCCTGCTTTTCCCCACCCTTAGTGGTCTTATTATTTGATTTTCCTTTGCTGCTCCCTCCAAATTCTGATTGTTTGTTCTTGCCATTTGTTCTTTGGGCCGTCGACTTTTGTACTTCATTCACAATAGCCTTCCCCCCATGGGATTCAACTGACTTCACACTTTCCCTGAGTTCCCGGAGAGCATCAGGAGCATCAACCATGACCTCTGTTTCAATTGCATCAAAGTTCTCATCAAGGAGAGCCGCAAATCTGGAACCACTATTTTGAGGTTCAGTAACCTGCTCGATGACTACCACTTCACTTTCTTTAACCGAGTGTTCCGTCGTCTTATTTCTAGTTGGGTTCCACTTCCGTCGTCTTGCTGAGATCATCCATGGCCCGTAGGTATTATCCGATGTTGGCCCTGTTTGTTTGGGTTTCAATGGTGTTGCTGGGGGTACAGAGTTGTCCACTTCAGGTTCAATAGGAAGGCTAGGACAGCTTTCCTTGTTGTGACCAAACTTTCCACAATGATAGCAAATTTGTGGAAGACCCTCAAATTCCACCTTATACCTCCTGCAATTTATAACAACCGAGGATTTCAACCTCTGTTCAAGATTTAGTTCCACACAAACTCTGGCAAACCTACCCCGAGTGTTAGCCGAAGTAGTCGGATCAATTTTCATAGCCTTGCTCACCATGTTTCCCAACCTCATTAGCAGCTTTTCGCAGAACATCTCCAAAGAAAGGCTCGTAAATCGCACCCAGGCTAGAGTGGTGGTAATCTGTTCTTGTTCCGGTTGGAAGAACGGCTTCCACTTTCGAACGGCAAGATAATGGCCCATAATTACCCAAGGACCATTTTCTAAAGCATTTTCATAATCTTCCTTTCTTGTATTTTCGGTCACTTCAATCCTACCTTGGTGTTTCTACATTTCAGATAATCGTTTGCACAAAAAGCCATACATAATAGACTTACCTAAGAGCTTGATGATAAGCGCCTTTTTCCATGGTCTTCAAAGTTCCGGACATTCATCCAAGGGGAGCATCGTATGCCTTCATCCGATTCAGTCCGACGAGATTATCGAGCACCTCTTTGTAATTCGACATCTCGGTGTCATCATCCTCTCCAACGTAGATGTTTGGTGTCGAGAATCTACCAAAGGACAACATCAACGCCACCGGTATTGTGCCAAACGGATGGTTGTTGTTGCGAGCCATCTCTTTTATGTCTTTCGGTTGAGCGGGCGGAGCAGTCCGCTTCTGTGGTTACGATCGACGACATACGGTGTCCATCACCGATCGCTTTGATTCGGCGGGCTTATCGGGCGGTCAAAGGAAAGGGAGCGGCGCGATCTGCTTTAGAAAATTTTCATTACCAATATTCCAAACCTTTGGATGCATGAAAATGCTTGCTAACTGATGAGAGATAAATTTATGATCATTATTACGACATTTTACCCCAATATTGATACCATTTTGAGCATTATTGTATCAAATCAAGTCAAAATTACTAAGTTTTATTCAAATGTATAAGTAGTAGTTATTATATAAATTATCGTATTTTTATAAGTTTTTTATTAGTTTTGTACCGTTTAGTAACCGGAGTGTCGTGGTCGGATTTACGCTTGGTATTTTGGTGGTTCATTGCGGGATTATATATTGACCAAGATTCCACGTAACGACATGTTTTGGTCCTAAAACATATCTTTTGAGGTTAGAAGAAGATGCCACAAGTTTACAAGTTCAACGGAGCAAATTTTCCTAAGTACTTAAACAGTAATTTATTTTCGATGGAGATTTGACCCAGCTTAGAGGCATTTTCAGGGGATGACTTCTTCATGGAAGTGGTAGATTATTCAACGAGCTTTCCAATGCCGCTGAAATCATGTCGTTTGGAGTTCTACAACTCAAGTTATGGTCAAGTGACTAACCGATTCAGATTAGCGGAAATCCCGAAAACGACACGACATACGGATGGCTCATCAAAACGACATTTTCTGAAGAATTTTCCTTAATAAAAGTTGTATATCTTCAAGAAAGCTTTCCAATGGATTTTGAATCAAGTCAATCGGACTTCTACAACTCAAATGGTGGTCAAGTGGCTAATTGATTCAATTTCGTAAAAATCCCGCAAAACGCTCGAGTATGAATTTGCTTATCAAAAAGCGCGTTTCTGAAGAAGAGTCCTTGATGAAAGTTGAAGAATTTTCCGAGAGCTTAATTATGACGTCTGGATCATGATTTTTGGAGGTCTACAACTAAAGATATGGATTTTAGAAGTTTTATTACAATAAAATATATTCGGAAGGATCCAGAACCAGTGAGTCATCTGGTAATGATGATTCCGGACCGATCCGGCTCCATTTCAGGACCGGTCCGGCCTCCCCATATGTCTATATATACAGAAGCAAATGGAATGGATCAATTGCCCCTTTCTTTCCCATTTCTTTCTTTCCTCGTCCCAGCTTCTTTTCTTTTTTTATGTTTTGAAGATATGTATATATATATATGAATATATATATATGATATATCTATATATATATATATATAGATCTAGATCTAGATCTCGTCTTCATCTCTTTTGTCTTTTTATTTTATTTTCGGGGCCCGTATATATACATATGTCCATGTATGTATATATATGTTTTTTATATATATAAATAAATTAGTACCATTTGTAATGCTTTTAAAATCTCGGAAGTTCGGTATTCTTTGAAGTCGTTGTAATGTCCGGAAGAGTACAACCTCTCGAATCAACAAATTGTGAATCGGGTATTTTTCTAAAGTATTATGTTTGTTGTTTCTATATATATATATAAATAAAGTAGTTATAAATATCGTTATAATGGTAGAATAATTATCGAAGATTGTAGATCTCATGGAATTGACCCCGATTCAACAAATTGTAATCGGTAATTTATTCTAATATTATGATGTTTATTATAACTATGTTAAGCTAAAAATATATCTAGCCAAGATATGAATCAATTAGTTAATCTTTTGGTAAAATGAATGATCGACTCGTAATAATGACTAAAATCAATTATAATGAATCTTTTTCTATTTTAATCGTATTCGTATTGACGTATTTAATTGATCCGAGGAATTCATAATCTAATTATGAATTGACGCCTGCGTAGTTAGGATACGAGATAAAAGATAGAAAACCGAGGGTAAAATTGGCCGTGTGAACAACGTGATAACGGAATCCTATTTCTACCCGGGGTAGATTTGTTTTGGGAGAAATGAATCTTATTATAATTTGTACTCGAGATCGTAATAATGTTAAATCATCGCTTAATTGAAACTTAAACCGAAAGTTGAATCGTCCGGCTTTGACAACCGGAGCTTTTAAATAAAATTGACCGCTTGACGAACGGAATGACTCCTTTTTATCTAAAGGTAGATTTGTACTCGGGACCTGCTCGTAAAAACCGTAATGATTGTGGACCTTGACTGATGCAATGGACATATGACAATTTCATACGCTCGTGTGAGGAGGAGTTGTCTAGCTTAGAGTACACCGATTCATATATAATTTACACCTTGAATAAAGGAAGATCTGTCTCATTTATTTCTACTAAAAAGAGATTGTAATTCAGTAACGTATTCTTGGCTAGATTCCAAAAATATATATATTATATTAGTATTTATTTACTTATTTTACTTTATGCACTACTAACAATCTAACTACTAACATAATCTAACCCAAGGAAAATGATAAAACTGCGACTTAGATCGAGTTAATAATAGCTTCTTGGTGTTTAACCCCACTTAAAAGAGTTACCATGTTTTCCTCGAGGAATACGACTGACTCACCGACTAGCACTACAATTTGACCCGGTACACCGCCGTTAGGATCTGTATAGCCTAGGTAATGTCCGTCGCCTTTCTCGCGCCGTTTCCAAGGTTAGGTTTAGTTCACACTAATCGAGATTCCGTGACCGTCCGGCTCGGTTTAGTGTTTATCTTTCTTTATTCTATAGACTCTCTACATCAAGAACTATATAGACGCGAAATTCGACTGCACAACGAATTGAACGCCTCTATCATCACAAGATCCAACAATAATAATAGACATAATGGATAAATAAAACGAATCCACCCAATCAATCTTCTCAACAAAATGCAAGAAACCAACACCAATTCCAATACAAAGAACCACAACACCAAGTGCTAATCCCACCTTCATCCGAATTCGCATCCGCCCCTTTTTCACATCAATTACAAACCTCCCATCACCATGAGTACTCCCACCTTTTAGTGTTTTCAAGAGATAGGTCTCTTGCAAATCAAGAACATAACCCACAATGCCAGATAACAAAACGTCAATAAAACCAAAGCCCTCACTAACACAAATAGAACAGAAAACAATTTTGTTGTTGTACTAGAAGGGGTTATATCACCATATCCAATTGTACACATAGTCACAATACAAAAGTATAAAGCATCAACAATTGGGTTAGTTTCACCGTTAAAACTATCCTAGTCAAGTCAAGTGAGTATATACCAACACCAAGTGCTAAATACAACATCAAAAGGACCACAAATTGCCTTACAATTGATTGTGAACCGCACCGGTGTGGACCGTAATCGATGAATGATGATTGAAGTCATTAATAATGCACATTGCAGGTGTTATTCTGCACCTATGGAATGTCCCTTGAGCCCATGGTATATTTGGCTCAGTCAACCAACTAGGTTGACTTTGGGGAGCTTCAAGACTGGAACTTTCTTGTAAAGAATTGGGATTCGTTGAGTCTAGAGTGGTGGTAGAAGTTTTTATGGGAGAATTTAGACCTAAATTGATTGCATCAAGAATGTTTGAGCAAGAAGAAGGAGCTGAAGGGGAGGTACCAAAAAATGAGATGATCTTTGAATCCTGATAGGATAAGTGGATATTGTTGGTCCCTTGGAAAGGCTAACACAAGTTTAGAGGGGGGGTGAATAAACTTGTCACCAAAAACTTTCCCAAAACTGAAAGAACCCCAGGAACTGAGTTTTTACAAAACTCAAACTGATGCTCAGCTCAGTTTTGTTCATGTCCCTTAACTTGTGCGGAGTACAGCTAACTCAACTGAGTACAAGTCAATACTGACTTATATATAGTCTAGTTAACTGGCAGCGGATAAAAACAAGCCTTTTGTGCAACAGATGTGTCAATAAAAATCTTAACCTCCTATGTATCGCTTCAGGTCGACTCGATTAATACCGTGTTTCTTTGAGTGAAATGATGAGATGATTATGCAACTAATAAAACAAACATAAATGCATAAAGCAAATCAACACAAGATTTGTTTATGGAAGTTCCGGTGGTGTAATCCCGTCGCGCCCCTTCTCCTCGTGGTGTATGAGGTATCACTAGAATATTTAGATAATCATACAAAATCCTAGCACAATGACACCCATCACGACACCCTAGTTTCACTTGCTCACATAATGAAGAAAGGTAAGATTTCTCCTTCACTCTGCACACCGATCTTTCGGAGGTGGAATGGCTCCTTCACCACTCACCACTAACACAAACACAAATCCAGATCGCACTAACAAATTGTGGCAACCAAGTTGCAACCGTATGAGGAAAGGTGGAGTTGCTCTCCTCAAACTATGCACACCCAACCCTTTTTCACAAAGGTTAGGTTTAAATTAATCAAGAGATTAATTCAGTGAAATTTGCTTCTTCCGATCTCGGCTTTGTAGCTCCAAGATGCCTTCTTTCCCCTTAATGGGTTATTGGATCATTCTTTATAATCCTCAAGGCTATTCTGTTGGCTTCCCCTTTTTCTAGATATGCAATCTGATTTTCTAGATCTTTAGATATATGCTTGTAAAGCTCCTTTTCAGATCCTTCTCTCTCTCTTTCAAGTGATTCTCTTGTGTATTTATAGGGGCAATGTAACGGTCACTAGCTCTTGTAACCGTTACATTTGTTGTTTAGCCAACGTTCATATGTACGACCTTTTGTCGTATTGTTAATTCAAATTCAACAAGGCCTTAACTCAGTTTTCTACTCTTCTTCAAAACTGAGTACCTCGTATATTTGACATCCGACCTTATTTGACTAAGCCAGTGTACACCATTCAGTTTCTTCTTTTCCTGGTAACTGATAATCTTTGTCCTTAAGATTATTCAGCTTTACATGATCTATAGTTCAGTTTCAGGTCACCACAGACTTGCCTGGATCATGACTTATAGTCACGACTAAATCAGCTACTAACTGAGTTTGCCACCTCAGTTCTTCAAGTCTTCGATAACTGAGTCTGTTGAAGGATGTTGGAGCTCAGATCTAAACAAATTAGATCTATGCGCAACGGATGGATCACGATTCATATATTATAACACATAAATAAATGATTCAACTACTACAAGGGAGTTAGTAGAAACATACCAATAGTAGGAAGAGAAGCTTTGATCTTAGGATGAGAAGCCTTGATCTTCCAATGTGTTCTACAAACGGTGGTTGGTGGACACCCTTCTTGATATGAGAACCTCCTTGATATGCAACACCAAGAAAAACTTGTAGTTTTTCTTCTTCTAAAACCCAAGACAAGAAAACTAATTTTTTTCTCTCTTTTCTTTGGTGTGGCCGATATTCTTAGTGTGTCTTTTACACTTGGAATAACTCTCCTTTTATAGGAGAGTAAATCATTGGTCTCCAAGTTTTAATTAATTAAATAAATAACTAATTAAATAAAATAAAAAGATATTTTTCTTAATGAATAATTGTGACATGTCATTGACCAATAGGAATTCAAATAACAAGTCATACAACCAATCACATAACAAGAATATCTTTTATTTTCCATAACACAAGAAAATTAATTCTTGTGCTAAAAAGGAACCAAAATGGCGCCACCCTAGGGTTTAGAAGCCCACATAAAATGTCTTTTATGTGTATTATATTATTTAGCCCAATTAAATAATATCCATGCATATCAATTAATTGGCTCAACCAATTAATTATTTCTGAGGCCCAAATAAACAAAAATATTAGCCCGAATTATAGAAGTCACATTGGGGACCATCGACTATAACCAGTAGCTCCAATAATTAAATATATTATTCATCGAACATAATATATATATTAAATTATTAATTCCGGGATTACGTAACCATAAACCCGAAACTGAACTCTACCAATTACAGATATATACTTATACTCAACCTATAGAGTGAATAAGCGTCCATTGATATAATCACTACATACGGATTAACCTCCATAGATCGCCCACTCTGTGTGGGATGTCTCCGTAAACCCGACACGTAATGTCTTATCCTTATTTACCATTAACCCCTCGATGATCAATTAGTACACATATCCGACTAGTAGCTAATTAGTCAAATGTGAACTCCCGGATCGATTACTTTCTTAGGGCTAACAAATAAGGGGATCGCTCTCTACTTCCCAGAGAAGGAATGGATTCCATGTCTCAGAAAATCGTAACTACTCACTCATCGTGAGATAGTGCCAATGAGAAGTGGCTTGGAACACATATTCAAGTGAACCGTAACTAACACATCAAACACTACCCCGAGACAAGCAAAGACTCGTGATCACCTCAGATTAAGGTTGATCCATATATGGTCATCTAATGATTTAATAAGATTCCTCGATTACGGAATTATATCGAGAAATTAAGATTAAATCGGTCCAGTCCTATATGAATGCCATCATATATAAATGCCCCACGTAGGTACCCTCTACCAACAGTCCGGATAAGACTATCACACCCTAAGGTGTTCTAGGCGTATTATTGGTGTTTTAATCAAGAGACCCTAAACTCTGATTAAGTTCACCACGGACTAACAGTTTAAACATATCTCCACTAACTCAATCCTCACGTGTAATCCATACACTGAGTTAAGTGGTTACATACAGATATACTTAGGGTTTGCAGTAGTGTATTACTTACAAGCACAAAGCAAGTAATAAGGTGAGATAAATTATGTCATCTATTATTAAAAACAATTACACAAATTGTCTTTCGGGCACTACACCTAACATCTGTGTCCTCGGTTCTTGATCTTTCGATAATCGAGTCCAGTGTCCCCGCTTTTTCGATCTTTTAGATGAACCAACTGAGTCTTTGTCCCTCAACAAACTTATCTTCTTCAGTTTTCTCATAACTGAATATGATCCCTCAGTTTTCCATTCAGTTTGCTTGCTGTGACTCAAATTGCTCGCCTAGTTCCTGTCTATTACAATGCTTGTCTGAAACAACCTATACAAGGTTCAGACTCTAGATAGAACTTATACATTTTCTCTAGACCATTTCTTGCTTCTTCTTTCATTTTGCACTATAACAGATTAGTTATGACTTCATCATCATGGGTTGTAAGTGATCTTACTAATTACGTGATTTAATCATCATCAAAACACGTATATTATTTCCAACAATTTCCCTTTTTGATGATGTATCATAACCTCCCTAAAAGAAATAATAAAAGAGTAGTGCAAGAAATCATAACAAATTAAAATAACAAACTAAGAACAACTGAGTTCATTACACAGCAAACTGAATAACTGGACAAATTACAATTTTTCTTTTTCAAGAGAAAACATCTTTTCACCAAGGAAAATGCTTCTTTTTATTTCCAGAAGTCTTCTTTCTTTTCCTTCTTCACTTGATTCACCATCTCTAGGCTTGATATCCAGATATTCATTGATCAACCGATTAGCCTCTTCATTGTCTTGATTCTTGAACTTTATCAAGATCTCTTTAATCTCCTCATTCATCATCTTTTCTTCTTCTTATGAAATCAAGTTATGTTTTTCTTTTTCAGCTTTTCTTTCTGATTTCATTTCAGCTTCCCCCTCAGTTTTTGTCTCTTTGCTTTCATCTGCCTTAAACTTTTCAAGAAATCTGGCATAGATTACAAGCTTCTTCCTGATGTTCAACACAGCTTTAACCAAGGCTTCTTCATCTTCCTCAGTTCTTGTTTCTTTGAAAGTCTCTTTTGCAATTAACTCTTCAATCAGATTATCAACTGATTTTGTTGAATAGTCAGTAGATCAGCATCTACTTGTCTGTCTTGTTCTTCAACCAACTGTCTGGCATAGATTTCTTCAGCTTTCTCAGCATCTGCATCACCTTCAATTTTATCTTCCCCCTTGTTTGAAGATATGCAAAAGCTTTCTTCAAATAACTTGCGCAAGGTGATGATGTTGGAGTATTTGTTCAGTCCTAAGTAATGTGCTTTTCCAATCAACTCATGTAGATTGTAAAGTTTCTGCTGTAGAGTCTTCATCAGGCCTTCGATGATCTCTTTTAATCTTTCCAATCTTTCTTCAATTTCAGTTGACTGGCGCTGTGGTCCTTCAATTGCATATTTGCTTGTAGATGTTTCATGAACTTGAGATGAGGAGCTGGCTTCATGATAATGAAAATGAAAATCATAACTTGACAGTTCCTTTTCATACTCAGCCTCGCAAAATTCAGTATCTTCTAAAGCTTCTCTTTGCTCTTCAGTAAATTCTTCATGCATTTCTGTTGGAGAATACTTTCTTCGGTTTCTTCACGTTCACTTCCTTCAGTTTCATCATCAATCTGAATTACATCTTCAGTTTCAGTTTTCCTTGCTTGAAATTTGTTCCACATTTGATGAGAGTCAACTTTGCAATAAATTCGTGTGCATTTTTTATGTATGATTTTTATATGATTAATTATATGTGATTTTATTATGTTTTATTGACGAATTCTATGTAAAATATATGAAATTATGATATAATTGTTGTGAAATATTAATCTTTATAGTTTAGTATAGTTAGTAGTAAAAGTTAGTAATTTATAGTAAAAAGTTGTAGTTTTTGTACCGGTTTTAGTGACCGGAGTGTTGTGTCTATTTTACACGGGTATTTTGTGTTTATTTCATTGTAGAATCCTAAGATGAACTGAAATCCAGTAGAGACACTTTTGAAGTCAATTCAAGTCGTTGGAAGGAAGTTATAAAGCGTCACTCAATTTAAATGGTCAAGTGGTTAATCGGTTATTAATAATGAAATCCCGAAACGCGACACGTATTGGGAATGGCTCGTTAAAAGACATTTTCCGGGAAAATGTTCTTCAGAAAGTTGAAGATCTTCATATAAGCCTTCTAATGCACTTTGAATCATGAAGATAAGAGGTCTACAACTCAAATGGTGGTCAAGTGGCTAATTGATTCGTCTTATTGAAAAATCCCGAAAAGGACACACGTAATACAAATGGCTCATTGAGAATACGTTTTCAAGAAGTGGCCTTGATGAAAGTTGTAGATAATTCAACGAGCTTTTCAACGGATATTTGATCATGTCATTCGATATCGAGAACTCAAGTTACGATTTTTAGAAGTTAATTATGTAATTATATATAATTATATATAATTACAACGCATCTGTGATGATTAGAGTAACATGGGGCTCACATGCTTGTAACTAACTGTAATCATTGCAATGATTACACCGGACCGATCCGCCGCCAGACCCGGTCCGGGAAGGAGTTTCTCTATATATATATGGGAGCCTCAAAGATTTGCAGATTGGGGTACCAATATATATATACAATATTCTATATATATTCTCTATCCCTCTTTTCTTTAGTATGTAAATAGGCCTTAAGCCGGGAATAAATTAGTAGTAGTAGTATCGTTGATAATGCTCGGGAAATTATCGTAAATCCAAAGTTGCTAAAGTTGTTGTTATGTCCGGAAGAATACGACTTACGAATCAAAGATCTCAGAATCGGGTAACTTTTCTGAAGTATTTATGATTATGTTTGTTATTTTCTTATTTTTAGTTTTTATAATGTTATTAGGCTAGATCTAATAACTAGCCAAAGTTATGTAATCGTATTATTTCGATCTTTTCTTAAAAGAATGATGTCTAAGTAAAAGTGATTAAAATTGAGTTAAAATGAATCTTTTTCTATTTCACTACGTTATCGATAATATATTCGAATGACGTAATCAACCATGATGAATACCACATATAACCTGGCGATGTCTCGACCGGAGAAGTCGGGATATGAGTAAAAATAGAAAAACCGGAGGTAAAAATGGCCGTCGATTAACGGAATCCTATTTCCTACACATGGAAGCGATTTGTCCTAGAAAAACAAATCTTATTAACTTTGTACTCAAGATCTTAATAATGTTAAAATCGGCAGCTTAATTGAAACTACACCGCTTGTGTTAAATCGATCCGCTTGACAACCGGAGCCTCTTGAATAACATCGGCCGTCTGACGAACGGAATCACCTCTTTTATCCGGGGTAGATTTGTACTGCACTGCTTTGACTAACTAAGTTTAGCATGGGCGCGCTGTGGACATTGGACCGATGACATTTGACATATGACAATTTCATACGCCGTGTGAGGAGGAATTGTTAACTATAGAGTATACCGTTTCATTTACTCAATTGGACCTAATAAAAGGAAGATCGAGCACATTCTATTAATTGAAAAGATTGAATAAATTGATTACATATACTTTGGCTAGTCTAGTCTATAAGCTATATATTGGTATCTATATATTTATATATATATATATATATATATATATATATATATATATATATATATATATATATATATATATATATATATATATATTTACTATTTATGTACATATATATATATTTATATATCTATATATATTTTATTAGAATAACTTTTAAATTACGCATTTACTTTATGTTGGTTAGAATAGTAGTAATCTGTGTTATAAAATTGCGGTTTAGATCGAGTTAATAGCAAATTTTTGGTGTTTAACCACACTTAAAAGAATTACCACTTTTCCCTCGAGGATTCGACACCGACTCACCACTTTATCACTACAATTTGACCCAAAGACACTGCCGGTTAGGATCCGTCTAACCTAGAAAAGGTCTGTCCTTTCTTGACGCCGCTTCTAAGGCTTGGTTTCGTGACGTCAGTTTAGCGCCGTTGCCGATAACGTCGCTAATTTTTTTGTGTCTATGGTTACTACTTGTATTAGCTTAAAATTCTCTAGGATAAACCAACACTCTTCTTATCACATTTCTTTTTATTTTTCGTTGGTATCTACTTTCTTTTAGTACCAATTTTCTTCTTCTTTAAAAATCGAGCATTTTTCTATTGTCGTTAGTTGATGACCGTAAGCGGTAAAGCCTCACTTACTCCTTATAAGCCTGATATAAACGCTACGAAAGGCGCTTGGGATAGAGAGTAAACGTGGTCAAACCACTTAGGACTCTTGGAAAATCTCCAACGGAATCATCTTCTAATCAAAATAAAGAAATGGTCAAACTAGTGATGAAACAAACGAACAGAGGCTAGATCTGCTTTAGGGCATGGCCAAAACCCGTTAATCTTAATAATAATCGAAATAATAATAATAGAATCAATCAAGATCGGAATCAGAATAATCGTAACAATCCGCCAAACCCAAGACCTATCTGTGATCAAACTGTAAGGAGAAACCAGACTAATAATCCCATACTTTTACCCAATGAAGGAGTGAATAATTTCAAAATTAAGTCTCATCTTTTTGGTTTAATTGACGCAAGAGCCCAATTTCTAGGAGAAGATGATGAAGATCCACATCATCATCTTTATCTGTTTGAAGAACTGTGCAATACAGCCAAAAGTCAAGGTGCTCATAAGGAATTAACGAGGATGACTATGTTTCCTTTTTCTCTAAAAGGACGAGCCAGAGATTGGTTTATGTCACTTCCACACCACTCACTAACTAGTTGGGAGGATATTCAAACTGAATTTCTGAAACAATATTTCACTCCAGGACGGAATTTGGAATTAAAGGTCGATGTTGCTAATTTTAGACAAGGATCTGAAGAAACGCTTGGGAATGCCTGGGAAAGGTTTAAAAAATTGTTAAGAGCTTGTCCCGATCATGGTTATTCTTTAGATATGCAAATTCAACTTTTCTCGTCAGAAACTAAGAAAGGATTCACGTGCGGATGTAGATCATGCATGTGGTGGCTCGTTAATGATGAGTGAAGCTCAAATAGTTTACGATGTTATAGAAAAGATTTCCAAAAATAATAGAATGTGGGAAACCGGTTCTAGCACTAGAAAAGTAGCTTTTGCAGGAGAATGTACATCAAACACGGAAGTTCTAGCACATTTAGAGAATTTGAGTAGGAAGTTTGATGGACTACAATCAAACAAGAATCAAAGTTCAGAAAATAGTAAATCAACTGAATACTCAAATCAGGATAATATGCCATTAGGGATAGAAGAACCAACAGATATTCAAGAGAGGAGGTGAGTTTTCTTCAAGGAACCATAGAATTTGAACAATGCATATTCAAACTCGTTTAATGCTATTAGAAGAGACCACCCGACTTTTAGATGGTCTGAAAACCCTAGTAAGCAAGGACAACCGCCGTATCCAGTTCAGTATAAGAATATGAATAATAATCAAGTTTATCAAGGAAATACATCTAATCGAATTTACAATCATTACCTAGATCCTATCCTCAACATACCACTCAAAGTATACCAAGAACTCAAAGTTCAACTCAACTGCGGCAGAGGGGGTTGAAAAATGGGAAAAAGCGATGGAAAATATGATGGGTGTAGTATCTACTCAAGCTAAGAATATGGAAACAATGATGACTTCTATAGGTTCACCAAGAAGGATATGAGTTCAATGAAAACATCTATGAATGGACATGATACGAAATGAGAACGATAGAAGCTTCATTAAGGAATATGGAAGATCATTTGAGTAGGGAAGGTGAACGTAACAACAAGTGAGACCTCCGGAGGATTACCAAGTAATACCGAAAGAAACCCAAGAGAGGTAAATGTTGTAGTTACGAGAAGTAGGAAACTCTGTGGTAGTAATGGAGTTGAAAACTTTGGGAATAATGAAGTAGAAAATGATTTAGATGGAAAAAATGAAGAGACTAAAGATGAACTTGAATTTACTGATGAGAAAGAAGAAATCATAGAAAATTTCTTGAAAAGGAATAGAAGTTTGGAACCTGAGAATGAAGGTGAAAAATGGGTAAAAATCCCTAGAATTTTGAAAGACCACATGGATAAAGAGTTAAGGACTTTATTTAAGGAGCATGTGAGAATAGAAGAAAAAGAGAACAAGGATGAGAAACAGGAAGAACCGAAAGAGTCTGAAGTAGAGATTGATTCAAGGAACAAATTAAAAGAAAAAACTCAAGATCATGATACTTGGCGATTAAGTAATACTCAAGGGTTTAAGGAGAAAGGAAAAGAGAACATGACTTCGGAACCAAAGGGTATAGATTTAGAATCTTTACCTTTTCCACCTAAAGATCAAATTAAAAAGATTAAGACTGATCAAAAGTATGCTCGTTTCCTTGATACTTTTCGTCATATTCATGTTAATATCCATGTTATCGAAGCTCTGATTAATATGCCTGCCTATGGAAAGTTTTTGAAAGATATACTATCAAATAAGAAAAAATTAGAGGAATATGAGAATATATGCCTAAATGAAGAATGTTCTGCAGTTTTGCAGCATAAGTTACCACCTAAACTGAAAGATCCTGGAAGTTTTACCATTCCATGTGAAATTGGAAGATTTCTGTTTAAGAAGGTCTTATGTGATCTTGGAGCTAGTATAAACCTCATGTCTTATGAGGATTATAGAAAGCTAGGCATATGAAAGCTTACTAAGACTGAAATGACTCTGCAAATGGCAGATAGATCGATTAAATACCCTAAAGGAATTATTGAGGATGTATTGGTTAAAGTAGACAAGTTTTATTTTCCAGTAGACTTTGTAGTTATGGAAATGGAAGAAGGATTTTCAGCGCCACTTATCTTAGGGGCGTCCATTTCTAGCTACGGGGAGAACTTTAATCGATGTTCGTAAAGGAGAGTTAATTTTGAGAGTCAATGAAGATGAAGTTGCTTTCAATATTTTCAAAGCTATGAACCATCCATACACATCACTGTAATCATGTTCTTTTATAAAAGATATTCATTCTGTCTATGATAATCGATTACCAACTTTTGAAGATGATTAGAAGAATGCTTAACTTTGTCTGTCTATAAAGAAGATGAGGAAGACATTGAAATGAAAGAGATAATTCTTTCTCTAGATAAATGAAGTTTTACTTTTAAACCACCATGGCATAAGTATTTGGAGTTAGAACTAGAAGGACCAGTTCTTAAATCGTCAATAGAAGATCCACCAAAGAATCTGGAATTGAAACCGTTACCTTTAAATCTGAAATATGCTTTTCTTGAAACTAATAACCTTTTACCAGTTATTATTTCATCAACTTTAACTGAGCAACAAGAAGATCAATTAATTAGAATGTTGAGAAAGCATAAGAAAGCTTTTGGATGGACAGTTGCCGATATTCGAGGTATTAGCCCTGAGATTTGTGTTCATAAGATAATTCTGAAAGAAGATGCTAAACCTTGTATTCAACCGCAACGCCGCCTCAACCCGAATTTACAGTTAATCGTTAAGAAAGAGGTTATTAAGCTATTAGAAATGTGAATAATCTTTCCTATATCGGATAGTGAATGGGTAAGTCCAACTCAAGTTGTACCAAAGAAAGGAGGTTTCACAAAGGAAAGAGAATGATAAGAATGAATGGATCCCAACAAAGGAAATTACAGGATATCGAATGTGCATTGATTTTAGAAAACTAAATGATCATACTAAGAAAGATTATCATCCACTTTCATTCATAGTGCAAATGTTGGAACGTTTAAGTGGACATAAGTATTCTTGTTTCTTAGATGGTTATTCGGGATATTTGATATATCATTCTGCGCAGGAGATAGGAAAAACTACTTTCACTTGTCCTTATGAAACTTTTGCGTATAAAAGAATGCCGTTCGGTTTACGTAATGCTCTGCTCGTTTCAAAGATGTATGATGTCTATATTTTCCGATATGGTTGAGAAATTCTTAGAAATTTTTATGGACGACTTTAGTGTTTACGGAGACTCTTTTAAGAAATTTGTTTGTTACACTTAGAGCGAGTGTTACAACGCCGTGAGGATACCAATTTAGTGCTTACTGGGAAAAATGTCATTTAAGGGTATCAGAAGGAATTGTACTAGGTCATAGAATCTCTGAAGTAGGAATTGAAGTCGATAAAGCTAAAGTCGAGGTAATCGAAAAATTGCCTCCACCAGTTAACCTAAGAACGCTAAGAGGATTTCTTGGACATGCAGGATTTTATAGGAGATTTATTGCAGATTTTTCAAAGATAGCAAAACCTCTAAGTCATTTGCTTGAAAAAGAAGTACCTTTTAATTTTGATAGTAAATGTATGGAATCATTTAAGACCACGAAAAGCGAAGTTGATTATCGCACCATTATTGGTAGCACCAGACTGGAATTTACCTTTTGAGATTATGTGTGATGCAAGCGATTTAGCGGTAGGAACTGTTTTGGGTCAAAGATATAATAGAATTCTCAAAGCTATTTACTATGCATCTCATACGTTAAATGCACTCAATCAACTATGCAACTACAGAAAAAGAACTGTTGGCTGTGATTTTTGCCTTAGATAAGTTTAGATCGTATATTGTTGGCTCTAAGGTAATAGTTTATACATACCATTCAGCATTGAAATATTTACTGAGTAAGAAGGATGCGAAACCACGTCTTCTTAGATGGATTCTCCTACTTCAAGAATTTGATATTGAGATTAAAGATAAAAAGGAAGTGGGAATGTAGTAGCGGATCATCTAAGTAGAATGGAAATCGATGAAGAAATAGAAATGAAATTAAAGACTCATTTCACGATGAACAAGCTGCTTAGAATCGATATGCCTTCAACCATGCGGTTATTAAAGAAAAGAATTCATTCTAAGGAAAATTCACCTTGGTTTGGAGATATCGTTAACTACTTAACTTTGTGATTACATTCCGTCTCATTGGACTTGGCAACAGAAAAAGAAGTTCTTTTACGACTTAAAATTTTATTACTGGGAGGAACCAGACCTTTTCCGTAAATGTTCGGATGGGATAATCAGAAAATGTGTGCCTGATAATGAAGTTTTAAGTGTTTTATCGTTTTGTCATGATCGTGAGGCAGGAGGTCATCATGGAGGTTGGAAAACTGCTTTTAAAGTTTTGCAATGTGGTTTTTATTGGCCTACACTTTATAAAGATGCTTATACATATGTTAAATCTTGTGAATCATGTCAAAAATGGGAAATATTTCTAAAAACATGAAATGCATATGCAACCTATTTTAGAATGTGAATTATTTGATGTTTGGGGTATAGATTTCATGGGACCTTTCCTATATCGTTTGGAAAAGATTTATTCTTGTAATGGTAGATTATGTCTCGAAATGGGTAGAAAGTGAAGCTCTTCCCACTAATGATACCAAGGTTGTCATACGATTCCTTAAAAGAACATATTCACTAGATATGGCATTCCGAGGCAATCATTAGTGATAGAGGTCACACTTTTGCAATCGACCATTTACAAAGTTAATTGAAAAATATGGTGTAACGATAAGTTAGGAACACCTTATCATCCACAAACCAAAGGGCGAGGTAGAGTGTGTCGAGCAGAGAAATTAAGAGAATTATAGAAAAAACAGTGGACTCAAACCGTAAAAACTGGGCAGTTAGACTAGATGATGCGTTATGGGCGTACATAACAGCTTTTAAAACTTCAATTAGCTGTTCTCCCTACAAATTAGTCTTTGGTAAATCTTGTCATCTCCCAGTAGAGTTAGAACACCGAGCCTTCCGGCTATTAGATTTCTAAATTTCGATCCTAAGGTCATCGGTGATCATAGACTACTTGATTAATGAAAATTAGAAGAATTTCACCTTGATTCTTATGAAAATGCTCGAATCTACACAAACGCATACGAAATCCTTCCATGATAAAAGAATCTATAGTCGTGAGTTCCATGTAGGTGATCGAGTGTTATTGTACAATTCACGTTTAAAGTTGTTTCCAGGAAAGCTTAAATCAAGATGGACAGGACCATTTAAAGTAACACGAGTTTATAAATCTGGAGCTGTTGAACTAACTGATGGGAATACAACTTTTATAGCCAATGGTCACGAGGTGAAGCTAATTACGGAAGGTGAAGAAGTCTCTCTCATAAATGAAGTGATGTTGTTTGATCGACCCTCCGAAAGACTAAAAAGCGATTATCTCAAAAATGCAAAGTATCAAATTACCAGGTTTTATCTTTACTTTTATATGTCTAAACTAGTTTAAATCTTTTACCGGATAGACGTAAAAGAACCTGGATGTCTTTTTAGATAGATTAGGAGTTTTGTTTTGCTTTTGAAGTTTGGCCTTGATAGAGATGTCGCTTTTACTATAGAAGCTTTAGTTTTTGAAACAGAACAAGCAATTGTTGAGAGAAAAAAATTGAAAGAAGTTTGTAATGAGTACGTCAAAGCTCGATAAAGAGAAGGGCTAAGTTTTTACAGGAAGTGCGAGAATCAGTAGAAAGATTGAACACAATGGGCAATGTGGGAAAAATATAACTCAATCTCGAAATGAGTGTTTGAATGTAATTAAGAAGGGAACGATTAGGTGGTTAACCGAAAATCCCGATGGAATTCCAAGACATAATTCAAACGCTACGTTTCTAGGATTTAGTTTGCTTGAACGGTATGTTAGAAATCTGGAGTTTGTAGAAATTGAAGAATTAGAAACCCCGTAAGTTCAAGTCTTTTATTGTTTTTAGTTTTATAAATTTTTTGCATAACTTTGAAAATTTTATAAAATTGGATCTTTATAAAATTAAGGAGTTTTATAAAAAGTTTTTTGAAGTTTTTAGATATTTTATAAGAATTAATGGAAATTTATTGAATTTTTATAAACTTTTAAATAAGTTTTATAAAGATTTTATAAATTTTGAGAAATTGTTATAAAATTTATAAATTTTATTTTCTACTTTTATTAAGTTTTTATTGAGTTTTATAAGTTTTTATATCAAAAATCCAAAAAAATAAAAAAAATTCGAAAAATCATAAAAATTGCACATGGACCGATCCGGCCCTTGTCCAGGACCGGTCCGGGTTCGAATTAACCTAAAAAAGACGGGATGTTTCTTTCTTCTTCATTTTTCCTCTTTTCTTCAAACAAATTACGCACCACCACCTCCACCCCCAAAATTTTTCTTTTTCTCTTCAAAATAACAAATTACACTATACCATTACATACATTCTTCCTCTTTTACTCTCCTCTCTTCAACACAAGTGAAAAAATTCGAAAAAGATCGAACACAAGCTCCATTTCATCCCGGTGGCTTCTACGACTTTTCCGGCCACTTTTCACCGTTTTGTTCATTATAAGGTATAATTTGTTTACTCTAGTTATCAATTTCATGATTTTTGCAATTTTTAGAATTATTTTCAACTGTTTTGATTTTTAAGTGTGTTGTGACATTTTATTTGTGTTGTTTTTTTTGTTTGTTTTTGTTTTGTTATTCCAAAATTAAGTAGAATGGCCGAATCAAGTTCTAAAATCTCTAAGAAACGAAAGCCTAATATTCCAATAGCAGTGCCGGTCGTAGGTCTTAAAGATTTAACACCGGAAGAAGAGTCTGTTAGTTTTGTCTTCTGACTTTCTCCTCAAGCTAAGAATGCTTATAAGAATATCTATAGTAAATGTGGAGTTGTGTTGGAGAGAGGCTTAGATTTCGATGACTTAGGAGAGGAAGTTAGGCGTATTTTTACGAGGCGCCAATGGTTGGATTTTGCAACTAAGAGGACAGGAGAGATCAATACTACCTTAGTGGCGAGTTTTATGCGATTCTGTCTACTTTGACACCCACCGAGGGTAGTATGATGAGTCTATCCCCTTAGGTCTAGAAATGTTTCTTTTAATCCGGATCTTATCAATCTTTGTTTTAGGGTAGAAGTTTTTCCGGATGAGGAGGATTACAGAGTCATTTATAGATTAGATGATCCTGCTATGTATGAGCGGCAGATCGCCTCTGAGCTCGAGAGGAGTTTGATGCTACTGGCAGAGTGGGTGGACAATGATTTAATTATGGGAAGTGTTTTAGAGATTTGAGGGCAATCAAAAGATTTTTGAGCCATACTCTATCCCCACTACCAAACACACCGCCTTTGGTAAAGAAGATTTATGCATTACTTGGGCGATGATTCATGATATTAAGGTGGATGTGGGAAGATCATGTATAGAAGGGTTTTCGAGTTTATTATTCTTGCCGCGAGCGAGGAGTCACATGTACTTTCCTGGCTTTATTTGGATTTATGTCGTAGATCGTGAGTTCCTTTCCTATCTAACGACAAATTAGCTATGGCGAGATGAGTCCCCGATAGGCCCTAGTCTGAGGAGGTCTCCAGAGGGTTCGATAGACTCGATAGTTAGACGTAGTGCACCTCCACCAGTTCAACCAGTTTCAGCATTTTCATCTTTTTCTGATCATCAGCAACATACTTCTTTCCCAAACACCATTACATACGATATGTTTCAATCTTTAGTGTCAGATGTAGCTAGAGGTCAGGCTAATATGGCCTTATTTGCTCGAGCCAGAAGTAGGCGGTGGAGTGATGATTTACGTAGAGGATGTTGAGACATGAGCGGATGCATCTTGATCCTTCTTTCGATACTACGCCCTATCCGCCCTGTCAATCTAACCCATATACTTTACCAGATTGGATAGCACCTATCCCACCCTCTCAGAGCTTTCATCATATGCCAAATCCTTTTGGAAGCCATTCTAGTGGTCAGGGTGTCTTTTATACAGGTTCTCAGGGTGCTGTTACATCTAGTTGGGGAGGATTTTCGGATTTTGCACGGATTACATCGAGTATGAGTTCGTTGGGTCTCGATGATTCGATTCGGACCACGACTACGTTTCCACGACCCGATTACGTCATCGGTTCCGAGTTTGAATGATCCAGATTTATCCTGTTGAGGATGATGATGTTGACATTATTTGATTTCAACAACTTTATTATTTTTAAAACATTTTAATACATCTTTATTTTATTTTACGCATTTTAACTTTATTAGATGCTAAGTTTGCTAGTTTAATAGTTTTTCGTTTTCGTTTTACGTTTTATAATCGTTTTATGTCGTAGTAGTAGATTTAATCATTTTTAATAGTATTTAAATATTTCATCAAAAATCTAAAAATTATTTGTATCATTCGTATGTCGTTTTTAAAATATAATTCATGTGTCGTTTTATCCGTATCATTTAGATAATATTTATGTATCTATATAGGATTCTAATAGACTGGAGTCTATTATAGATAAACAAGCAAACTTGAATTTTGCCACCTTTACACGGTGAAACTATTTTGAAGCCGGACCGGTCCGGCCAATTTTCAGGACCGATCCGGGAGTTAACTTTGCTTAGTCATGCTGAAAGTGTTAGTATGCATGCACGTGTACTCTAATTTTTTTGACCATTTAAGGGAGGAGAGTTGAAAGTAAAAAAAATTGCAAATTCACTTACTACTTTCACCTTTCACTCTCTGTTATTTAATCTGTTTAAAATGTCAAACCGGTCATCACCGTCAGTCAATTCTTATGATCCGGAGGACCTAGATGTTCTTGTCCCGGAGTATAGCGCTTCAAATGTTAATTTGTCGGTGAATGCGAGGTTTGCAAATTCTCCAATATTGGTAGAGAAGGGTATTAACTACGAAAAAATTGATCAGTCAGGGAAGGATTTAATTCAGAATAGAGGTTGGAGGAAATTTGTAAGAAATCCAAGAGGTAGAATAAATGTTTCAGTCGTTAGGGAATTTTATTCCGCTCTCTCTCAATCAATACTTGTCGATCCGTCACAACTTGTATCCGTTAAGTGGTACACTTATTCACTTTTCACCTCATATCATCAATCATATTTACGAAATACCAATTTTCAATCAAATCCATAATCTTCATTTTGAATATCAATGGGCGTTAGGGAACTCCTTTAACGTTGTCAACTATGTCACGGAAGCTTTTCAGTATTTGTTTCCAGAGTTCGATCAAAATTACGACTCTACCACTTCAGCTCTACCTGCTCATCTGAGAGCATGGAAACACTTCATTAACTCACGAGTCTATCCGACTAGTGACTTTGCGTGGGTTAGTGATAATGAAATACTTTTGTTGTTTGCGTTGATAAGCGGAGCTCATGTGGACTGGGGGATTTTGATTTTTAAGACGGCAGTAAACTTTGCAGTGGAACGGTATAATAATGGAAGGCCGATGCCTTTTGCTTGGTTAATTTCAAGGTTATGTATTCATTTGAATGAAGTCCTTGAAATTGCTTCTGACGAGATATATCCGTCTCGTGATTATCGTAGAGGATTGCTACCGGTTGAGAATCCGGGTTGTTCGTCGACTATTTAAGCTAGTTTTTAAGTTAGTTTAAAAATGGTTTGTTTTAATAAATGAGTTAAGTAAGTTAGTTAATAAGTTTGTTTTATTTTAAGTTTTTTAGTTTGTAATAGTTTCTTTTGTTTAATATATATGCTTTTGTTTAGTATTTGTTGTAGTAAACGTTATTCAATATTAACGAACATCTAAAATTTTAATTTAATTTTTGAACCTACTTTTTCATACTCGTTGAACATCGGGACGATGCCACTTCGTAGTGGGGAGTAAGGGTTAGGTTTGAAAAAATTATTAAAATTTTTTCGAAAAATTAGTAAAAATTATTATAGTTATTATCTTTTTCATATAAATTAGTACTTTAATTACTTATTTCTTAGTTTTTAATTTTTCTTGAATGAATTAAGTTAGATAATATATATAATATGAATAAAGAATGGTATAATTTGGAAGGATAAGTTTTTAATTAAGTAAGGTAAATTAGATATATTATAATTATATTGTTTATATTTAATTTAAAGTTTATTAAGATTTTAAGTATATATAACAGAATAATTGATATTAAATATTGTTTTATGAAATTATATAAGTATGCTAGTATTTATAAGTAAAATGTTAGAATAATTTTCTTTTCTTAATGAATTATGAATATGGAATCGAGTTAAGGATGATAATTTTTGAATAAAAAGCCCAAATAAATTTCCAATTTTGTCCTCACCTCACCAAATAGAGTGGTCGACCACTTGTTTTTATCATTCGTTATTAACCTATAACTTTTTGGTCTACATTCCTTTAAAAATCTTTCGAGTTTGATGCGTCTTATGAAAGGAGATGATGAAAAAAGTGAGGGTTAAGAAAAAAATGATATATGACTGAGATTAGAATAGATTTTAATATAGATGTTCTCACCTCATGACACTTGCAAGATAGTTGATTTTGGCAATGAGTTTAGATATGTTAGAATCCTAAAATATATACTAATAATATTGAGCGAAGCATCACTTTTTTACACGAATCAATCGAATATTGAGTATCTTCGTTATCTTTGTTCGACAAAATTAAAAATAAAGAATAAATTGGTTGTAGCTACCAATGATTAGAAGTGTAGTAGGGGATTATCTCGAAATGTCCTATATCACTATGAGGTAAAAAGCTCCCGATTTGCTCGATGATAACAAATCCAAATTTAGGGATTATCTCGAAATGTCCTATTCTTTGGGATGAAGGCATAAAAATATATAAAGAAAAGTCGAATCAATAGATTTCAAGAATGATTACGGGTTTAAGGAAACCGGACTCGTAATTTTAGATCGAAAGAGTAGTACTCCGATCAATCTTGAAGAAGCAATACTTGTAAGTTTGATTTTTCTGCACACACTCACGCTTTAGTTCTTAATATTATTAATATTATAGAGAAAAAGTAGAAAAAGAAGAGAGAAAATCTGAAAAATAGTTGGAATAAAAGGATGTTACTAATCGGAATTGTTTTTGATCAAGAATGTGAAGACGTAGGTACGTACGACTTGCCTCTTTCTCTTTTTGATTTCCTTTTCTATCCTTTCGATTAACCAATATCCTGAACTCTAAATAAGCCATTATCTGATCAAGTCTATGATTCTATTATTTCATAATAGTTATGATTGAAAATAGTTCTGATATTTTGTTTATACTTACAAAGTATTGCCTATGCAAGTTCATCTAAATAATGTTTAGTGTCTAAATTATTTAATTTATATGCACTTTTTGTCTTTTTAATATTTTAAATTAGCATGTAAATTATATTTATAATATTGACAATTTATGTTGCTATAATTAAAATTATTTACTGAATATAGTATCTTTTGTTTATATTTTTATATATTATCGCTTATTTTTGCTCGAGGGACGATCAAAAGCTAAGTGGGGAGTAGTTGATGTATGATTTTTATATGATTAATTATATGTGATTTTATTATGTTTTATTGATTTAATTCTATGTAAAATATATGAAATTATGATATAATTGTTATGAAATATTAATCTTTATAGTTTAGTATAGTTAGTAGTAAAATTTAGTAATTTATAGTAAAAGTTGTAGTTTTGTACTGGTTTTAGTGACCGGAGTGTTGTGTCTATTTTACACGGGTATTTTGTGTTTATTTCATTGCGAGAATCCTAAGATGAACTGAAATCCCGAGTAGAGACACTTTTGAAGTCAATTCAAGTCGTTGGAAGGAAGTTATAAAGCGTCACTCAATTTAAATGGTCAAGTGGTTAATCGGTTATTAATAATGAAATCCCGAAAACGACACGTATTGGGAATGACTCGTTAAAAAGACATTTTCTGGGAAAATGTTCTTCAGGAAAGTTGAAGATTTTCATATAAGCCTTCTAATGCACTTTGAATCATGAAGATAAGAGGTCTACAACTCAAATGGTGGTCAAGTGGCTAATTGATTCGTACTATTGAAAAATCCCGAAAAGGACACGTAATACAAATGGCTCATTGAGAATACGTTTTCTGAAGAAGTGGCCTTGATGAAAGTTGTAGAGAATTCAACGAGCTTTTCAACGGATATTTGATCATGTCATTCTGATATCGAGAACTCAAGTTACGATTTTTAGAAGTTAATTATGTAATTATATATAATTATATATAATTACAACGCATCTGTGATGATTAGAGTAACATGGGGCTCACATGCTTGTAACTAATTGTAATCATTGCAATGATTACACGGACCGATCCGCCGCCAGAGACCGGTCCGGGAAGGGAGTTTCTATATATATGGGAGCCTCAAGATTTGCAGTGGGGTACCAATATATATATACAATATTCTATATATATTCTCTATCCCTCTTTTCTTTAGTATGTAAATAGGCCTTAAGCCGGGAATAAATTAGTAGTAGTAGTATCGTGATAATGCTCGGGAAATTATCAAGTCCAAAGTTGCTAAAGTTGTTGTTATGTCCGGAAGAATACGACTTACGAATCAAAGATCTCATGAATCGGGTAACTTTTCTCAAGTATTTATGTTTATGTTTGTTATTTTCTTCTTTTTAGTTTTTATAATGTTATTAGGCTAGATCTAATAACTAGCCAAAGATTATGTAATCGTATTATTTCGATCTTTTCGTTAAAAGAATGATGTCTAAGTAAAAGTGATTAAAATTGAGTTAAAATGAATCTTTTTCTATTTCACTACGTATCGATAATATATTCGAATGACGTAATCAACCATGATGAATACCACATATAACTGGCGATGTCTTGACCGAGAGAAGTCGGGATATGAGTAAAAATAGAAAAACCGGAGGTAAAATGGCCGTCGATTAACGGAATCCTATTTCCTACCGAAGCGATTTGTCCTAGAAAAACAAATCTTATTAACTTTGTACTCAAGATCTTAATAATGTTAAAATCAAAGCCAGCTTTAATTGAAACTACACCGTTTGTGTTAAATCGATCCGCTTGACAACCGGAGCCTCTTGAATAACATCGGCCGTCGACGAACGGAATCACCTCTTTTATCCGGGGTAGATTTGTACTTTCGGTACTGTTTTGACTAACTAAGTTTAGCATGGGGCGATTGTGGACATTGGGTGATGACATTTGACATATGACAATTTCATACGCTGTGTGAGGAGGAATTGTTAACTATATGAGAGTATACCGCTTCATTTACTCAATTGGACCTAATAAAAATAAGATCGAGCACATTCTATTAATTGAAAAGACCGAATAAATTGATTACATATACTTTGGCTAGTCTAGTCTATAAGCTATATATTGGTATCTATATATTTTTATATATATATATATATATATATATATATATATATATATATATATATATTACTATTTATGTACATCTATATATATTTATATATCTATATATATTTTATTAGAATAACTTTTACATTACGCATTTACTTTATGTTGGTTAGAATAGTAGTAATCATGTTATAAAATTGCGGTTTCATTCGAGTTAATAGCAATTTCTTTGGTGTTTAACACTTAAAAGAATTACCACTTTTCCTCGAGGATTCGACACCGACTCACCACTTTATCACTACAATTTGACCCGATACACCTGCCGGTTAGATCCGTCTAACCTAGAAAAGGTCTGTCCCTTTCTTGACGCCGCTTCTAAGGCTTGATTTCGGTGACGTCAGATTTCACTCCCTATTTATAGCATATTCGATGTAATTTTGCGGTAGTTAAGTGAGTTTTATAGGCACATTTCACCACGGTTCGAATCACGAGACGAAAGACGTTTACGTCGAAAATCTCGATATTTTTGGGTGATTTGTGTGTGTTTTATTGGTATTTGTCACGCTTGGGTATGTGGTTTATTTTATTACAGGTATGGCGTGATAGAGAGAGTGACGAGGATCACAACGGTACAAAAATAATCCAAAACGGAGTTCGTATGAGGAAATGACGCAAAATTCAAGTTCGGGTGTTCGAAGAAAAATAAATAATTTTAATACGATTCGTGTCGAAAACAGAATGTATCACACCCAGAATGTGACGGAGACTGTTTTTCTTTGGCAATATTTGATTATATTATCAATACAAAAGGAAAAAAAAAATAAAAAAAATCAAGGCAACAGCAAATGTGGGCGTACGATTTAGTGAAGGGGCCCCACGCTTCAACCAATGGCGAATTTGGACAGGAATCAAAGGCTGAATAACATATTTGGGAGCTTATCTTATTTAGCGCAGAACGAAGTTTTGACCTCACCGAACCCCTGCGCAGGGTTGGCTTCATTTCAGATGTTCGAACCTGCGCCGCTTCCGGCTGAAATCGCTAAAGCTTATATTTCCATTATTCGGCTCGGGTTCGGTCTGGTATTTGGGGAAAAAATCTCGACTTCGGTTCGGCTCGAACATGTCGAACCGTTTCGAACACGTTCGCTCGAATCGGTTTTAAAAAAAAATCGAAACATGTTCGCTCGGTTTTAAAAACATGTTATTTCGAATCAGTATATGAATTTATGATATTTCACCGAATATCTAATTTGTAAGGTTCGGCTCGAAGTTCGAACCCACGAAACGAGCCCGAATCGAGCTTTTTTTGAGCGAATACTCCGGATCGAATCGAATACTTATGTTCATTTACAGCCCTTCTTATTAGACTATCTCCGGTCATAAAGTTTTTAAAAGGTTTATCATCCCTCCACATCATCACATTATAAACCTTTTCTTTATAAATCTTTTTTCTACAATCATAAACCTTTTAAAAACCTTATAAGCGTGGGCCACTCTGCATAAACCTTTTTTTTACACCACACAAAAAAAAAAAAAAAAAAAAAAAAAACATGAAACATGAACCGGTTTGTATCTACAAACCTTTTGCAAAAACCTTTTCATCCCAAAAACCTCCCCAACAAGCAAAAACCTTTTGCAAAGGTTTTATCAAACAAAAAACATTTTCACTATCTCCCATTGGAGATGGTCTTATGGGAATGGGCGCAAGCTTTGTTTCGGCCGTAGGGTAATATAAAAAAAAACCACTTAGGTCAAATTTCAACACACAGTTTTCATAGCACAATTTTTCTCTTTTCCTGCTGCGACCTTTTCCTCTCCCGATTAGATTAGTGTTATTTTATTTTTCTGCAATATTTTCTTAGAACAACAGCTCTTTTATTTTGTGATTGGAACACAATGAAGTGGCGATTCGAGTGGTGGATTGCTACATTTTTCATTGGTAATTTTTATTCAGTCCTTTAATCATGTTTATTATTAATTTCTTCATGAATTTCTGCACTTTTATTTTTATTATGCATAGCTAAATTTATTATAGCTAAATTAGGTGATGGATCGCGAAATTGATGCCTAAACGATGATCTAGGGATGAGTTGGTCTTAAAAGTTAAATCTTTTGAATTGTTGTGTCCTAAAACTTGAATCTAATGCCTTTAATGGAGTAGCTAACCATTAATTGATCACACACACGAACTTTATAAATGTATTTTGCGAGGGAGTGTGCGATATAGGGTTTTAGGATTGCCATGCACGAACTAGTCGAGTTATTCACAGCCTGTTCCTTGGTAAGGTTTTTCTGGCTAAGCCGTGAATTCGGTGGATGCGGAGCATCTCATAGTTCTTAATCATATTAGGTCAATTAAATCTCATAGAGGGGACTGTTGAACCGAATATAGGGTAACTAGGTTGTGGTATTAGCGCCTAAGGACCAGTTTAGGAGATTGCACCCACAACACATTTATTAGAAACCATTGGTTGGTTGGTCGGTTTGTCGGTTTAAGCTCGTCCCTAGTGATTCGGTAAAGGTATTAAGAGTAGTGTTCTTGACCATAATTTAGCTATTTCCTTTATCATAATTTTTTAAAGTTAGTACTTTTATCTTTTTCTAGCTATAATTACCCTCACCAATATTTGTGAGCCTGAACTACATACAAAAGTGATTGTGGTACTTCACCAATTCCTCGTGGGATCGACATTGCTCGCCGTTGTAGTACAACCGATCCGGTACTCTGCCGGTTAAAGTTGGTTTACTATAATTTGGCCATCAACATTCTTCTTTGTCTCTCTCAGGTTCATCATCCAAACTTACGCTTCTCTTGAGCTGAGTCCAAGTTTCTCTTCTTTCTTCTTCAACAATTTTCCTCTTCTTCACTCCAATGGACACCGACTTGTGTTTCACTGCTTTGGATTTTGAGATGGAGAAATAGTCTAGTATCCTTTGAACTAGATAAGTGAATCCTTTTTCAATAAAAACTTTTCTCCAAAGAGCCTTCTTTCCTTTGGCTTTCTCTTTTTAAATGAGATTTGCTTGATCAATCGCTTGAGAACAAGCTTATTCCAATCTAGTTTCTCTTCAAACCATATAGCATAGATCAGCTTCATCTTTTACTGATCGAAAGAGTGTAGAGATTCCACGTGTGACCAATGACGTTTATGGTCAGAAGAATTGTCAAGAATGCGAATTCGTGTTTCTGTTGATAAATGGAACCAATGAAATTCTTCTCATTTTTGTTGAGTGCAGTGGCTTTCCAAAGTTTGCCTTTTTCTTCATTTCCAAATGTGAGAGATGAAGATCCTCCGATTATGTCTATACCAAAGACTAGGGAAAGAAGATGTTCATTAACAGTAATGCTCTTGTCTTGAACCGTTGTCCTGAAACTCTTTCCATCATCGGTGATTACAGCATTTTTGTAGAAATATTTGATACTTTCTGGGCACAGAGCAATGACCTTTGTATCAATCAAATTCTCCAGTCCTCGAATCTTCTTGATTTTCTTTGCAATTTGAATTGATAGGGCGGAGTTTGAAAATTTTTGACAGAAATCGTCTAGACTTGTGGTGATTCCTTCATCAATGTTGTATTGCTCCATGGATTTCTGAATCGAGAATTCTTGGTAGAGTCTTGAATGCTTTGAAATTGATTGAACATGATTTCGTCAAGATTGCGTTTTTCAATCATTTTCAAAATGAGAGTTGTGTCGCAATCAATGAGATTTGTAGGGATGTGCATCTACTTTTTCTCCTAGATTGACACGTGGCTTCGAGTGATTTGTCATGTCAGCTCAAGCGTCAGATGGTAGTTGGAAAGTTTTCTGCTTTTGACCAATTTGCCCTTCATCGACTTTTGTTTAAAGTCGGTTTTCGAGGATTCAGCAATATGAGAACTGACTTAGCCTGCAAAACAATTTTAAGTTTTCTTTGGTACCCATATCTTTTTGGGTCCGGCTGGATTAGTTACTGAAGTATTACTTTCAGTTTCTTCGATGAGAGAATTAAGCTTTCTCATCTCTTTTCTAGATAAACCATTACGCTCAACCTTAGTTGATTTCACAAGATTCCTTTAGATTTATCATCCTTAATTTCTTTGTGTAATCCACTAGGTCTTCCAAGATCTCGATGTCTGTAGTTTACACTCCTAGAAATCTTAAGACCCGGTAGGGGCGGGAATCATCATTGCTTTTGTCAAATTTACTAGACATTAATCTTTCAAAGAAGATTTGACATCTCGCCAAGAAACTCATTCCAATCTTTTGCTTTGCCAAGTTCTATGTCTTTTAATTTCAATTCCAATGTAAGTTTTTCAGTTAACTTGACAAGCTCAGAGTTTTTCTGACTGAGTTCAACGAATGATAACTGAGTTGAAAAATGTACCTTTTCTTGATGGTTTGATACAGTATTAAGATTTGAATGTACATTCTTTTGTTGCTCTAATAAATCTTCAATATTAACTGTTATTTGCATCATCTTCTTTTCTTCATCTTCTGAGAGATCTCTTAGTGATGGAACTCCTCTGGATTTGTCAACATATACATTGAGATCGCTATCCACATCATCACTGAGTTGAGGTTCTGGACTTGTCTGAGAATCATTAAACCTTTCAAATATTTGATCCTGAAAATCAAATACATTTTGCAAACAATTAGTCGTGGGTGAATAGGCCAACTTCTAATTCCGATGTAATCATTTCAACTAAGTGTTTTTACAATCGATCTGAAGAGGTCTTCCAACAACTGGTGTGCAATCTATCAACAACTGACACTTAAAATCAGTTCTGGATCACTTCTTAACAGAAGCACTGCTCCGATACCAATTGTTGGTCTCTTGGAAAGGCTAACACAATTTTAGAGGGTGGGGGGGTGAATAAACTTGTCACCAAAAACTTTCCCAAAATCGAAAGTACCCCAGAATCGAGTTTTACCAAACTCAAACTGATGCTCAGCTTAGTTTTGTTCCTGTCCCTTAACTTGTGCGGAGTTCAGCTAACTCAACTGAGTACAAGTCAATACTGACTTATATTTAGTCTAGTTAACTAGCAGTGGATAAAATCAAGCCTTTTGTGCAACAGATGTGTCAATAAAAATCTTAACCTCATATGTATCAGTTCTGTGCTGACTCAGTGTTTGCTGAGTGAAATGATGAGATGATTATGCAACTAATAAAACAAACATAAATGCATAAAGTAAATCAACACAAGATTTGTTTATGGAAGTTCCGGGTGGTGTAATCCCGTACGTCTCCCCTTCTCCTGTGGTGTAGGAGGTATCACTAGAATCTTGAAATCATTACAAAATCCTAGCACAATGACAAATCCTTTCACGACACCCTAGTTTCACTGCTTGTCTACATAATGAAAAAGGTAAGATTGCTCCTTCACTCTGCACACCGATCTTTCGGAGGTGGAATGGCTCATTCATCACCTCACCACTAACACAAACACGATCTGCGATCGCACTAACAATATGTGGCAACAAGTTGCAACCGTATGAGAAAGGTGGAGTTGCTCTCCTCAAACTATGCACACCAACCCTTTTTCACAAAGGTTAGGTTTAGAATTAATCAAGAGATTAATTCAATGAGCTGTTTGCTTCTTCTGGATCTGGCTTTGTAGCTCCAAGATGCCTTCTTTCACCCTTAATGGGTTATTGGATCTTTATTTATAATCCTCAAGGCTATTCTGTTGGCTTCCCATTTTTTAGATTTGCAATCTGATTTTCTGGATCTGGATCTTTAGATATATGCTTGTAAAGCTCCTTTTCAGATCCTTCTCTCTCTCTCTTTCAAGTGATTCTCTTGTGTATTTATAGGGGCGATGTAACGGTCACTAGCTCTTGTAGCCGTTACATTTGTTGTTCAACCAACATTTATATGTACGACCTTTTTGTCGTATTGTTAATTCAAATTCAACAAGGCCTTAACTCAGTTTTCTACTCTTCTTCAAAACTAAGTACCTCATATATTTGACATCCGACCTTATTTGACTAAGTTAGAGTACACCATTCAGTTTCTTCTTTTCCTGGTAACTGATAATCTTTGTCCTTAAGATTATTCAGCTTTACATGATCTATAGTTCAGTTTCAAATCACCACAGACTTGCTCGAATCGACTTATAGTCACGACTAAATCGACTACTAACCGAGTTTGCCACCTCGCTTTTTCAAGTCTTCGATAATCGAGTCTGTGTCCTCGCTTCTTGATCTTTTAGATGAGCCAAGCGAGTCTGTGGTCCTCGGCGAACTTATCTTCTTGATTTTCTCATAATCGAGTCTCGATCCTCGCTTTTCCATGTGTATACTCGGTTTGCTTGCTTGTGTGACTCACCGTCCGCCTAGTTCTGTTCTATTACAATGCTTGTCCAAAACAACCTATACAAGGTTCGGACTTCAGATAGAACTTATACATTTTATCTGAGACCATTTCTTGCTTCTTCTTTCATTTTGCACTATAACAGTTAGTTATGACTTCATCATCATGGGTTGTAAGTGATCTTACTAATTACGTGACGAATCATCATCAAAACACAGATATTATTTCCAACAGATATGATGATGATGAAAGGATGAGTTTATCGTCTTCCGGTAAAGGGCAGAGGATCACCGGCGGCGTCGGGATTGGCTGAGGTAGCGTCACACTCACACTAGGGAGGAGAGGCTCCTTCTGTTCCATCTCTCTCTGCTAAAAAACAACTAGTTCTTACTCTAAAACTAAGAAACAAAGTGGATTGGCGTTCATGTATGGCGGCAAGGCAATCGATTTAATTATTGACAACCTGGGATTTTAATCGGTGCTAAGAAATGGGGAGCGTTGAACTTCCTTCTAGCATCGTTTGGGTTTTCTTTCCACTTCCCTTAGGTGGTGCTTAAGCCCCTCTTTAATGAAGATTTTTTTGGGGTATATGAATCACAACTTTGCTTGAAACTGAAAGCTTCATAAATTGTCAAAGAATTAGTCGTCATCTCCCATGTATTCTTTGTTGACGATCCATTTTGTCAAAAAAAAAGTCGTCATCTCGCATGCATTGTGTTCTTGAAGAATTTTGTCAATGTTCAGGCTACTATAGCCTTTTTAAAGTAGGATGTTCAATTTTGAATACATTATCGTATTATGTAATGCAGTGTCAACAAGGGTGCTTGATCAGTTGGAACGGTTTTGCAGCAATTTTATTTTGAAAGTGGAATCGCATTACTCACGAATATCATGCATTATTGTGGGATACAAAATATGTCATTTGATACTTAAGGGGGATTGGGTTTTCGACACCAACATCACAAGAATCTAGTAATGTTAGCCAAGCTTATAAGGCAATTTCTCATACACAAAGAAGCATTTTTGGTGAGGTACTCCTTGGTAAATGTTGTGATCCTCCAATGCCCTGCTCTGTGATCGGGCAAATCTCTCACTTCGACTATTGTGCTCAAAATCCACGACTACCATTGAAGAATCTTGTTTGCGCTCGTGTTTGCTCTTCCCCAGTTGATTTGACATCTCTGTTGCCTTTAATTTGGCCAACCTGGGGTGAGACCCGTGTCTTGCCTTGAGATGTAGTAGAGAAGCAGTGTCTTCTTAGAGTTCAGTAGTGCAAGTCTCATATCGCGGTCGGTCCTATGAGGGTTAGAAGGTAATACACCTTCCATGACTCTGAGTTAGTGGCTTCTCAGACAACGATGCGATCAACCAACTTCTAAGTAGCTTGTTAGATTTCTTCCATGCTTTGCGTTGTGATGTGATTGTTTAAGTTGTTTGTGTTGAGCTAGTATAGTTTTTCTCTTGTAGAGTATTTCTTTGGAGGGGAAATGCTTGTGTGATGTCTCCACACGTGTGGAGATATATAGACCACACAGTTTCATTATGTATTTAAACTATGTAGTTCTGATCGTTTCACTTGTCACTTCACTTCAAAATCTCCTCTTCACAAAAAGTATTTTTCTCTTTAGTGATGGTTTTCGTTCATTGGTAAGATTTCCAATAGGGTATTGGCATTCGAGTCAATGCTAGTGAAAGACTCAACTAGGGTATTGGCATTCACCACGTGGGATTAAAGACTCAAATAAGAAAGACTTGCATTAGAATCAGTAAAGGTGGAAATCAGTATATACACCTCCAGATCCAACTAAAATGTCTTTGCATCGAATCAGTATACATGATCTCTATTCAATGATTCTGATAAAATTGGACATCATACTCTATATCTACCTTGATCGATTTTTTTGATTCAAGTTTTCTTTATTTCTAACATATTTTTATATATATATATATATATATATATATATATATATATATATATATATATATATATATATATATATATATATATATATATTTCGAGTCACAAAAAATCTTTCTACAAATATTTCATTAATAAGATATTCTATAAATATTTTGAATATCCATACAATTAATATTTATCACTATAATAATAGATAATAAATTATTTATATGTGTATTTGTTTTGTAAATATGTCATAATTATTTTGGTTACAATTACTTTATTATTGTAAGTCGATATAGATTCCAGTGCAATTGAATATGTGTAGAGATTCAAATGATGGTGGAGTCAGAAAGTAGAGACTGCTCGTAGACAATCGACTGCAAGTCTTTCTAAAGGGTTTTACTACTCAGTCGACATAAAATAAATTAAAATAAAATTCAGATGGGTCCCTGCTTCACATGTCCTACACTCACCTTTGGGATTTCAAAGTCAACCTGCAAACAACAATTTTCTGCTGAGTAAAATGTAGGCACAGAGATATGTTTATTTTATTTTTTTATAGAAAAACCATTTATGCTGTCATATTCTGCTTGCTATCAGTTTTCTACTTTCCTTGTAAACTTTAAATCGGTTTATCTTCACATGTTCTCAAATTTACAGATTTAACATTGTTTTTATATTGTTTTTTTTTTTAACAGAAACTCTATTCATTCTGAAATAGATCAAAATCTCTGCAATATTAGAGATCTGAATAGAGATTCTAGTGCCAGTAATTTTTAATGGATCTGAAAACTGCATCTTAAATTTTGTGTCCAACCAATTCCTATTGAAGTCACCTGAAGACAAGAAGTAAGGAGTTTAGCATAGATCCATTAGAGCTCAAAACCATAGAAACCCAAAGAAGAAGAGAGCAAAGTTCACAGATCAAATAATGATGAAAAGAATCAACAACTCAATGGGACTAAACATGCTACTCTTGCTAGCTATGGTAGCCACCAACATCTTATCCCTTTACCATCTCTCTTCTACTCTCCAATACAGATCATCCACCTCATCTCCTCAAGTTCCTGACCACCTTCTTCTTCAACTACAGACCATACGCGCCACCATCAACCACCTCACGCGCCTCCATCCCTCTTCTTCCTCAGCCAACAACAAATCCATTATCATCCCTTCTGATCTTTTACTGTATACTCATCTCTCCCCTATTGCATCATCTTGCAGAGACCACCCTTTACTTCTACATCAGTACATGAACTATACACCCTTTTCTACTTGTCCTAATGATAACCCTTTAGCTGAGTCTTTAATCCTACGTGGCTGCCACCCTCTTCCCCGGCGGAGGTGTTTTTCAAGAACTTCCACCACTATAATTAATCCCACTTCATTCCCAAACAACCCTTTTGGTTCACTTCCAGAAAGCTCTGTTCTTTGGACCCAATACTCAAACTGCACGAGCTTCAATTGCCTTGCAAAATTGAACTCTGAAATGGGATTTGATATGAAAGTTGAAAAACCAAGATTCTTGGTCCAAAAATCAGATCTTGATCTCACAGTTTCTCAGCTTTTGGAGCTAACCAAGTCATCAAAACTTGCATTGAGGTTAGCCCTTGATATAGGTGGGGGTACAGGTACATTTTCTGCACAAATGAAACTTCTAAATGTGACAGTTTTAACTACTACTATGAATCTTGGAGCCCCATATAATGAAGCTGTGGCTTTAAGAGGTTGGTCCCATTACATGTGCCATTGCAGCAGAGGTTTCCAGTTTTTGATGGGGTGGTGGATCTTGTGAGATGTGGGCATGCCATCAATCGATGGATACCGTTAACCGCAATGGAATTCTTGCTTTTGATGTTGATAGAGTGTTGAGAAATGGTGGGTTCTTTTTGTTGGATCATTTTTTCAGTAAAAGGTTGGATCTTGAAAAGGTGTACACACCATTGATTGGGAAGCTTGGGTACAAGAAGGTGAAATGGGCAATTGCTAATAAGACTGATTCAAGTGGTTTGAAGAATGGAGAGGTTTACTTGACTGCTCTTTTGCAGAAGCCATTGTCCAAATGATTCTTGATTATAGGTATAATTCATTCATTGTTGTTTTACTCCAAAATGAAGATAATTTGGTCTTCAAATGTAAGTTGTTACTATATGGAATCTATACATATATATAATCAGCTTATCAGCATTGCAGACAGAAAAGGCTTGTCATGTAGGTGATATTAAGCATCTCAAATACATATACGGATTCAAAATTCAATAAAATTTGATGAACTTTATAGAGAAGAGGCCAATTTGGATGCAGAAATGAATAATTGAATGCAGATACGCCATCTTATGTAGAGTAGAGTATATTAAATGACCCGGTCGAATTGATATGATGTTTTCAAGTACCATAACTCCAAGTCTCCAATTTTTCAATTCAGAATTTCAGAATAAGATGATCAGATATAAAACTTGAGCTAAGGAATAAGGGTTGTTGTTCATATGAAATGAGCACAAATTGAGCTACCAAGAACAGCCAAAAAGTTGGTCTACATTACTAAAAACCAAAAATAAACTATTCGAAATCTTCTCCTGCGGTCCTGCGGAGGAAGTGATGCATTTTCAGCCCATTGATCTTAGCAGCAAGAATGAAATCATTTTCTGTAAGGCCACCTGCACAATTAAACATCAAGTTTCACTATATTCTGTATAGCAACACATGAAAAGACTGCTGCTGCAATACACAATTAAATAAGGGCTGGCACGAAAAAAAAAAGGGGCAGTTTTTAGGTGGAATTTAGGGAGCAAAGGCGTCCCGGGCCTAGCTTTTATGTCATAAAGATTTGTGTACTACGCAAACGACCAGTAAAACATCAAACACTTCACTTCATGAATTTCTGTATCTCTAGCAATTTAAAGCACAAGATTACTAGGACTTGAAATCAAAGATCAACACATGGACAGCCAATACTTACCCACATTGTGGGTCCAAATATCAATTTTCACAGTGTTAGAACTGACAAGATGAAGATCAGGATGATGACCTGCATTCAACAAACAAGGATACTATGTTGGTGAGAGTTCTATATCCCAAAAAGGCCTGAACAAACAAGTGTCATAATCAATTATTCCAGGTGCAATACGATGTATATAGTCTACAAACTAAACAGTATGCATACTAGTACTAATTCTTATATGAGTAATGGCATCGCAGCATCTCGCACCGCGTGTCAAATACACCGAGGAACGATTAAAATCGACAATTTACCTGCAACATCTGCAGCATTAGCTATAAGTTGCAAGAACTGTAAGCCTGTCATGAAAGAATGAACTTTCCATGACCGATGCAGCTTCATTTTTCCATCATCAATCACCAATTTCCATCCCGGCACCTAAAAGTTACATGGTAAGCCCAAGAATATTAACCCTAAGTAACAACTATAACAATCTCTCAACCAGATTTAAGAGAACCTGGGAAATCAAAGAATTTGCAGTTTCTTCAAGCATAGGTCGCATGCCCTCACACGAAACACATCTCTTGGTTGATAGTTCTGATATAGCAACAAAAGAGTCAGAAAATATTACAAAAAGAATTCACATTATTCATCTCAACATTAAAGATTCATGGTCTTATGAACAAATAATCAAAAGCATCACGATTTTAATTCGATGAAGATGTATCAATTCTTCAAACAGATTAATCACCCCTACAAGATTCATAATACTAAATTGCTACCAACAAAAGAGCATCCTTCAGTCTGAACATAAACATTCTCATGACAATCAATCAAATGGCGGAAGAAAAAAAAATCCAATGAAAAGGAACCAAATTACATCTAATTAAAACTGGGCATATGCCCATTATAAAACTCTTTCACACAAATACAACCATAAACTTATTAATCTGAGTAGCTACCCACCTGTCCTCAATCTACAAACAAAACAGAGAAGAAGAAAAAAAAGTAAAAATAACAACAAAATCAGAAATGGGCAACCCATTGCATGATCACACGAGGGATTTCAGGAACAAATTCATATTACAGAAAAAGAAAAAATTGAACAAGAAAATTAATGATGCGATTAGCATAAATAATTTTACCGTCCATAGCTAAGCTTATGCAGAAGCTTTACAAATTACAACAGAGGTTTTAGCAAAAAAAAATCATGGAAGTAAAAGCGAAATTATGAACGAACGAATGCCAAAGATGAATTAGTATAAATAAAGATTTATTAACACGGGATTTAGGGAGGAAAAAAAAGATGAGTGATAACCGCCTCAATGGTAATCGGTTTAATGCTATGATTTTGTTTCCCAATGCACACGTAGGAACAAAGAAGAATCTGGTAGACGCGATTAGTCGGCTAGGCTTTTGCTTCCAAGTTAAGTTGGGTTGGGTTGGGTTCTCTCGTAGATGTGGGCATATTATTCATTTTTTATAAACGAAAAAAAAATGTCACGTTCTTATCCTTAGAAACGTTACTGAGACGTTAGTAACAGTGATGTTCAACATGTAGTGTCTAAAATAATCAAAAAATGTAATGCACGAATCAATTATCTGATAAAAAGGTAATAAATATAAACACCCATAGTTCTTAGTTTAATGCCAAAACGAAACAACTAATCAAATTTAATAGACGTGTGATAAAAAATGTACATAGTTATATTTATTATTTCATAGCGGTTTTACTATTATGATTATGTAATCATCACTTAATACAAGTCTTGAACAATTGTTTTGACATTTGAGATTTGACCCGAGACATCTAAGGGCTTAGGTGCGAGCCCTCACATCTTAAGGTCTTCAAGGGGTTTGGATTACTTGGTTTCATTCAAGGCAAAGACTCCATGACTTCACAGACCAAGCAACTCTGGCCTTAGGTAAATACGGTGCTTGATGTGCGACGGTCACGCGATCAGAAGCACCTCCAGCACTTAGTAGCAGGACTTAACCGTTGATCATACTCAAGACTTTTAGTTACTCAGATCATGTGGATTCACCATTTGCTACTCACATATGGGGGTCATAACTCTGTAATGGAATTTGAATTCTCTCTTGCACTCGCATTGATTCCGTTAACATCCTTGTCATAAGAGTAAATATGTTATAGTCTTTATGCCAACAATCTCGAAGGATATATAATGATCAATTGCTCATTGCATCACGAATACGCTATTTTACGTTTTTAAAGCATACATATTTCGATTGTTTATTAATTTAGGCTTGAAACAAGTTTCATGAACAACTTTTCATTTTCTTGAGGTCTTTTACGGTTTGTTTGAGTGCCAATGGACATGAGCTCAACAAAATTCAAATCGAATTTGAAAGAAGTCAGATACCGAAGATGGACACCCATAGTAAATAATTAAAGGCAGTATCAAAGTCAATAATCGTAGAAACTTTTCATTTTTATTTATTTATCGTATAGATATAGATTGTATTTGTGTCCCGATAAAAGAAGAATTAAAATTTAAAATATCCCAAACTCGGAGAACTATTTTGCTATTTACCAAAAAGTCCGTAAAATTCTCCGTAAGAAAAGGTTGTTGAGCCGGACACTGCCGGCCGCAGTTCATCTTGTATAATAGAGAGAACGCCGGCGGAACTGAAAGCTCATTTTCGCTTCTGCTTTTTCTGACTGTTTTTTGCTTTAACTCAGCTCAACAATATGGTAATTCTTTCTTTTAACTCCAACTCTATATGAATTTGCAGATTTTTTTTATGTTTTGATTGAATCTCAGATGTGTTGCATTAGCTTTTCATTTGAATTTTGGTATTTATTCTTAGGGATTTATGTTTAGCTTGAATAAATTTTACTTCTTCAACGAATTGTTAAGACTTAGCTCGAAAATGTCTACTGTGCTGGGGTTAAAGGATGGGTCGTTTTTTTCCCCTCAAATTATTCTTTTCCCAGCTTAATGTGTACATCAATGATTTCGAGACAAGCATCCTTTGACTCTATAATGCTTATCCGTCCGTTTCGCAAACTTGTAACTTAGGATTAAGATTCTTGTTGCTTACAATGAGCAAAGATTGGAAATTTGGAACTGAAGTTTGGTAATTGTTGCTTACAACGAGCAAAGATTGAACTGAAATCGCGTTGCTTACAATGAGCATGGATTGGAACTGAAATCTTGTTGCTTAAAATGAGCGTAGATTGGAAACTGAAATCTTGTTGCTTAAAATGAGCGTAGATTGGAAACTGAAATCTTGTTGCTTACAATGAGCATAGATTGGAACTGTCCATTGGAGATGTCCACTGTTAAGTTTAGACAAATGGATGGACTCATAAAAATCCATGTTTAGCTTTGATCCATTAGTTGGTTCTCGCCTTAGAAGTACCGAATAATCAGGCTGGCCTAGACTTCATCAAAATGCCCTCCTATTGCATTTTTATGCACGCATTTAAATGGGACAAAAATTCTTCTAAAGCATTTGCTATTGATTTTACCATCTGATTTTGTCAATCTCTGCCGTAGTTAGCTGTATAAACACTTATACCCCCCTCCCCTTGCAATGGGTTCTGCAGCTTGGGGGTGGGGCATGACTACTTTGCTATTAATATCAGCGTATGTAACATTACTTTATAATTTTAAAAGAAGCTGTTCTCGCAACTTATCTAGTGCCCATATGTCTCAGGAAGCCACCCTTTTGTTGTTAAGCCAGCTGCCCTTGTGTATACAAAAATCTTTCTGCGGTTGGTATATACTTGGTTTCGGTTTATTATTGGATTGGTAGGGAAGAGGTGGAAGAAAAGGAAAGAGGGACGGGGAGCATGTGAGATATGAAAAGTTCTTTTGTTACTGTTACTTCTAAGAAAAGCACGTGAAAAAGGGAATCAAAATACAAGTCTCTGTTATGGATAAGTAGATTTACACCCTGATTCTTTTGCTTGCAGGAATTCATTCCGCTGATTAAGAATGTCCTTCTTCTAGATTCAGATGGAAAACGTGTGGCTGTCAAGTATTACTCGGATGATTGGCCAACAGATTCGGCCAAAGAAGCATTTGAGAAAGCTGTTTTTAACAAGACTCAAAAGACAAATGCTCGAACAGAAAGCAAGGCTTTGTTTCTAGTTTATTTATTTTTTCAGTTACTGTCAATTGATTCTTTGCTCTGCTTGATCTTTCCTTTTTTGGGTTGTTTCATATGATCAGGTGTTTTACGCATGCGGCAGGCCTATAGTTAATATTGTAATGAGTCCACACCGTGTTGGTATCATGTATCAGTCGATAGTATTCTGGTTGTGGACAAATTTTACAATACAACCATTGTATGAAGGTTGTATCAAGTGACATACATAACAACCTTTCATTACCTCTCACACACTATAAAAGTGTATTATGTGAAAGAGAGTAAAAATGAAAGGCTCTCATGTATGTCACTTAGTACAACCTTCCTACAACCGTTGCACCATAAAATCTCCCCTGTTAGAGACGTAAAAAGAAGAACCTCACCAATTATGAAGCTCAATAGCACAAGGATGAATTTTTCTACCCAAGCATACTTCTGTATAACATATTGCATCTTCAGTAGATCTAGGAGCACTTTTCCGCTAGTTGACTTCTGTTACAAGCTGTAGCCCCAAGTAGTGCAAGGACCAGTAAAACATAGTATCTCACTTGGATCTTCATTTTTACAATTCGATATTTGGTTGCTGAATATATGCTTTTTCCATTTAGATGCTGTAGAATTTTGGTTAATGGATTTTTTTCTTTTCTTTTTTGGATGGTCTGTATGGTGGAATTTGGATCCCCTCCAATAGACAGGAGGAGATCCAGGTCCCTGTATGGGGATGTCTTTCAACTATTAATATGCTGTATTGTGTGATTGATTTGAATTGTCTTCTATGAAGTGGCAGCCTTCTTTGAAATGATCTTGCTTCTGCCTCTTAATATTCTACCTAGGTGAGTTGGTCTGTGCTATAGACTTTGCAGGACCTCATCTCACTAATTCATCAATTCATTTGCAGCCGAGATAACAATGTTTGAAAATTACATTGTTGTCTACAAATTCATTCAAGATCTCCACTTTTTTGTTACTGGTGGTGAAGATGAAAACGAGCTCATCCTAACCACTGTTCTACAGGGATTTTTCGATGCAGCTGGTCTACTTCTTAGGTACTTGAAGGAACATTTTTCATTTAGCATGGAAAGCAAACCCCACGTTTTTCCAAAAATTCTTTGCCTAAGTTGAATATTTGCTTAATTTAGGGACAACGTGGACAAGAAGGAGGCACTTGAAAATCTTGATGTGATTCTTTTGTGTCTTGATGAAATTGTTGACGGCGGGTACGGCTCTTATTAATTTTTTGGTATTACCAAAAGCTCATTCTGAGAAACGAATTAGACCTACAACTTGTGAGGGTACATAAATACTCCCCAAACCACAGCCACTCAGACACAACATGCTTTTACACCATTGATCATGATGTAGACTCAATATGATCAATGGTGTAAAAGCGTGTTGTGTCACTCGTCGTTAATCTCTGGCGTTTGTGGCAGTAGCATTCCCGATTTGGATAGGATCAAGCAAAAGACCCCCTATGTCAGTAGTGTTTATGTGTTTTCTGGAATAGTCAGTAGTAGTTGCTAGAAACTCCTTATAAATCACGTTGAGACGTGAAGTTATTTCAACTTTTCAAGCCCTTTCTGCGACGTGATGTCTTCCTATGTTCCGCAGAATAATTCTTGAAACAGATGCCAATGTTATAGCTGGTAAAGTAGCAAGCAATAGTTCAGATGCTGGAGCATCTTTGTCTGAACAGGTATTTGGACCCACGTGATAATACATCACATTTGGAATCACTTGGATTGAGACATTATTACTGATTATTGTTTATTACCTCTAATTTTGTTTTCTTGCAGACTATCAGTCAAGCTTTGGCCTCTGCGCGAGAGCATTTCACAAGATCACTTCTGAAGTGATATTAAGAACATACAAATGCCAAAAATCGCGGGTTTTTCAATCGTATAGTCTATGACATGAATTTCTGGATTATTTAGTGGTTTTGTGGATTTTGAATGGTTACATAGAGCTGAATCTTCTGGAGAGAGTTGTGCATTTATGTTGTGATCTTTTTTTTTTTGAAGTTTTGGATATGGAGGTTTGTGAGTGACTAATGCATATTGGCAAGTTTGATATTTGCTTTGCTCATATTAAATGGCCTTTAATTGCAGTTAAATTGGTTTGTTTCTCTTATGCAAGTTAAAGTCGACTTAGTGTCTTTAGTGACATTACATTAAACCTGTTTTCAGGGTTCCAGAGTGAGGTTCGAACTTTGGAAAGTCGAATCTCACACATGATGTTTGATTTTCCAGAGATCGAGCGTGACATATGAAACCTTTGAAAAGTCTAACCTCACACCCCAGTGTGTATAATGCAATCAATGAAGATGCATGCTACCATCCTTAAGGAACTTGAGCGTCTCAACCGAGCTTTGAGCCCCTGGCCATTTATGCCCAACAATCGAGCTCTGAGCCTCGAACCTGAGTGTGTTTGGACCACTACAAATGCGATGATGAAAGCTTTTCAATTAATTCATTCTCTGCTTTAAACTCAATTTGTTTCTGTCCTTTGTACAGCTCTGTTGTACATCTTTTGCTGGAGAATAATATTAGATTCATTTTTTCACCAAAAAGATATCCTTAAAAAAATAAAAAATAAAGAGACTCAACAGCAAAAGTACCATTTCCATTATTATACTAAAAGTTCACATTTTAAAGATTTGAACTTTTTAATACTTAGTTTTCTCTGTTCAAGCACCTCCTTCTTGCTTGCAACATCAAACTTCCAAATGCCTTATTTCTCAAGCATGCTTATATTCTCCCAACATCATTTAACCCCATTTCTCATTTTCCATCTAAACTATATGCAAGAAACCTATGATTCTTTGTACTTCATTTTATATATATATTATTTCTGTTTTGCAGAAGATGGCTTCTTTTTCACAGCCCAACAATTTGTTCTTTTCTTTCTTCTTGATCTGAAAAAAAATCCCATTATAAACTTGGAAGCCAATTCAGACAATTCTGCATAAGCACTGTGAAATAATAAAGGGAAGATTATGGATGCTGGGGTCCTTCGATTTCCCGTATTCGTTTTCGTATTCATATTCCTGTTTTGTTTTATACTTATCTCAGGTATGTAATTTGTCTTCAGAGATTTTCATTGATAATGCACTTTTGCATGGCTTTTTTTTCTTCCTTTACTTATATTACTCTTACTTTTGGTTTTCTTCAGATATAAGCATTGCACAAAAACCTTTAAGTTTTGATGATGAAGAAGAAGAAAGTGTATTCTTAGATTCAACTCAAAGGGATGCAAATTCTGGTAACATTCCCACCTTCAATCCAATACCAACAACTCCAAATGGAAATTACCCAAATACCCCACAACCACCCGTTTTAGGTGAAGATCCTCCGTATCCCGCCTTTGGAGGCGGCCAACAGCCTCCGAATCCTACGTTTGGAGGTGGCCAACAACCTCCGAATCCAACATTTGGTGGTGGTGGTGGTGGTGGCCAACAACCTCCAAATCTCGGATTTGGAGGCCAACAACCACCAGCCGGCGGCGTTACTAACCAACCACCTACGAATCCGATACCAGGTGGTGGTGGTGGTGGTGGAACAACAACAGGAGGAGGATCATGGTGCATTGCCAACCCAACTGCTTCAGAAACAGCATTACAGGTGGCTTTAGATTATGCATGTGGGTATGGCGGTGCAGACTGTTCGGCGATACAACCCGGTGGATCTTGCCATGACCCGGATACGGTTAAAAACCATGCTTCTTATGCTTTTAATGACTATTACCAGAAAAACCCTGTTCCTACTAGCTGTGCTTTTGGTGGGACTGCACAGCTTTCCTATACTGACCCAAGTAAGTCATTTACACCATTATCAATGATGTAATCGGTATTCGTATACGAGCGCCCTATGAATTATGTTGTGTCATTCGTAATAGTATAGTTGTTGTGGCAGTAACATTTTCTTTCGAGTAATTAAACGTGACATGAATAGTGGAATTATAAGTTTGTTATTTGATTTGAATATGAATTATATATATATATGTGCAGGCACCGGCAACTGTCACTATGCATCATCATCTGCGAGAACAACGTCATCACCTCCTGCCACCCCCACTCTTCCGATGATGACACCACCCAGGTGAGCTAGCTAGCTTAGCTACCATATGCTATACTACCCAGGAAATCCTATATAGGGAGGGAGCCTTTAATGACATCACACAATATCTATCGTGGTATCATGTCGAGATACAAGGTTTAATTTTTCAGAGGTCAAAATGTCCGACCTCTGTATAGCGGTCAAACCTCACTATGGTGTCTCGAAAGTAGGTTTGATGTGGTGTCATTAAAGACTCGTGTTTCCGATGAGGAGACCGATCCATCTGCACAAGGCCCTTGGCTAGGGTGGGCGCAGGCCACCCGGCCGGTTTTTATTTTCGATCTGCAAAACCTTATATAAATCGATCCACACGATTAGTTGTTTTAAGATGCACCCACATGTCCATATAAATATAAAGTCCATTAAATTTCACCCGATTATCAATTCCCAGGTTCCGCCCCTCAGATCATCTGCATTCAATCAAATACGACACGTGGTATCAAACACAGTGAGAAGAAGCTTATAAACAAAATAATTTATCGTAAACACACATGTCATGTGTCGTATTTGATTGGAGGCAAGTGAGGACACCTCATAGGGAAAATTTATTTTCATATGTCTGAATTTACCGATGCAGCACACTTTCTGAGCATTATATAGTGACTTTCTAAAAGTCAATTCTTAAGCTAAAAATAGTCTTCCTAGTCAATCGTATGAATTGATTTTCGAAAAGTCGATTATCGAAAATAACGTTTGGAATAATACATTCATATGCTGACTTTTCAATTTTAATTTACAGCTCATCAACGCCTATAATTCCATACACCCCAACCGGACCAACGGGTTATGGAACCGAACCGCCAGACTACGGTTCCGAACCAACAGGAAGTCCCAACTCAGCAGACACGTCGTCATCCAAGCTGGCACTCTCAATGGTCACGATCTCCTGCATGATATTATGCGTGGCTAATCTAAGAGAAATCAAAATATAAATTAAATCAAATACATGCGACGAATATTCAAAAACGATTGAGTGGCAATTTGGATATTAATTCCAAATGCATGGTTATACAAATTGAAGACTCTACTATGGATACACGTTGCTACTTCACCGATATGGAGAAAATGAAGAACAATCAACAAGAGCATCAATTGGATGTCTTTAGATTTGAATTTTCATGTCCATATTTCATTAATTATGTACTTCTTTTCTTTTAGTTACAAATAGAAAATAATTAGATACCATTTATTATATTATACATTTAAAGTTGCATAGTAGCACTTTGTATTCGCAATTGAAAGACTCTTCTTTGTATTGTATGCCGGGGCAGACATAGAATTCGGAACAAAATTAAATATCGGCTTGAACGGGAGGTGTTTGATAATATTTTTAAACGCATTTGTTATCGTATATCTTGTTGAAAAAAATGATGAACTTCCTTTTTTCACGCTAACCACGTATGTAAGGGGAGAACATGGAGCATAACTATTTCATCCCTGTGCTTGAAACGTGAAAAAATGAAATAAAATAAATTATACAATAACACACCAACTGAAAGACAAATATTATAATACAATCGATGTAGAAAGATTGTACCAAATGACATATATTACAAAATTTCATTTCTAACCACTTCATATAGATAAAAGTATATTATGTGAAATAAATAAAAAATAAAAGATTGTAATGTATGCCATCTCGTACAACCTTCCTACGATCATCGTACCATAAAATCTCTCTAAAAGATAGGGGGTGGTGGGGTAATTAAGATAGGGTAGCCAAACATTGGACTTGAATAAAAATCATTCCATTCTTGCAAACAAGCCATCAAACGTCTCAATGGTCAAAAGCTATTACTAAATGAAAATCAAATCTTGCTGAAACTCAAACGAATAAAACAATCAATATATATATATATATATGGCCAAACATACACAGACATCTAACGGTGGGTGAATGGAAGAAGACTATAGAGCTGTTGCACTAGAAACACGGAGTAATCCAGGTGGATGGAGAAACTTTACTCAACAACGGCTCTCCTGGATAAATCGGCTCGATTGTTCCCGTTTCCAAATTATATACACCACAGTCGTTGCCACCACCTTTCGGTCCTTCAAAATAATAAAATCTATAATCATCATCAGTGAAGTAAATATGATTGGCTTTGATTACGGTTCCAGAAAATCTTGAGGCATCCACAGCGGTAGTGGAATTGTGACCAACGAAGACAGCCATGCTTCCCAGGCTATACATCTCTTTCCATGTCCCCTTCACTATATCAATTTCATAAACTTCAAACATAGTAGTGAGATAAGACGAACCATCCGAACTCAAATTTGGAGCTGTTCTTGTAATAATGAGCAACGAATCATCAACAGTTTTGACGAGATATATATGCTTCAAGTCCACCAGTACATTCGTGAAGCCATAGGGTTTCATAGTCACATTTTCGGGTATAAAATGTGTAACTATACGGCTTTCTATTTGATGATTATCACTAATTGGGGAAAGGTTGAAGACCCAAACCATTGCTGGATAACCAAAGGCATAAAATTGTCCACCACCATAGTACACAACATCAGAAAACTCCCCATTTCGCTCCTCGATCCTGTTCCATGTTTTGTCCCCTAACCTCCAAAAAGCCAGATGTCCAAGGCCTCCACCATTGACCATCAAAACAAAGTCTGAAGTCTCACTTGGCCTTGCTGAAAGCACCATCTTGCGGAAAAAAGCAAGCTCATCCATCTCAACCGTTTCATATCCTGGAAAGGTGTCTTGATGTGGTAAGGGGATCTCGGTGCCCGAAAAAGGTTCCAGGAGGCTCATGCTACCATCTTCTTGGCTCACTAGTAACCATCCCAACGATTCTAAGCATTTCTTGTTTCTAAACTTGGCAACTTTCACGGAAGCCACGATCGATTCCCCCTCAACAAGACTATATAACTCACGGACATCATTGTCATTTCCATCATCATCTCTGACGGGAAGCATCGAGATAGGGGTCCGTTGCGTAACCGTAGACCCTCAAAATACTCTTGTTTTGCAGAGGCAGCGCAAGGATTTGAAACGCTTCTAAATGAAGTGAAATCTTCAAGCTTTTTAAGACGCTTGGCGATATTTGCCAGCATATCGTATGGAAGATCAGACAATTTTGCCATTTGCTTGACTGAGACAAATCTACAAACAAACTAAGAAAAAGGAACCATAACCATCACCATCACTTAGCAAAACAAGGCTCACCAAGAAATACCATGAGGTCGATGCTACGAAAAATTCACACCACCACCAAATTAATTACACTAAGCTAGCATGAATAATTTCATCACGAAAATTAAATAATAAATTATGACGACGACCAAATTATAACATTATTCGAATTAATACTAAATATTTATTATTTTACTACAACAATGATCATTATATATCCTTCGAATAATTTTTTATAATTAGCCATGTGTCGGGACGTACGTGCATCCTCAAATGTAAGATGCACTGTTCAGACCCTAAAGATCCAAACTCTGTTGTAAAAGACATTTGAGTGCTATGATTAGATTTTATTCTATTTTAACGATATGACCCCTTATATGCAGCTTATGACCTACATATCTGAATAGAGAAGAATCGCCTCTCCTTTCAATCCAAAAAAATACACTAAAATTTATACGATACATATAGTTCTTTTTTAAATTATTTTTTTTTCGCTTGAAAAATTTTATTCTCTTTACCCTACAGAGATCCATGCGTCCCGCCTCTTATATGGACTATGCTACGACTATACTACGAATGTCCTTACGGCTCAACCACTCGATAATGCAAAATGGTCCAAATGAATAAATATATTTAAAAAAAAAGAACCGGGAATAAAATTTTACCTTCTCCTCGTACTTTAATTTGTGTTGCAGTTTGTGTTGCAGAAAAGATCGGCTAGGCTAAGTTATGGAACACCAAAAGTATGCGAGATAAAAGACCGCGTAATTTATTTTTCTTGCGTCTATGCACAAACTATATTTATATATATATGGTACTTATCCGATATGAATTATAATAACTTCATCCTAATCCTATATTCTATAAAGGTTAGAGTAATGATACATACATAACCGTTGTGATATAACGAATACCACAACGTGCATCTATATCATTCATCATGATGGACATAATAATAATCTATGAGTCTACATACCAAATCAATGGTGTAAATACACGTTGTGTTACAACGGTTGTGTCTGTATCACTGCCCGGAAGGTTATTAGAGTCCTTTTTTCAAAAGGAATAGGGTTCGTTATTAACTGTTGTGATTGTGTAAATAATTACATACTTAGATCCGTTTTTTTTTATCGGTAAGAATTTGTTAGTTTTTATTTATCTGTCATTTTACATTTCCAATGCATTATTTATTATTTTTTTTCTCCTTAAAATATACATTTCCAATACTATGAACTCCAAAATTCAATTTGACTCACTATTACCCATGTATATATTCAAAAAATCAAAGGACAACTTAGTCATTTTATACTATATTTTTGACATATTAATTACTTTCTTAATCTGTATGTTTTTTTATCTCTGCGACAGATAAAAAACGGAGAGAGTACCATTATTATTAGGGTAAGTCCAATGGAAGGGTGCAAACCAATTTATTGATACCTATAGGAGGGTATTAGCATCTTCAATGGATAAAACAGATAGGTTTCAAAATTAGATGTGGTACCAAAAGAGCTACCATTTTTTATCCATCGGCTAATACCCTCCCAACACTTCAAGCGCTGCGAGTGATTCAATTTTCCCAAAAATAAAAGTTTTGTGTAGCCCATGTGGGTTTGTCCCCCGTGTCCTCCTCCTCCCCTCCCCCCCCTCCCCCCCCCCCCTAAATAAATATACTACATATCTTTTTTTATAAATACCACATATCACACCCAAGATATACACATTTTCTTCTTTACATCCCTTCTTCATTAAATCTATTTCTCAGTTTATTACTCACAAGTTATTTTATATTATATCAATATACTACATCGTATATAATCTTTTAAGAATTCTTATTAAATGAAAAATTCTTAGTTACATCTTGTTATAAATTAATATTCATTTCCGCGTATTTTAATATGGATTTTTATATACGATAGACAGAGTATATAATTTTTCAAAATAATAATTATAATTACATAAAAATTTATCAACTAGAACAATAATAAGATTTTATATTATTATCAAATCATTAAAATATTTGAAGAAACAAAAAGAAATATTGATAATATGAATTTGAACCCTCCCATTAGAGATAGATATTTGATACCCAAGTGAATAGTGTCCAAAGGTATCAAAATTTGGTTTTGATACTCATGGTTTGATACCTCCCATTATACGATTAAAGTTACATAGTTGCACTTCATAATTGCTATTGAGCCGGGGGCGAACACAGAATTCGGAACAAAATTAAATGACGGCTAGAACATGAGGTGTTTGATAATATTCTTATTTTTAGGAAAAGATTGAGCATGAATGCTTTTAAACTTTTTTTTTCTGAGCATGAATGCTTTTAAACTTATTTGGGTTAAAATGACACAATAATAAAACAGTGGTATAAAAAGACAAAATAATTGTAAACATCCAATAATACCTATAGATTATTTAAAGAAGTTCTTTTTTTTAAAAGCTTATTTCTTTTCAAAGCATGTTTAATGTACTGCATCAATGCTGGCCGAAATTAATGGTAAAAACTGCACATTATACATGTAAATAACCTTATAATTTTACACAAAATAGAACCGCTATCAACCACCATATGTAGCAACATTGACAATTATTCAAGAATTCTCCCTATCAGAATGCAGTAACACCATTACGCATGTACAATAATATCATCTAGTAACACATATAAACGATGTTACTTTATATTCATTAAACTAACGTTATGCAATAACTCCTCGATGTACACACTCTAAGACGTAGTAATGCATAATGCAGTGACATGGTCAGAAAACTCAATAACACCCGATAAATAGCAACATCAAATGCAGTCACACCCAATCCAAATTGCTAATGCACTTCACTTACACAAAAACATTTTACAATTTATCACAGGTTTATGTTGATAATTAGATTATGTGTGTTGATATGTGCAAGGTTATGAAAGTTGTTGATATGTCACTTGATGGTTTATCATCCCTATCTTCTTGAAATAAGCTTTCCAAAATTTACTAGGCACAAACAAAAATAATGCACATAATACTATGTATATAACCTTATTCTACACAAAATGAGAACGGCTATCAACAACCAGATGTAGCAACAATGACAATCAGAACGCCCTGCACTTTGGGACGAGCGCAGTAGCGTAAATAGTCGTAAATGTCCGGTCACCGCTTAAACCGCCGTCCTCGCTTGGTCTAAAAGGGCTAACCCGAGTTGACAAGACATTTATGTCTCACACTTATATGGGGTGAGCGTTCTCTTATTTTACCGATGTGGGACTTTACATTCTCCCTTATATAAGGATCAAGCGCGTCTCGCCAGACGGGCAAAGCTGATCGTTTCGGCGTCCTCGCCAGAGGCGGCCAAGATCGTTTCCCGGATCGTCCTTACCGGAGGTAACTAGAGGCCATCCTTACACCGTCTTCTTTATGCGGTGCGGTAGCATAGTTCCGTCGATGATCGGCTCTGATACCGATTCATAGACGCCTGGACCCGGCCTGGTAGTAGCGCTAAATGAGTCATAAATGTCCGGTCACCGCTTAAACCGCCCGTCCTCGCTTGGTGCAAAAAATTAACCTGAGTTAATGAAGACATTTATGTCTCACGACATATGGGGTGGCGTTCTCTCTTTATTTTACCGATGTGGACTTTACACGTCATTCAAGAATTCGCTCTGTGAGGATGCAGTAACACCATTATTCATGCACAATATCATGTAGTAACACCCAATGCAATTACAATGTGATCGAGCCCAACATAGTAACACGCCATCAAGATCGATCAGATGTAGTCACTCCCAACATCACATGCACTCAATTTCACTCCCACAACAGATCTCAATATTCACCCATTTCGATTCTAATACCAACACAATTTAAAAACAATTTCCCTAATATTTAGGATTCCCACATAGGTTCGGGCCTTGTAATCAACCAAAGAAATCATACAATATACATCATAATTCGTGCTTGATTGGTAAAAATTCGTCACTTTAATTTCTTGGTGTTCCTGCTTTTTCTCCTCCCTTTCGTCATTTACACTTCTCAATTCACTACTTCGTGATTGGATTGTGCTAAATTGGTGTTCCTTCTGACAAATTTTCAAGTAACATCCGCAGAACCCTAAAGTCATCGGTGGCCCTCTTTGCTTTTTTTTGATCGACTCGAATTTGATGGTTAATGAAGCAACACATTTGATTTCCTGTTTTTGGAAAGATTTGCCGTTGATAGTCTTGACTGATTCCGGCAATGATTTTGATCGCTTTGGTTGTTACGATATTGGAATTACAAGACTCTTAGAGAAAAGAAAAAGAACAATTGTCGAATATCCTACTATTGATCATGACTATTCCAGAAAACACAAACACACACCTACTATTGAGTATTGACATAGGTTTTTTTTTTTTTTTTAACACCATTGATTATGATGAGTACTCTACATCCTAATCAAAAAAGTGGAGATCATAATGCTATCAAGCTTCATAATTGGTGAGGTTCTTCATTCTACGTGTCTATTACAATGCATATATAACAACAATTCTGAAGATATCTACAAGCAAAAATTATTGTTCAAATTCACCGAACATACCGTATACAGCCAACTAGTGTCAGATTTACCCGGCCTGGCAAAGGCAACGGTCCATTTCCCTCCACTAGAACAACTAGTGCATTTTGGCTCAATTTTGTTTTTTGAAACCGTAAAAGTCGGCTCCCATGTCTTTTAAAGAGTCGTTCACACAGAATGTGTAAAAGATACTTTGAACACCGAACCTTGAATTTAACAGCATCTTTGCTCCTCTTACCTTCACGGAACGGAGCGTGCTTCTTAATTTCCTTGGAGCAGTCAGAAGGAAATCCTTAATGTCATGCATTTGCTTCAGCTATATAAGCAACATAAAACATAACAACATAATTAATATCTACAAATGTTTTGGAACCCTCACATGCACAGAATAGGCATTAACCATAGCAAGATTGAAGACAAGCACAAATAAATCCATCTATACAAAATTAGACATTTTTGCAACTTTCGAAAAGGGTTCAACGGAAAACCACATTCCAGTTTCAAATGTCGTGGTAATCTGCTTGGAAAGTAAACTACCCGAACAGACTTAAGTTGTTTCTGCCATTGTAATAATGCAACACCTGAATTCAAGATAAGATACCTATCGAACACTTCTATAATATCATACCCATATATATATATATGTACGAGTCTATAAAGCCTCATTTATATGTATCAGCACGATCACAGTCGCAAGCTTTATAGCCTGGCTGTGTTCAACACGAATACGAATTCTCTACAATCCACAATACTGTGTTGTAGCTTCTGGAAGCTGAAAACGACGTTGTTTTAAAGCTGGTCCTCCACAAGTCACAACACGGTGTTGTGGCTACAGAGGACCAAAACGCCTTTCAACTCGTCCACATACCATTAATAAAAAACTGCAAGAGCTTCCTTAATAATTCCATGCTTAACTCCTATACTGATCTTACTAATTGCAGTAAACCTGAAAAAAAGACTAAAATAACACGATAATAGAACATCTAGAAAGAAAAAAATTATTGAAAGCATCCCAGCTTCCACTGTATACAACCCCAAAGGAAATATGTATTGCCCCCACTGACGTGTGACCGGTCAAGATGCTGATCAGAGCATAATCCTTAAGAGATAAGATGAGGGTTGTGACAGAGGAACATGATGGAAATAATCTAATTGGTGTCAATTCAGAATGAAAGCAACCACAAGCGCCTTCATGAACACACCCCAAACAAGATTTTCTAAAAGAGACATGGACTAGTGTACTTTTTATGTTGAAACACAGAAAATATGTCAAGTGCCCCTTCGATTCAATATCTTCTCAGCATTACTGGAAACAGGTTGCTGCATCATCTACAAAAATGTCTGGGACGCAGACGGTCCCAATTACGGTGTTCCGATCGGTTATGGGCAAGTAGAGAATTGACCGATCGGAAATTGTGTATGCAATGACCTACCGGAATTGGTGGGTGGCCATGAAAACGGGGCATTGAGTTCCTCAGCCAGCAGTTCTGGTTCAGCGGCGTTGGCTGGGAATGGTTCTTGATCAACAGGAGCTCCTCAGCCAGCACTTCAACTTCGGTAAGTCAATTGATCTTGTAATCAATGATGCAGAAAAATTTACTAACAATTTATTATAACAGTAACTTTATACATGACTTACCTGATTGATCCATTGCGTGATAAACAACCAATTAATCCATTTCCTTAAATAAAAAAATAAAAAAAAAAAAAAAAAAAACTCTAATAATCTTTATAGAATAGGACTAGGATGAAGCTATTTTAATTCATATCGAATGGAAAATTATTGTGTGGTGAGGAAATTTGGGGCTGAAGTGACGGGTGAAACGATCAGAACCACACAGTTTAAATACACCATGAAAGTATGTGGTTGTGGTGTCTCCACAACGGTTTCTCCAAAACGTGTAGAGACACCACACAAGTATCCCCGTATCTATGCTATAGCCTACTTAGCCATTTATAGAATAGGACTAGGATGAAGCTATTTTAATTCATATCGATAAGTACTGAGCTACAGCCCTACACAGCAATGTATTTAGGGGGTCCTATCACCATGCTTTATCAAAGCCCAGTTGAACTGCCGGCTGAGGAAGCTTCTACCGATCAAGAACCATTGCCAGCCAATGTACTTACCGAAGTTGAACTGCTGGCCGAGAAGCCCCTGCCGATCAAGAACCACTGCCAGCCAACGCCGTTGAACCAGAACTGCTGGACGAGGAACCCAACGCGGTTTCCATGGCCACCCACCAATTCCGGTGGGTGATTGTATACCTTGCATACACACTTTCCGATCGGTCAATTCTCTACTCGCCAATAACCGATCGGAACAGCGGAGGTGGGACACTTCTGTGGACGATGCAGCAGCAACCTGTTTCCCACTAATTAGTGACAAGATATTGAATCGAAGGGGCACTTGACATATTTTCTATGCTTCAACATAAAAAAATACACGAGTCCATGTCTCTCATTTGGAAAATCTGGTTTGGGTGTGTTTATGAGGGTTTTTTGTGGTTGATTTCTTTTTGATTTGACTGGTCACACGTCAAACGTCAAACGTCAGTACTGTGTGCAATGCGAGGTTCTTATGTGGTACACACCTTAATGGATAACCAACCCTTTTCTCTTTAAAAAAAAGTACTCTAATAATCTTTATAATACTTTGTTCCACGATTGGTAGGGGTAGAAGAAAAGAAAAGGAAAGAGAGAAGGGAATTCGGAAAATTCTTTTCTAGTTACTCCATTTGTGAAATAATTACATTTGGATTAATCTGAACCACACAGTTTCAAATTAAATTCAAACAGTGTAGTTCTGATTCATCCACAAACCACAAATGAGATAACCATGTATGAAGTTCCGGGGAATTCCGGCGGCACAGCTACAGTATTATTAAGGTTATTAGAGATCTTTATTTTCAAAAGGAAAAGGGTCGGTTATTAATTAACCGGATGGCACCCCACTATTTCTCCCACAGGCACCCACCAATTTACAAAATGATAATTTATAGCGGCACCACACTAGTTATTTTACTCATACTTATATCTATTTTGAGGTGATTATTTATAGAGAGGCACCACAATAGAGAGTTATTTTACTCATACTTCCTATCTATTTTGACACCACACATCTAACATTACATGTCACTATATCCAAATTTATTTTGTGCACATCTCGCGATATCCAGTCACAAATAATAATGTTGACATCTAACATTACATGTCACTATATCCAAATTTATTTTGCTTTTTCCAGTCTTTAATAATGTTGAATAACTTTATTATTGAAAAAATACAAACCCAGCCGGTTTTTGAACCGGTTTTTGGCGCACCGACGAAGGAATCCTCTGCCTAGCTCTAATGAAGATGTTCTTTGGCTCTTCAGATATGTTTTGAGTAACTTCCCTCACCACTTTTCTCCATCGCCGACGCTGTTGAAGAATCTTAAATTACACAGCCGCCAGAAGCCATAGGTAGACTTCATGGTTAGGTGGCTTTTGTAATGTGCTTTTTGGTTGCATTTCCATGGAAATGGGCAAGTAGAAGAGAATGATAAGTTCATGAATAAATTCTATTGAAGTCGAGGTTGGCCGATTTGAGAATCTCCGGTGGTGTTGTTGTTTGGTTTTTTTTTTTTTTTTTTTTTTTCTAAAGTTGCAGTGTTCATATGGATCAACTTTCTGAGTGTGATATGATATTTATTTTATGCTTGCAACGATTTAATCCTGCAAGTTAATTTGTTTCTTGGGGCGGGTGGTGAAGTGGGCGGAGGGACGAAGATGAAATAAGGTGAAGATGAACCGGAGGAGAGGATGATAATTTTTTAGAGTGGATGTAGTAAAAAAAAATGTGGTGTAAGTGGTAAAATTGGTAAAGTTGTAATAAAAAATGTGGTGCCAATAAAGAGTCTAAAAATGTCTTTAAAAAATGTGGTGTCATAGTAGACTTTAATAAGATTGTGTGTGGTGCCTTTTAATCTGTGGTGCTCGGGTAAAATAGGTGTGGTGTCAATAACGATCTCCTATTATTATTTGTAATTATTTGTACTATTTGTAATGATCTTGTATATACTCTAAATACCTAGAGAGTTTTAGAAGCTTATGTTGTAATTATTTGTAATATTTGTAATGATCTTGTATTTACTCCAAATACCTAGCAGAGAGTTTTAGAAGCTTCTGTTGTACAAATAATAATATTATCCTCTATTACTCAGGTGATGTGTAAGGTTAGTGTAATAACAAATTGTCATCATAATTGATGCGGACAACTTTTATATCACTCGTAACGGTTGTGCGATAACGGGTGTCACAACACACTTCTACACCATTGATTATTAGTTATAAGGGTCCTGAATCATGATCAATGGTGCAAAAGTATTGTGTCACTCGATAGGGCAAAACCGTCGTGATTGTAGACATTTTACATAACATTAATCATGTTATGACTGATATCAATCAATATATATATATATATATATATATATATATATATATATATATATATATATATATATATATATATATATAGGCAGGGCAGACACAGGCCCCTAGGCGAGGGAGACGATACTATAAAATCCCACATCTATAAAGTAATCGAATGTTTATCCACATATAAAAGTGAGACGTAAATGTATTGTCAACTCGAGTTAGCTCTTTTAGACCAAGAAAGAACGACATTCTAAGTAATTGACCGGATCATTTATGACACATTTAACGCTATCAGACTCAGAGTCTGGGGCGTTACAGATACAATAGCCAATAGGGGCTTTTCCTTTACAGTCCGACAAGTACATTTTGATTGAATAATAAATATAACAAAGAAAATTGTCTTCAATTTATATCTAAAAGTTATGACTTATCCCACTTTTTAACATTGATTTGACAATAATAATATGATGCAACAATGTGGTTGGCTTCACAATTAGGTTTATATTGTTTTTATTATAATAAAATTTCTTAAAATATATTTTGGTAATGATTAGTAAAAAAAAATGATAAAATTATTCGATCATATTATGTTACAACAGGGATATAGGAACAAATATATATATTAGAGAGGCAAATAAAATACATCTTATATATACCAGTGTATTTCTCCTACCCAAGGGAGGCGACTGCCCCCTACCCTTTGGTGTAAATCCGCCCATATATGGAGGCACGGCAGAGGCACCAACAACTGTCACTATGCATCATCATCAACGAGAATGTCATCACCTCCGGCCACCCCCACTCTTCGCAACCATGCTATACTACCCGGGAAATCTTAGCTAGGGAGCCTTTAATAATATCACACAATATTTATCGTGGCACCATGTCGGGATATGTGGTTCAACTTGTTAGAGGTCAAAATCTTTGACCCTTTTTTAGCGGTTAAACCTCATTGTAGTGTCTCGAAACTCGAAAATATGTTTGACGTGATGTCTCAAAATATGTTTAATGTAATGTCATTAAAGACTCGTGTTTCCGATGAGATCCACTTGCATTCAATTATAGTACGACATGTAGTATTAAACACAGTAAAAAGAAGCTTATAAGCAAAATAGGTTACCAGAAATACACATGTCATGTGTCGTATTTAATTGGATGCCAAGTGAGGACACCTCATAGGGAACAATTATTTTCACCCACACGAACTTACCGACACAACACACTTTCTATGCACTACACTGAGTCTGACATTTTGAAAGTGAATTCTTAAGCCAAGAATTCTTTCTGACCTTCAATCGTAAGAATTGATCTTGAGAAAGTCGATTATTGACTTAAAAAATGACTTTCAACAGAAAGTGAATTCTTAAGCCAAGAATTCTTTTTGACCTTCAATCGTAAGAATCGATCTTGAGAAAGTCAATTATTGACTTAAAAATTGACATTGAATAGATCGATTCAGTATATGCGAGGCAAGTGTTGTGCATCCGTAAAATCGTTGGAGTGAAAATAAAGGCTGGGTTATACATTCTTGATCCTAGTATATAGATCAAGTGATTGATCTATTCTACATATATATGCTGGCTTTTCAATTTAATTTACAGCACATCAACGCCTATAATTCCATACACCCCAACCGGACCAACGGGTTATGGAACCGAACCGCCAGACTACGGTTCCAAACCAACAGGAAGTCCCAACTCAGCAGACAAGTCATCATCCGAGTAGTCACTTTCAATGGTGACGATGATATGATGCATGGCTGATCTCTCTCTGATAGATTTGGGGTAGTGGGGTAAGGTAGGGTGGATGGGGTGGGGGTAGCCAAACATTGGGATGGGGTGAAAATCATTCCATTATGGCGAAACAAACAAGCCATCAAACGTGTCAAGGGTCAACTATCATTTAATACAAAAATCAGGCACAGCATGCAAGTTATTTTCGGAATACACAAAATTTATGACTCATACACCTATTGATATGATAATGCCACATCAGAAACCAGCTGGTCCTGAAAATCTGTCCACCTGGACGCTTCTTGACTCACGTCATCACTCCTTCAATTCATTCTCAGTGAAAAGATCCTCTTGAACAGGAACATCTTTCAGCTGTTGAGATGAAACTACATCTGCAATAGCTCTCCTAGCTGCAGATGCCTGCTCATCGTCAACTGCCCCTGTTAATTCACTTGGTCCTTCAACGTCCTCGTCTTCTTCTTGCTTTGGCGGTGGAACAAAGAAAGGTATTTTACCCCTCTGCCAATCCTGGAGAATCATCTTCGCAGCTGTCATCAAGTCCGGTTCTCCTCCCTGGAAAAAGAATTAGATATCACATTTACATATATAGTTTCATATGTCAATGAATCGATTAAATGAAACATCCAAAAACCTTTCTATTAGTGGTAAGGTTTAGAGGATAACATTTGACCAAGTTCTGAATCTTGTAACTTTTACCTTCAAAAGTTTCCCACTGGACTTGCATAGTTGGAAAAGAAAGTCATTGTCATCTTCCCTGAGAATATATCAAGGGGTTTGGCAACTTTTAGATATTTATAAATGTCATGTTGTATGTCTCAAGCAGATGGAATCGACATTTGGCTCAGTCTTAATAACAAAAGAAAACGATAAGCTACTATCTGGGCACCCCGACTTGATGTCACCATTATCACGAAAATAGTGAAAATTAATGTAAACACGTTCAACAATATTTCCCATTGAGGTCTCAAAGATTGACCACAAAGAATAGCCATGCACTACATCAACAACACAATGAACTCCAAACAGAAAAACAACATGCCATGGAGAGGGGAGGGGAAGAGACAGGACAAACCATAAAAGTAGAAAGCATACCAATCTTTTATTTTGTATGCTCTCTGAAGGTGCTCCTTCTTTACACGTTTCAAGACTTCTCCAATGTGCTCAGAAGCATCCTGCAAATTGGCTACACGCACCTGCGAATAAAAGTTTAGCAATTTAACTTCGATATATACAAGTATGTATATTAATACTTGCAGGACAGTGGCCCTCTTCCATGCTAGAATGCAATATTGTGCTAGCAATTTCACAGCACAATGCAAACAATGAAGCAAAAGCAACATATATATATATATATATATATGATGCTTACCACACCCTTCAATACAATATCAGTTTCAGAGTCCTTATTCTGGTAAACAACACCAGGGCAATCAATCAAGAAGATCCTTTTAGTGAGCGTGATGTACTGCCACACTTTAGTCTCTCCAGGAATAGGAGCTACCTTGCAAACCTGATTTCAGAAACAGAAAACACCTACTATGTCATAATCGAGGTCTGTTACAAATTTCAATACAATTTTCATAACCATTATTAGGAGACCAAAAAGGACATGATAAGTCGGCCAAGTCTGTTTTAAAACTGAACAAGGATATCAGCCAAACTACTTTGAGGAGTTGTCAATAAATATTTATTCCACAAAGTAAAAAATGCTTCAAAAAAAGGCAGTAAATGAGTTAACAGATTAATACATTCTTAGTCCGCAGTGTGTTGATAACTGAGGACTTTCCAACATTGGGATATCCAACAAACCCCACAGATATTGCTTGCTTGTCACTCTTCAGTCTTGCGAATTGTCTCAGAACTGATAGCAAGGATCCCTGAAACAAATAGCCAAGGAATTTAACAGCATAATAATGTTGATAAATGTAAATATGCAAATCGAGAATGCGTGATGATGATGTTGTAAAATAGAGTTAGAACTTCTTAGCAAAAAGGTGGAAAACAGAAAAACATTTGTACCTTGCCAAAGGACTTGGTAACGCTAGCATGAAAGGCCAAAGCTGGATATTCCTTTGACAATATCCTAAGCCATCCTTTTGTGACCCAAGCAGGGACCAAATCACACTGTTAATAGCAGTAGCCAGCAGTCAGAAAGCAATAAAACGTATACAAGTGATATGCACAAAAGATTATAGGACATCGACCTTATTTAACAGCAGAACCATATTTTTGTGCTTACAATGCTCCTTCAAATGCTTCTCCAAATGGAAGCATCTCGTACCTTGAGGGTCTCGAGCATCCAAAACCTGATCGTACAAAACATGTCCAGCATGAATGAAGTAAAAAGCTTTGTAACATATCGGCCTTCAAGCTAGGAGTAGACAATCAAATAACAAAGTCCCTGATTATTAAGTCACTTCATGGTGTCCTATCCATTTTGTGCCTACGTCAATAACTCCCTCTGCCTACACTCCTTAGAAACATGTCAAACACAGACTTGTTCATATATATAGTTAACTTGTAAATCTTCTTAGTAGGCACTCTCATGCCGTAGGAAGCCACCTGGCCATTTTCTCTGCCTTGCCCCATCTCCAAGTGTCACTAACTTAACTCTTGGCTTGGTGTCGTTTTAACAACTATGACTCCTACTGCAACTTTGATATTAATCTAAGTCTGATCATCTAGCAACACTAATTATGCAGTGCTTAAGAACATAATAAAGCACATAAATGTACAATGTTTATGGCGCAATGATCCCTAATACCATTTTTACACCAATATATGCCGATGTATAGTTTACAATGACCAGTCGCCAAAGCTTGATGCTTGCCCATGGAACATGCATACCGAGTCCACAATAAATGAATATAGAAAGGAATGAAAGCAGCAAATGGCAAAAACAAACCTGGACGACCACATCTGAAGAGTCGATCACTTTGTAGAGTTCTCCCCATATTCTTTTACTCTGACCCTTCTCAAACATATTATGCCGAACACGATCCCTGAACCCATCTTCATTTTCTTCTACAGATGCGCTGGCACCATGCTTCTCTTCAAAAGCATCTGCATGGCAAACGTACCAAAAATCAACCATGATACAACTGCAATAATATACACCTGATGTGTACCATCAATTACACTGCATATACAAAATTTCCTGGACAGAGGCAAGTACAACTTTTATAGTACCTTGCGTGCCATCAGCCTTCTTAACTAAAGACTCGTAATCTGAAGCCAATAGCTTGGGACGCTTTCTTTTTGTCTTAGGTCCAAAGGCGTCAGAAAAGGGTTCCCTGTCTAGAAGATGAACCCTAGATTGCTTCACAAACGTTCCGTGGGAACAACCAAAAGAAGGGTAAAGTCAAAAACAATTAACAGAACATTAAAGAATGATTAAAAACTGAAAAATTAAAGCTGAGCACTGAAGGGTGAATATATCCAATACCTTTTGATGATGATCATTCAAAAGCGATAGTGGCAGTTTCCTTTCCTTCAGAATTACATTATAATTACTCGAGAGCCTACTCTGCAGCTCCTCACGGAAAAATTCAAGCTCTTGCTGATTCACTACCCTAGTATTCCCTATCAGATTGAAGCGAACGAGGCAGCACGTTTAATTTGCATGTAACAAAAGATCTTTATGAGAGAAAGCAATATACTTTTGCATACCAAACCATCGGCGATCAGGTTGAATTCTAGTCGATGGCAATTCCTTTGACTGCAAATCGTGCTTTAAAATATTTCCCTTCGGGTCGCGCTTTGGCCTCGTATTGTACATCTTGAGCCGCCGGACAGTGGCGGCACTGCGGCCACCTTTGTTTTTAGAGATATTCGCATCTCTGTTAACATCCAGCGAATGCTTCGGCTTTCCTGATACGTTCACGGATTTCTCTTTCCTCTTAGCCATTTCTGAAGATTTAATACAGCATGTTAAAAACCTTTTATGTTTTCACATTTTGACTAATAAAGAAGTAATAGAAGTCGTTTTACAAGCAAACACAAACAAATCCCATATCCAGCCTTTGAAAATAACAAATCCCCCTCTTCGGATACATGACACATTACCAGACAGTAGTATGCATAAGAGCTAAACACATTCACATTTCTCACCCAAAACAAAAACCGTAGCTAAGCAGATACTCAAAGACAAAATATTTAATACTTAATTTTCCTGATGTTATCACCATCCCCCAACAAACAAACAAACAAAAAACAATCAAGGGGTCATACATAACCAAGCAAAAAAGCAAAACATCAATGCCTCGTCATTTTAGAAGTTGCAGGTTTATATAAAACATTCCTCCAATTAAGAACCTCAAACATCCTTCTAGTTCACCTTGTGCTTTTCAATACTAGCTCAGTCAATTCGCACCAATTTGCAGGGATTTATCAAATTGAACAAACAAAAAGCTACCAAATTACCTGAATAAAGAAGATGAGGCTGAAAGATATGACTTTGTGCGTCTTCAGCCCTGAGGTGTAAACAGCAGCGTTGTGGAAGATGAGGGGAGGAACTAGGGTTATGATTTGGGAATTGGGAGAATGTAATAATATGATTAAATCTAAAAATAAAAATAAAAAACATTAATCCTTTAAAATAAATATGGAAAATATGAAAAATAATAACGTGCTATTTTTTTAAAATAGAATTTAAAAGAATAGAATATTAATCTACGATATAAGTACGAATAACGTTAGAAAATCGGGAAGAGGTTCATTCCACACATCCAATAAAGATGTCGATATACCATAACTAAAAGAAGTGCAGCTCCATTTCGTTGCCTTCTCACAAAAATAAAAAAGGAAGTAGAAACAAAAGCTGCTAGCAACGTGCGACAGTCCTTGATAATGCTGCCAACCGGAGACTTCAGAGGGATAATTCAGACGAAAGTGGATCAATTGTGACTTGTGAGTCTCTCTTGAAAATGACTCTAAAAAAAAACCCAAGTGAATGCAAATGCCATAACATGATACATAGCAAGGGTCTCGCTAATTAGCACTTCGAAACTCTCCTCCAACTTTCTTGAAAAGCTACGTATGATCCTGTCATTTGCATCGCAGAGAATTCCTCCTGCTGCACTTGTCACCAAAAACATCTATGTTAAATTTGAGCATGCCATGACTATGGGAGTCCATTTGACCTCCATTGGGGCTCTTGAAACATTGATCACGTTACTTAGCATGCACGAAAGGAACTCGCCCGCTTCAGCCTTTGCCGGTGCCACAATTTAATTTGTGCGCGCTAATCGTCCTTCAAGTAGCACTCATTGCGTGTCTACCATTAAGTGCACCGTATGTTGCTTCCGGTCTACTACGAGGAAGAAGCCATATTGGTGGTTAAATTATATTTCTGCTCAAAAGCCAAATGACATCATGATTTCACCGAGTAAATCCCATTTGTAAAAAAGTGTCATATTAATATGTCTTCCCTTAGACCCAGTGATAAAGAAATCGATAAAATATTCTCCGCTTCGTATGGATTGAAAATATCACAAATATATCCTTCCTCCATAATTAAGTGTCGGAATAATTGAAATACTTACCTTTCAGTCTGGGAGAGTGTCCAAGGGGGGATGAGTGCAAAAATCTAGAAGAGCAAGGATCCACGAGTCGTTTAGAATATCAATATTGTCACATGTGCACACTCTCCAACAAAGACCTTTGAAAATGAGCTAGCTCTTTCCCAATCATGACACTCTGCCGAATCATTGAAGGATGACCAATGATAGTAGCAGATTTAAAATCAATAACTTCAAAGTATTTTGCTTTAAGAACATTCGCTGAAATATACGTCATAATCCTCCAAACTTGTTTGGCAAATAAGGCCATATTAAAACACTCTAAATCACGAAAGTCAAGCCCGTTTTATGTCTTATATAGGCAATAAGTCTCTCAAGAATTTCAATGTACTTTTTTACATCTTTCTAAGAAACCTCCAAAAAAATTGTCTAGTTAATTTCTTCAAATGAGTGATAAGAGATTCACTACATCACATATTGTGAGAGGGCCTGAACGACGACTTTGATTAAGATCTCATTCCCAGTAGGCAAAAGTAGTTTACTTTTGCCATTCCATCCGTTCAATTTATTTTTTACTCTCTCATTAGTGTACCCAAAAATCTCTTTTTTTCGACCGTCCAACAATTAAGGGCAGACCCAAAATTTTTTTTGCGCCACCATCTAGATGGATTTTCAATAAAGAGGACAATTCAACCATTGTTGTTGTGCTGATGCATTTGCTGAAAAAACTAGAAGATTTGTTCAATTTTATTTTGTGCCCCGATAAAACATTCTACAAGAAGTTGGGAGACCAAGTGACATGAATATTGTGTACCTACCGTAAGGAGCAAACTGTCGTCTCTGCAAATAAAAAATGAGCAAGATCGAATGTGTTCTACTTGCCAAAGAAAACACCATGCATAGAATTATTTTTAGCTGCCCTCTGAATCACCGAATAAAACCCTTCCGCACATAGAATGAACAAGAAAGGTGAAAGAGAGCCTTCTTGTCTAATTCTTATGGTAGCCTGATCGATGGCGTCAGTTCATATTATATTAGTTATGAATTAATTGATCACTAGGGGGTTGATGGTAAATAAGGATAAGATGTTTCGAGAAGGGTTTACGGAGATATCCCGAATTGAAACGAACAGTCTATGGAGGATTTATCCGTATGTAATGATTATATCAGTGGACGCTTATCAACTCATAGTTGAGTATAAGTTATCATATTCGGCAGAGTTCAGTTTCGGGTTTATGGTGGTGTAATCCCGGAATTAATAGATTGAATATAATTGTTCGGTCTAACGAATAATTTTATTTAATTTATTGTAGCTACTGAATATGGGTTCATGGTTCCCGACGTGGCTCCTAATATAGCATATACGTTTTCTCGTCGTTTCACCTCAATTATAATTAAATGGTTGGATTGGACTATTTAATTGATATGTGGATTAATTGTTTAGTTAGACTAGATAATTAAATACATGAAAAGAATTTTTTTGTGGACTCTGCCCAATTTAATGGAAGAATGCATGTGACCTATTTTCTAATAGGTTTGGCCGCATTTTCCTTATTATTATTATTAGGATATTTGTTTTCTTGATAATTATAATATATGTGATTAAATTATTTATTTGTTAAATAATTTAAGGAAAAGAAAATCTTTTGTATATCCTAATTAATTTAGGAATATTCTGGATTTATCTTTTTAAGGAAAAAGATTAATTTAATTGATTTTGTATTAATTAAATAAATCCTTGGAGGACAATGATTTCTCTCCTATATAAAGAGAGTACTCTCAAGCCTCATATCACATGATAATTTCAACACAAAAGTGCAAGTACATGGCTTAGATTTTTCGGCCAAAAGTACTAGGGTTCGAATTTAGAAAAACTTCGGGTTTTTCTAAGGTAGCATATCAGGAGGTCCGGCGGCTTGAAACACCATCCACCTGGTGGTGTTTGGAGACACACGTTGGAAGACTATGGCTTCTCATCTAGCTTGGATCTTGGATTGAAGATTGTTCTTGGAGTTTATTCACCATAAACTGGTAAGCAATCTAACCCCCTCGTAGGTTAGATTTATTATTTATGTATTTTGATTGTTTAGATCTAGATCTTGTACTTTCCGCTGCGTAATCGGGTGGATCTTTGATCCATCCGGAGATATTACATCCCATAAGTGGTATCAGAGCCTTTGATCTATCAATCAAAGTATGTGAATTTTAGATCTAGGAGTGGAAAAGCATGTTTTAGATGTTTTTTTTATTTCGTATGTATTTTTTACATGAATCGAAATATATATCATGTTGTATGCTTGTGATTGTAGTGGTTGAAGAGATGGATTGAGGTTGGTATAGTTTACTCGTTAGATCTATTGTAAACTCATATAAATTCGTTTATATGACTATAGGAAATTTTGTAATTTTAGTTTCCTAGAAGTAGATCTGTTTTGTTGTTGTTCGGTTTTTTATTTATTCCCGGAGATTGAGCCGTTGAAACAACAATCCCTCCGGTCAGAATGAAGAATAAAAGTTGAAAAACATGCCCTCAAAATTTCGTGACGATCAAAGTTCATTTGGATGTCCGATCGTCGATAAAACGCAGCAGCAGCAGATTAAAAAATAGTAAACCCTAGTAAGGGTTTGTTTATTTTTTTTTATAGGTTAGATACGGGGGTACCAACGATCCATCTCGGTATTTATTTTTCCGTATCTTTTTTCGTGTATGATCGAAATTATGTGATAGAAACCGGAAAATTGCCATGACATGCATCATATCATGAATCCACTCCAATGCATACATGTAGCTAGTTTATTTCGAATAAATTAGGCATGTATAACTCGTATAATTAGTTAAAAGCTTTTTTAATTAATATGTGGTAGTTAATTAAATAAGTAACTAATTATAAAAACTGAGACCCTGGTTTTGTCAATCGTTACGATTTTAGTGATAGATTTTCGGTGAATCCCACTTAGGTAAATCATTCAGTTTTCGGTAATAGCTTCTCGATGAAGCCACCTTAAACAGAAACGAGATTACGCTTTGGTTGACAACATAGAAATCGGAATCTTAGTACATGGGTTCGGAAATGGTCTAACCATGGTTGGGCAAGTTCAACTGAGCTACAGCTCGATTGACTCCCCTCCACGTGTGACGTTTGCATGGGGGTTCAACAAGACTTAGCATATCCGATAAGCCTTCGGGCTACACGGGACTTTTATTTCCGGATCCGACCGACAGTCACATATGTTCCAACGAATAAGACGGCGTAGGCTTGCCTACTTAACCGACCCTGTTCGGAGTACATGATTTATTGTTTCTTATTGTCAAGACCGAAACTGTAATTAGTGAACCCACCACTTTTTCAAGTTATTGAGTGGGAGCGGGGAAGGCGACAGCCAACCCCACGGCCTCTACTATAGATGCAAGCATGTGAGAGAAGGGTGACGCCTCGAGCCACTTTGATTTCGGCCCCCTACGATTGGTGTTCACCCCTATCAAAATTCAAGGCTTGGTTTCCGAAAGGATAGGATTTCGGGTACTCGTTGAGTCACTGACCGATCCTGTGGCGGCACACTCGGGGCGTACTTTGAGATCTGATATAGTAGGTCACACTCTTTATGGATATTTTCGAAATATCTAGGCTAGAAAAAGGAAGGTAATCAATGATTAAAGACCGGGATGTCTGATTCCCGTGGGATATCTGATTCTCAAAGTTTAATCATTGAGAGAGATTGTCTCAGTTTCATCGTCGCCTCTTTGACTGACCCTGCGGCGGCACTGAGGTGTGAGATTAAATCCTTGGAATGGTAGGATATACTTTTTTATAGTTTATTATTCCTAAAATAAAAATCTAGTAGTGAAAAATTATTTTTGAATTTAACTTTCTGTCATGTTTATTTTACAACTTTAATCTCTAGGCTACTAAACTGTTAGTAAAAGGATTTCATTAAAAATGTGGAAGTAACAAGTACGTTGTAATTATCAAAAGAATGCAGTTAATTTTTCGAAAGAGGTTTTTTACCCTTGAGCCTTTAAAAACTTAAGTGACATAGTATTGGTATGTCACAGATATCACTCGTGTTGAACGAGAGACGACCATACTTAGTTTACAAAAGATGATATCAGACTATCAGACAAATTCATTTAGTGAATTTTAAAAGTGTAATTACACAACAAATTTCTAAATTGAAAAATTGGAAAATCATATACCTAAGGCGTTGCTAGTTAGACGATATTTCGAACCGATAAACTAGTGGGAGCCTTAGCCTTATGATTTGTTGTTTATCTGAATCATTAGAAATATGTAATAGACTGCACAGGAGTTTCTCCATTTATCGGAAAAACAAGAATAAAGCGTTGCTAGTTAGACAGTATTTGGAACTGATAAACTAGTGGGAGCTTAGTATTGAGTGATTTTCTAATCTTTGAAAAATCATAAATACCAAGTGTTGCTAGTTAGACGGTATTTGGAACCGATAAACTAGTGGGAGCTTTGGTATTATGATTTGTCGATTAGAAAAATCAAATAGTCCAAGCAAGTAACACATCATTAGACATCCCACAGTTCAAGAGTAGTGTCTACTCAAACGAACTTCTAGTTCAAGACTGTTTCCATTTAAGGAAAGTCGAGAATGAGAAAGAATGTTTATACGTGTTAGTCATCTAAACTAACCAGTTTTAAGGCTAAACCGGAAAATTAATAAATTGGAAATTAGATGATAAGGAAAGTGATTTCGGCTCACTGACCAATGCATCCTTAAGAATATTCTAAAAAGCTAAGTTCTTTGGAAGAACTAGGTAGCTTTGCATTAAACGATAAATAAAATAGACAACGGGCAGTTATTTCAGCTAGATTAGTGGGAGTGATATAAGGAGATGAATCTCGGATTCAATCCTTGAATATCACAGAAAATTCATTTTCTGTTTCGGATTCGCTGGAACGAATGCATTCATTCTCAATAGGATAATTTGTTTGTCTTTGTTAGGAAATCACTAGTTTAACGCAGCGGAATTTAAAATTTGATTTCCTTTTTCTAGATCGTTCTTCGTTTAATGCAATAAACACGTTAAGTAGTTTGACGGTTATACCTCAGATGATCTATAAGATCGTCGCTTTGACCGCCAACGGAGAGTAGTTCAATGCGCAAGCCGTCCACGCGTCCGGCCTCTATCGCTAATCCACACGAACCCCTTGACGGAATCCTCATTGGATTGCTATCGGAAAAACTCCGGCTGCTAGACCGGACCATTTTCTTCCCTCACAAACTCACTATGGATAGCTCTCTATTTTACACAAGAACTATGAGCTCTTGCAATTGTGTTGTACAAAAGGCTTGACACCCACTTCCTTTATATAGAGGGAAGTGGCGCCTATATATGTGTGGAAGAGAAAAACATTTTCCCAATAAAATAAGGAAAATCAACTAGATTGATTTATCTCTTTAATTATAATTTATTTTGCCAATATCTTATATTGATTATAATTATCTTATTACCATAAATCTAATTTCCAAAATCAATTAATATCTTATATTAATATTATGGCAATCTTATTAATTAAAGTGCACAATCCAAGTGTATCCTATACACTTAAATGTGGCGCCCCAAAAGTCAATGAATCGACTTCCGGAATATTCTTTAATTAATATAATTTATATATAATTAATATCTTGTATTTTATTTATTCATAATAAATAAATACCACCATATTAATTTACCACTATAACCTTTATAGTCTAGAGATAAACTTTCCTTATTTGGTTATCAACTATAACCGCATTTTAATCCGACTCGATGTTCATATGTGTGTGACCCGATAAACTTCCGAATATGTTGGCCGTAGACACAAAGTGCAATTTACTAAAATGCCCTTCATACCTAACGATCACGGGATAGCGTCTAGCAACACACCGTGACCCCCAATTATCGGAAGAGTCAAAAGCAATGACTACTACCTTTCATGTGAAGCAGTTACCGTGTAACTTACAATCCTATCGCTGTAATAATATCCATACGATCGTATCTCAAGTGTCAATACATTGACGATCGTATCTTATAATCTGGATATCATGCTCTCTTGGAATAACACATTTACTCCCACTTTGCAAAGATTCCTTATAAGAAGGCCATTTCGGATATTCAATCCCAATCATAGGATACGCGATTCCCGGACGACCAATCATGTATACTCCGCATGCTTCAATATCATACCCAATCACTACCGCATGATCGCCCCGTGGTTAGGAGAAATATCAATAGTGTCAAAGCATGACAATCCACACCGTGATGCCATGAAGACTCGGTCGAAGGATAATTACACAACCGCCACATAGTGTGACACTTAATGTAAGTGGGTCGATCTAACGTCGCGCATTCTCTAATACACGTCCACGCACGGTCCAAGTGTCTCTACACTTCGATGAGCGAGATCTATCCTACCTTCTAAAAGATAGAAGACATCCAAGACGTGCTTAGTCTGATTATACTATCAATGTCCCATTTGATAATACATAAGACTAGAGACATTTAAGTACCAACCTTGTTATAGTGATTAGAGATCTCATCAACCATAATCACTATCATGGTTTCTCTATCACAGATTGATACTAGGGACGTTACTATATATATACAACAAATAATTTGAAGATAAACAATATATAATAACATAAGTGCTTTTATTAATCATAACAAAGTTATTACATGAACTAGATAGACTGTAAATGACCTGACCCGGTCGGATCCGGTCCAACCCGATTGGGTTTAGGACACCTTTCCAAATTGACGATGAATATAACATTCGTAGCACGAACCCAAGACTTGGACTTTTGTTTGATAAAGTCAGAACCACTAAGAAATGCTGAATAGGTATATGTAACACATCTTAAACAATATAAACGCAAATGGTTTCCGTATTTAGATAAACACTTCTTTATATACTATTAATTAGTGCATATTCCCTAAACGACAAGATCTGCAGACTGGCTTAGGGTGATTCCTATCTCCTAGTCAAAGGAACCCTGTCTCAAAGGAACAATGCCTAAGTTTCCTTTCAATCAGGAACGGGTAATAGATTTAAAGAAGTAACGTAGCTTGTTCATAACAACCTTCGGGATCATATGAAAGGTACAAGCTAGTGGGAGCTTTTGAAGCAGTGACATCTTGTCTGACAACTATTCGAGACTCCGGTAAGTTTATCCTAAATATTTGGAGGAAATCTCATATTTCACCAGAGATAGAGTATTCCATACTCAGAAATAGGTTATTGCGTAGTCTTCGGGACTGATGCTCGGCCTGCCTCCCAGTGAAATGTTTTCACTAAGGGATACACCATAAAATTTGCCTTATATAGTTATTGAAGTGCTACGATACACTACTTAACTCATTTAAGATATTAGTTGCAATAATAACGGCTTACATATGAAAGGTATTTTTTTTTTTGAAAAATGGTCCTATCCGCCGGATATTGCTGACTGGACATCGGAATCTTTTAAAATTGCTAACGTGGCTGCCACTAAGGTCCATGCTACTGCTCCGGTGAGGAAATTTAAATTGCTAACGTGGCTTCCACGTGGGATCCCACGTGGCTTGTGGGATCCCACATGGCTTGTGGGTCCAACTTCTCCTCCATTTACTGAAAATAAAAATTTGTTGCAAGAGAGATTTGAACCAACGAACTAATGGTAAAATACCAACCACCTTTCTATCCAAGCTATAACTTCATATATATATATATATACACACACACACACACATTTTGACACAAGTTATTACTTATGACAAAAGCATTCCTTTGGCACATTGTATGTGCCTAATTTAAATAAACTAATTTACAAAATTCCTTTAATTGTAGATGATATATATATATATATATATATATATATATATATATATATATATATATATATATATATATATATATATATATATATATATATATATGTCTAGTATGTCTATGTACAATGACTATTTGACCATTGATTAACGTTATGATAAAAAAAAGTGCAAAATGACCCATAATAAACATTAAAGGAAGTTGATGCATAAATGACAAAAATAGCCCCACCAGGAATTGGATTTTGATTGCTGGTGTTCAACCAGATGTGAGGCCTTGAGACAAATAGAGGCGAGAGAGTTAAGAATTCACGCAATAATTTTTTTTTAGTTTTTATAACTTATTATTATTATTATTATTAGGGAAGAGGCGCAGAAGGACAAAAAAAAATGATAAATGGTCTGGAAGACAAATTTCAAAATCGAGAGATTAGTAGGGACAAATTGCTAATATAGTGACAAAAATGCCTTTTATAATTTTAATAAGAATAACAAAGAAAAACAAGTAGTAACAACCCATAAAATGTCGTAACATCCAATGAAAAATAGTAACGGCCTAAAAACAAGTAGTAACAGCCTCGAAAAATGTCGTAACACCTAATGAAAAAGAAGTAACAGCCTAAAAACAAGTAGTAACAGCCCATAAAATAGTAAAGTACATCAAAAAAATGTAGTAACGTTACAAAATTAATAATAACAACCCTAAACTTTTTTTAAAAAATCAACCAAAAATAAATAAATAAATAAGAACAGAGATAGAACAGCCTGCTTCAAATTCTTGAATCAAGAAATAAAAAAATAAAAAATCAAACAGCCTGCTTCAAATTCTTGAATCAACAAATAATTGACCATAAATGGAATCAACAAATAAGAACATAGATGAACACCGGCGGCAGCAGCAGCAGCAAGGATTCCGACCACCACCAGTCGTCACCACCAATCGATTTTGGCCCCAGGACGATTCTGGTGCAAATCTTCCATGGCCCCAATCACAACGCCGCCGCCGCCGCACTCTCTCTCTACCGCCCCAAACCTCCACTCTCTCCGGTCTCCTCCCGTTTCTTCTAATCGTCCGGCAAGACTCCTGGTTGCTCAAAATTGCGTATCTGTTCTTACCAAAAACAGATTAGTCACGAGGTCAAGAGAAGGGGACATGGGAGGCATAAAATATGCAAACGATTTGCAGAGAAACATGGATGTTTCATAGGTTTAAAGAAGAGAAGAAGACAGAACCAGGCTGCCGTTTCTTTTGCAAAGGAGTCCCGGTCGAATTAGGGAGAGATAAGAATTAGAAAAAGGGTATATTAGTAAGTTTATGTATGTTTTGTCCTGATTAATTAGCAATGTCCTTACATCCTGGTTTCTGTATTAATTTGTCCTTCCCGACAAAAACCTATTATTATTAATGTAAGTCGACATTACAGTACCAGAAGTGTAATAATTATAATATTTTTCTCATCTTACTGTTAATTCGTATATGTTCGGTCAACTTTTTAATTTTATAATTATTACATTAATTAATGATAATCAAATTGTATATCAAACACTATAGTCTTTTTTTAGAACCAAACATTATAGTCTAATATATTTAATCACTTTGTTTCAAAAAAATTAAATTAATCACTTTATTAATGTATATGAAAATTTTAAATCCACTTACATTTAGGGACGTGGATAGTATTATTTTTTATATTTTAAAAAAGAACTACATCAAATTAACAAGGAAAATAAGGCTTAAATCAACACATTTGACATTCTAGATCTTGAAATCATAAACGTAAAAACATTTGTAGAGGAGATTCGTCAAGAACTTGAAATGTCAAATTAAACCAAAGGAAACCATATTACTTATGCATAAGTATTAACCCGTGTCATAGTATATACATTGAAGTGGTAGCTTGGATGGAAGTGTGCTTGGTATTTTACCATTAAGTTGCTGGTTCGAATCAAGCCTGCAATTTTAAAAGATTCCGATGCCCACTCAGCAATATCCGGCGGATAAGACCATTTTTCTAAAAAAAAATTACAATTTAGATGACCATTTTCCTCACCGGAGCGTGAGCATGACTAAAATTCATACTAGGCTAAGTTAGAGGACCATTTTTCTAATTTTGCCTATAGAGAAGAGGCCCTGATCTTGGTATGTCCTCATCGTTCAAGATCTTTATGAATATCACAATCTAGCTCAATATTGTTCTATGACGATAATTATTTCATGATTTGAAAAGCAAGTCTGATTGCGACTGAAACTCGAGTCCTGAGAAAGCAAATCTGTACATTATCCGTTAAATGGCTTCTGTAGTTTAAAACTTTCATGTCCATTTAAAATTGAAATAGCACTATTATCTGATTTGCAGGTGGGTAGAATAACACTAATATAAAGGCTCAGTGATAACCAAAATAGTAACGACCAACCTTAACCGGCAAGTACCGGATCGGAAGTACTACAGTGGTGAGCAAGGTCGTATCCCACGAGAAATCAATCGAATACCAAAGTCGTCTTCGTACTTAGTTTAGGTCAATCAAATATTTGTTCATGGGAATTTATACTAAAATGATATTTAAACGAGAAGTAAAGAGATAAAGAGGCATAGCCAAATCACGATCCAATTGAATACTTTCACCCCTCTAATCGATTATTTGGGAATGGAAACTACCAACCAACCGTCCTAATGCTTATATTGACTCGTTCATGGGTGCAAACTCCTAAGATAGTACAAGACGCCATGCAACAACCTAGTACCCTTTGCCCGGTTCAACAGTCCGCCTTTAAGGATTTAACTGACCGGAACAAGATAAACGCTCTAGAGCCGCTCGATTTACACCGACAAACCTCGTTACCCAATCGATCTGAACAACTCAGTCAATTGTAAATAACGATATTAAAACCCCTTTTCCCACACCCCTTCGCAACATACATTTATAAAAGTAGTGTGTGTTCATGAATTAGGTGTACAGTCTAATTCAAACATTAAGAACAAGTTTTAAGATATGAATTCATCGATATAACAACAATTAAACACTACTCCCAATTTCATCCATTAGAGGGTGATTTCTTCAACTATCACATGGTTTGACTATGATAGAATTAGCTACTCATTACAAAGCATTAAACAACAATCAAAGAGAAATCAAAGCCATAAAACAAGAAAAGAAACTAGATTAGTGACCAAAATAAGAAGGAGATGATGTTTCTTCAAGCTTCAACAACACCTATGTCACATTGGGGAAGAAGAAGATCCAAAAGACACCAAAATCCAAGAGTTTGAGCTAAGAATCTAAGCTAGATTGAGCTTAATCTAAGCAAATTAGGTGTAGAAATTAATCTAAAGGGAAGAGGGGGAAAATTCGACCTAGGAGAGGGGTTCTATCTAAGAATATAGGGGTTGGGGAAGAGCAGCCTCAGCCAAATGCAGGAAATCGCGTTTTTGTGGTGAAAAATGCATAACGAGCCGAGCTGCCCAAAGTTCGACTCGACAGATTGTTCGGAACTAGAGTGTCTTCAGTAAATTGACCATAACTTTGCGTGTAGACCTCCGATTTGAGTGATTTAAGATGCGTTGGAAATATTATTCAATTGTCTACAACTTTCATGAAAACCATAAGTCCAGAAAATGGCTCCAACATAGCTCAAATTGCAGATAAAGTGAATGTAAGGCGTAAACACCCACTATATTTGATCTGTTTCCATCCCCGGGCTTCGGTTATGCCACTCTAAGTCTCATGCCTTGTCTTCTGGGTTCACGAGTCACTTATTTCCTGAATTTCCAAAGCACAATATACCAAGCATAATCCCGCAAGATAAATAGGGTTCGAATAGGGCCAAAACACCGTAAAATGATAAGGTTTTCCATCAATTTGATGGAGTACCTCTAAGTAAATGTACAATGCATTTTGCCCTATAAATGGTCTAAAACTACCCAATACAAGCCAAAAGTTTCATAAATGGTGGTCGAAACATGCACCGAAGCAAAGTAAAGTTGGCTCTCATCACTCAGCTTGGTGAGGGTTTACCAGAGGATGAAGGAGGACAGACGTTTGAAGCAGAAGTAGCATCCAGCATTTTGTAGATAGCGACAATTATATCATTTCTTGGTTAAATGAAACAATATTACCCATTTATGGCAGGGGCGGACCCAGCATGTTAGGGGTGGGGTGCATGAACCCCACTCAAATTTCCGGGCGAAATTACTAATATACCCATCTAATAATATTAAAGTTGTGTATGCATATTATTTCAGAAATTTTTTAATGTAATTATCCATTTAATTCAACTGGTTAAATTTTTTACATATCCTAAGGTTACGGGTTCGAAACCTGGCTCTTGCATTTTTTTCAACATTTTTTTTAATTTGGGCCACACTGGAAAAAGTTCCTGGGTCCGCCACTGATTTATGGTGTTGGCTTCATAGCTGTAACACTATGGTATGAAAGTATTCAAATATCATACACATGACATCTAATCAACTAAGAAAAAAAAGAGTGTATTGTGTACAAATAAGTTGATTCATTACTGCAAGGCACCAAACCAATTATCATGGTTTTATTCCGAATGAAGCAAATTATGAAGAAAAAATGCATATCAGATACTCTTAGGATCACATTAAAATTTAGACCAATTAAATATTGCATGTTTTGGATACCTAAATCTAACCCCACAAATTAAATGTGATATCAAAAAGACCAACATCAAAATCAAAAGTCACTCCTTCATGTCGTCTGCGGAATGTTTTTGAAAAGAAATATAAATTTTATTAAAATAATCAACAAATGAATACAAAACACGAAGAAAAAAAGTTGATAGAAATGAAAGACCAAATTACACAATATTTAACGTAATATTAGCAAATTAAGGCGTACGATAAACCTGTGCATAGTAAAAAAATAAAAGGAGAAACTTACAATACCGACTTTCAGTCTGAATTTTGGTTGAAAAGTACAAAAAGCCCAGATCAATCAAAAAATTTGGGGATACAATTAGGCATGCATGAGTTGTTACTTGTTAGGTAGAAAGAAAGCCACAGCAACACTGACCGACAAAGTTCTTGAACGGAAAGCAAAATGAATTATCAAGCTCATAATAATAAACAAATGAATTCCAATATGAGAAACGCTTACCGGAACGCAAATACATAACATCAGATAACATAGGATTAGTAAACTTGTATAGTTGTCAGTCCATGGGCGGCTCTACATTGAAGTCCGAGGGTGCGGCCGACCCCCAAAAATAAAAATATTATATGTATAAAATAGTAGCTAATTTTCTTTTCTTTTTAAACACATATATATGTGTGTAATTGACCCCATTATTTTTATCTATTGACCCCCCTGTTTTTATCTATTTGCCCCATAATTACATGTATAGAATTGAATATCTAAATATATGTGTGCTACGGAAAAAAATTGACAAATTTCTGACCCCCATGTCAAAAATCCTGCAGCCGCCCCTTGTCACGTTTGAAATTTGAAAGAGGTCAAGAGATTGAAGAACTATAATTAGAGGAATATACGGATGAAATTTGTTTTATCTGTTGAGATGTGATTTGAAAAAAAGCGGTTTAGAGTCTCTGTTGCCGAATTGGAAGGTATATAGGATTTTTGCCAGCGTTTTTCGGGGAGGTAGTTCAAAGGGTCCGTGTGGCTGTTAATTATGGGATATTTTAAAATTTTGGAGCGGGTCAAAGCGGGTAATTGGGTTACATGTTGCTTTCAAATATATATAGATATATAGATATATATTACGAGTGAAGTAACAGTAACACGTGAAATAACAATACAATAAGAATGATAGTTTCAACATATAGTAAAAATTACGAGTGAAGTAACAATGCAATAAGAATGATAAATAGTTTTCAACCTATAGTAAATAATACGAGTGAAGTAACCGTAACACGTGAAGTAACAATGCATTAAGAATGATCATTTTCAACATACAGTAACAGTTACAAGTGACTACTTCTTTGTACATTGGTTGTAACTACTTTTTTTTTGTATATGTTTCTACATGTTTAATGCGTAACTACGTTTTTGATCGTAACTATATTTTATTGATTGTTATTATTTTTGTATATGTTACTACATTTTTTTTGGCTTTGAGTACACTTTGTATGTGTAATAATTATATTTTTTTGACGTGATTACATCTTTTTAATCATTAATTTTTTTCCGGTATTTTAGATTGTGTATTAATCTGTCAAAGATCTCTCCAAAAAAAGTAGTCAAAGATATTTATGACGGCAATATATCAAAATCTGTGCATTTAAAGCTTTTTTTGGTATAAAATCAGCGTATTAACAGCAAATCAGCGCATTAAATTGTATAAAAGAATTAAATTGTAGATTTTTTTTGGTATAAAAGAATTAAATTGTAGATTTTTATTTTTATAATCGTAACCGAATTTTTAAACTAGGCGCATATCAGAGAATCCTTTTTTTTTTTTTTTTTTTTGTGACATCGCTTTTTTTTTTAAATCACAAAAATGATATTTTTGAAAGTTTACATAGGTTTTGTCCTGATTTATCATCAGTGTCTTTGCATTTTGGTTTATTTATTAACCTCTCCTTCTCGATAAAAACCTATAAGAACAACTTCATTTATTTAAATAAATTAACATTCAATCTCTTACTTTTCTCTTCACATTACATTACATCACATCACATCACATTCATACAAAACCAGATACAATAATCAAACACAATTTCAACAAAGAAATCATTTTCTGAATAAATATTAATCTAGAAAATCAATGCAAACGGACGCAGTATATTTTAATCTAAGCTCCGAAAATCCTAATTAATTTTTCTTGTCCTTTTTATTTAACATATCATTTGCTGTTTCCTGACGACATTTTCGGAACCGTAACATAAATAGCGAAATAGTGGAAATGTAAAATGGGGAAAATGGCCAATAAATATTCGTAAAAGCTTACTGCACGATAAGATCCCGATTACCCGCTTTCTCACCGGACGGCCACCGGTCTGAGACTCCCTTCACTCCAAATGGCCGATGAGCATATGGAGACCACTACCGAGGAAAGAGACCTGTTGAATCGTAGCAGGTTTCGAGGCAGATCACCGACAGCCCCTGTTGACACTCCGGCGTGGACGACTCGAAGCGGAGTGGATGTTGTTGCTAATGCTGGAAGATACGCAGACACCGGAATATATATTGGAGACGAGGAAGACGACAATGACTTTAGAGAATATGCAGATATAATCGAGCAATACTTTGGCAAAGAGGCGGAGGAAGATGAAGTGGCAATCCCCCTAGACGAGTGCTTTGACCTATGGAGTGTTAGTAATACCATCCGCAACGGAAGCGATTTTAAAGATCTAGATCTATAATTACACGTAATAAAACAATTAGATCTATTCTACAAGGGGGATGTAGATCATACCTCTTGAATCTCAAAATTCAAGTTGAAGAACCGCAAAGGATGAATGTGAAGATGTGTAGAGCACCACGATCTTCCGTACGTGTGATCCAAGCAATTCCCGGTGGAAGGAATTCTCGACTCGAACCCTTCCTATATGCTACCCGGAAAAATCTCCAAGATTTTCCCCTAATACCCCTTGGCCGAAAAAATATTTTCTTCTCCTCTCTAAGAGGTGAAGTCGAAATATGTAGTGTGTTTTAGGCTTGAGAGAACTCTCTTTATATAGGAGAGTAATCCTTGTCCTCCAAGGATTAAATAATTAAGAGATAATTATTACATTAATCCTTTTCCAAATAAAAGATAAATAAAATAATTATCCCAAACAAATTAGGATAAATCATATTATTATCTAATATTTCATGAATTATCATTTAACAAATAAAAGATAAATCACACATTAAATAATTATCCAAGAAAAACCAATTTTCCAATAATTAAATAATAACACAAAATATGCGCACCTTTTTTTTCTTTTGAAAGGTCCATGCGCACCTTCTATATATTTGACCAATGAGGTCAAAAAATCAACACACTATTTTTTTAAGTGCTCACTTAAAAATGTCTTTTTCAGTGTATTTTAATTATTTAGCCCAACTAATTTAATAGTCATTAAACAATTAATTCACATATCGCTTTAATAAAGTCCAACAAGAACTAAATTAATATTATTAGGATTCGACGTCCGAGAATAATTATGCTTATATTAGGAGGCACGTCGGGGACCATGGACTAATAATCAATGGCTCGATAAATCAAATAAATAATTATCTTACGAATGTAATAATTATATTTGATAAATCAATCACGAGAATATGCCACCATAATCCCGTGGATCGCACTCCTCCGATTATGAGATTATATTTATCTCCTCATGAGAATAATAATAAGCGTCCCATTGATATAATCATTACATATGGATTAATCCTCCATAGATCGCTCATTCTAAATCGGAAGTTACCGTTAACCCTTTTAGAACCTCTTATCCTTATTTACCATTAACCCCTAGTGATCAATTAATTCATACAACTCACCGGTGATCAATCGATGTGATATATGAACTCGCGCGATCGATCGCTTTCTGGATTAACAAATAAGTGAATCGTTTATCTACTTCCATAAATGGAAGGAATGGATTCCGTATCTGTGATAACACGTACTACTCACTCAATCCATATAATGCCAAGATGGGGTAATTCGGACCACGCACTCGGTGTAATCCTTAACCGTCAAGTCAAACCTCATACGATTCAAGCGATTAAATCGTGATCACCTCGAGATTAAGATATATCCATAAATATGATCATCCATTGATTCGATAAGACTTCTCGATCACGGAATTATATCGTGAACTCTAATCAAATCGGTCCAAATACATATGATATATCTATCATATATAAATGCCCCACTGTGTTCTCTTAACCGAAAGTCCGGATAAGACAATCACACCTATTGTGTTCAGGCGCATTAATAGCACGTTAAAGGAGAGACCCGATACTCTCGATTAACTTCACTACGGGCTAATTGTATTTTAAGTACATCTTCACTAACTCAATCCTCCCGTGTATATACCATACACCGAGTTAAGTGATTACATAAACGATATACTTTAGGGTTTTACAGTAGTGTAATTACTATTGTCACATCGGTGAATATGAGAATAATAAATATGAATAACAATATCATTTCATTTATTAAATAAAACAATTACAAAATTGTCTTTCGGGCATCACACCTAACAATCTCCCACTTGCACGAAAGCATGTGATTAATTGTTTTAGAGCACACCCTATTATTTAAAATACAACAAACTACATCTCCCACTTGCTCTAAAGCAATGGAGACTCATCCCGTATTCTAGTACCCACTAAGCATATCATAACCATTTCAGATTCCAAAGTACACTCCGAGTATGCCGTCGTAGGATAGGTCAGTGACTCGGGGAGCACCTACATCTAAATGTCATGGGTCTCAATGATTAGTCAGGTTGTCGGCTCGAGACGATCCATAGAATCGAAACGTTACCGGTCCATCTAATCATGTGGTACTGAGTAAACACTGAGCCAGAGATCGACTTAACGATCATCCTCAATCTGACTTAAAGTCAAAATCAGTGTATCACACATATCCAAGTTCACACATGAATATGTCCGCATATTGTTCCTCGTTCTATTCAAGATACTAAAGGACATACTAAACTTGCTTTGTTAACCGCCGAATCTAAGATTCGATCAAAGTTGACGTTAAATAACCTGACCATCTCTTACTAGAAAGAGAATCTATCCCATTTCTCTTGATCCGAAGATTTAGAGAGTCATTCCTGAGGCATAGGGTAGAACTTCCTCGTTGAATGTTGCATACACAGATGCATCATCTTAACCAATAAGATGGATGGGAAACCAGTGACTGATTCTAATGAGTTCGACCGAGTCAAACTCTTAAGAATGTTGTCCAAATCTCTGTTGCAGAGAATTGTGGTATTGTCAGATTCTGACTTCAGATAACACACCCATGTTGATTCCAACTGGTGCAGTGTTATCCTTCACAAACACTAATTTATATATTCACTACTGTACTAAAATTGATATCCAGTCTACAAAAAAACTTATCAATATTCTGGTCAAATCCACATATTGTAGAAATATATGACTTCCAATGACCGAGAGGTTTGCTTTTTATCCACAAAGGACATAAGCCTTGATAAATATCCCGTCATAATAAGTTCATAAGTCAATACCATTCTGCTTTGAATGAATCCAGGACTCCGTTTGTTTGGCAAGAAAGTCTCGGGGAATCACCCCTATTTTCTGGCTTTTGAACGAAATCATGCAATACCGAACTCATTCTACTCTTTTCCGTGTAGATCCAATTACTCCCACGGGGCTGAGACACTTAGGTGGTTCTACAAGTATGAACAATTGGAGTACCGAACTCCATTCACAGGGTTATGGCTATTAAACCAACCTCTATTATCAGAATCCTATACTGCTCACAAAAGAGCCATAGGTCATCAATCGATCCTCAGACTACAAAGTCCGCAGAACCCGTAATGGGTAATGGGTAAACCATACTCCCACTACATTCTGGGTGGATCGAAATTCTGATCTAGTTTAGTAGTATTTAGTGTTATCACCAACAACCGATGTTGGATGTGGTGCGATTTTAATCGGTTAGTAACTACCTTGAGTAAACGTTTCAAGGTTTAAGGTTTTACTTGTTCATAGACTTATATCGAAAGGGACGCAACAAGATAATCGTCCCTTCCCGATTTCAAGAATCTTATAACAAACCTTTTTCTCAATGCTACAAGATATAGAAACGATTGGTCATCGACCGAACGTGTTCGCGAAATTTCCAGACCTACCTTCAAGCACCGTGTGCTAAATGCTTATATTTATGGAAGTGGGGTGAACCGAATCCACACCTTATCCGTAAATTCCAAAGCATATTCTAGGTAGACTTCTCGGTCTTACATTTCAACGTAAACCGTTATTTCGCTTCCAATATCTTTATTGAGTTAAGCAGTGTATTGTAGCACATCTAAAAACATATATAAGGCAATTTTACGGTTTCTCACTTAGTGAGAACATGTCACAATGAGGCGGTGAGCATCGGTCCTCGAGGGACTATGAATGGCCTATTCCGAGTATAGAATACTCTATCTCTCATTTGAAAACAGAGAAACCTCAAAATATTTTGGATAAACTTACCGGAGTGTTTGAATAGTTATCGGACAAGAAGTCACTACTGGAAGCTCCTACTAGCTCAGTATCTTTCATCGCACCCGAAGGTCGTCATGAACAAGCTATGTTACTTCTTTATATCCATTATCCTTTCCCGATTGAAAGGAAACTTAGTCATTGAACCTTTGAGACAATATAACCAGACTGGGAGAAAGGAATCACCCTGAGCCAGTCTTCAGGTCTTGTCTTTTAGGGACTATGCACTAACTATGGAATATTAAGAAGCGTTTATCTAAATATAGAAACCAATTGCTTTTAATAGTTCTTAAGATGTGTTTTATATACATATTTCAGCGGTTGTAAGTGGTTTTGACTTTATCAAACAAAAGTCCGAGTCTTGGATTAAGTCTTACAAATGGTATATTCACTTTCATACGACAAACAAATTATCGAATAGAAGGTAAATCCATTCGTTCCAACGAGTCTTAAATGTAAAATAAATTTTCCGCGATATCCAAGGATTGAACCCGAGATTCATTTCCTTATATCACTCCCACTATTCTAGCTAAAATTAATCGCCCGTTGTTTACTCTTTTAATCGTTAAATGCACTTTACCTTGTTCTTCCAAAGAACTTAGCTCGAGAAAATCACCAAGGATTCATAGGTTGGTGATCCAAAATCACCGTCCTTATCCTATGATTTTCGATTAATTAATTTTCGTTCACCTTAAAATTTTCTCGCTTTAGGTGACTAACACTTTTAGACATATTCTCCCATTCTTGACTTTCAATGAATGGAAATAGATCTTGAACCAAATGGTTCGTTTGAGTAGACACTACTACTCTTGAACCGTGGGATGTCTATTTCGAGTGTTACTCGTCGAGACTTCTCGGATTTTCTAATATACCAGAAAAAACAACAAATCATAGCATTAAAGCTCCCACTAGTTTATCGGTTCCAAATACCGTCTAACCAGCAATGCTTTATTTTATGATTTTCCAATTTTTCAATTTGAAAATCTCTCGTGTAAACACTTACACAGTTCTAATGTTTCCAGAAAAATACAAATCATAAAACTCCCACTATTTCATCGATTCCAAATATCGTCTAACTAGCAACATTTCATGACTTTCCGGTTTTTCAATTAGAACGGTTACGTGTGTAGTCAGTTACACTTTTCTAATGTTCTAGAAAAACAACAAATCATAAAGCTCCCACTAGTTCATCGATTCCAAATATCGTCCAACTAGTAACACTTCATGATTTTCCGATTTTTCAATTAGAAAATTGCACGTGTGTTTCCTACGCACTCAAAATTCACTAAAAGAATTTCAAAGTCCGAAATCACCTTTGTTCAAACTAAGTTTGTCTTCCGTTTGACACGAATGACACTAGTGACATACCTATATGTCACTCTGGTTTTAAAAGGCTTGAGAGAAAATATCTCTTTCGAAAAATAATTGCATTATCGATTAACTAGTTCAACGTCCTAGTTACTTTCCACTTTTTAACAAAGTCAATACTAGTCAATTTTTTAAGCAATTTAGTAAGGGATATAATGTTGTAAATAAAATGACATATATTAATTCAAATTTAACACTACTATATTATTTTATTTTAGGAATTGTAAACTAAAAATAAGTCTACTCTACCATTCCAAGGTTTTAACCTCATCTCGATCTGCCGCCAGTAGGTAGGTCAAAGAGATGACGGTTAAATCGAGACAATCTCATCAATGAATAACTTGTGAGAATCGAACATCCCACGAGAATCGAACATCCCTTTATTCATTGACTACCTTCCTTTTTTAGCCTAGATATTACCAAAAATATCCTTTATGAGTATGACCTACTATATCGGATCTCTTAGGTACGCGCCCGAGTGTGCCGTCGTAGGATAGGTCGGTGACCCGACGAGTACCCGTAAATCCTATCCTTTCGGAGACCAAGCCATGAATGTTGATAGGGGTGAACACCATCCGTAGGGGACGAAATCAAAGCGCCGCGAGGCGCCACCCTTCTCTCACTTACTTGTATCTATAGTAGAGGCCGTGGGGTTGGTGTCGCCTCCCCGCTCCCACTCAATAATTTGGAAGTGGTGGTGGGTTAACTAACCACGCCTTTTGATGTTAACATAAAAGTACATCAAATCAAGGATTCGAATGGTGTCGTAACGTAGGCAAACCTACCCGTCCTATTCGTTGGAACATATGTGACGATCGGACGAAATCGGGTCAAGACAAATTTCATCGAGATAAGAAGGAATCACCCTCCGTTCTCCGGTGTAGCTTAGTCTTGCCGGACCCCGTGCATACATCACACTAGGAGGGTTAAGTCGGTCGAGCCTAGCTCGATTGACCACCCAACCTATAGGCGAACCGTTTTTATCCAAGATTTATTGTTCTTTTACCATCATTCAATCTCGTAGACACTACGAATCGAAAACGTGATCTCGTTTGTGCTTTAAGGTGGTTCACCGAGAACACACACCGAAAGGCTTAACGATTTCATAACCCGTCCTCGGATCTTTAATTAGTTACTAAATTTATTAATTACCACATATTAATAAAATTTCAACTAATTACGCGAGTTTGTATACATGCCTATTTTAATTACCAAAATTAAAATTCTACATGTATGCATGGAGTGGATTTATGATATGATGCATGTCATGGCAATTCCGGTTTTATATCTATTTTATGATCAAACACATAAAAAATAAATGCGGAAAATTTAAACACCGAGATGGATCGTTGGCACCCCGTATCTAACCTATTAGAAAATAAATAACCAAACCCTAACTAGGGTTTACTACTTTCTAACATAATCTGCAGCTGTTCAAATTCTGCGATGATCGGAAAACAAACGAACTCGGATCGGGACGAAACTTTCCAGATCTTTTCTTCACTCCTTGAACTTCAATATGGACGGTTGGATCGGTGCTTTGACTTACCAATTTTCTCCAGTAAACCTCCAAACTTGCTGCTGAATCTGACTTTGACTGCACTGCATTAAGGACTTCCTGAGGCAGATCGGGAATCGAGATGAATCCCGATCGACCTGAAATTTTTATGGTACGTCCAAAACTCAAATTTGATCAATCTGAACGGTCGGATTTGCTTTTCAACGGTCCAAACTCTCCCAGAAAATCGAGTAAGTCACAGATAGTGTTTCTGTGAATCCTGCGTTTTTCTGTTACAGCAGCCTCTTCGCAGCATCAAACGGATATCGAAACGGACTCTGATCGATGCCAAAATTTGTGGAGTTGATCATCATCTTCTAATCTTGATTCTGACCGGAGGGATCTTCGTTTCAACGGTTCGATCAACGGGAAAAGAAAAATACTAAACAGCTACTAAACAGATCTATTTTCCTGAAATTAAAATTGCAATAAAAAAAAAAATTACATAATTTCCTATACTCATACGTATGGACGAATTTTCATCGTTTATATGAGTTTACAATAGATCTAACGGAAAACAGTGCCAACCCCAATCCATCTCTTCAACCACGACATTCATAAGCATAAAAATTAAACATATGCATCGCCCCCAAAAAAAAAATTGGGACAAAAATCTACATATTTTACTACACCCTGTCTAATATTTTATACGTATAAATATAGATCACCATGGTCTCTGATACCACTGTTAGTAATACCATCCGCAACGGAAGCGATTTTAAAGATCTAGATCTATAATTACACGTAATAAAACAATTAGATCTATTCTACAAGGGGGATGTAGATCATACCTCTTGAATCTCAAAATTCAAGTTGAAGAACCGCAAAGGATGAATGTGAAGATGTGTAGAGCACCACGATCTTCCGTGACGTGTGATCCAAGCAATTCCCGTGGAAGGAATTCTCATTTCGAACCCTTCCTATATCTTACCTGGGAAAAATCTCCAAGATTTTCCCTAATACCCCTTGGCCGAAAAAATATTTTCTTCTCCTCTCTAAGAGGTGAAGTCGAAATATGTAGTGTGTTTTAGGCTTTTATAACTCTCTTTATATATGAGAAGTAATCCTTTCTCCAAGGATTAAATAATTAAGAGATAATTATTACATTAATCCTTTTTCCAAATAAAAGATAAATAAAATAATTATCCCAAACAAATTAGGATAAATCATATTATTATCTAATATTTCATGAATTATCATTTAACAAATAAAAGATAAATCACACATTAAATAATTATCCAAGAAAACCAATTTTCCAATAATTAAATAATAACACAAAATATGCGCACCTTTTTTTTTTTGAAAGGTCCATGCGCACCTTCTCTATATATTTGACCAATGAGGTCAAAAATCAACACACTATTATTTTTGAAGTAAGTCACTTAAAAATGTCCTTTCCAGTGTATTTTAATTATTTAAATTCAACTAATTTAATAGTCACTAAACAATTAATTCACATATCGTTTTAATAAAGTCCAACAAGAACTAAATTAATATTATTAGGATTCGACGTCCGAGAATAAATATCTTATATTGTGAGAAGCGTCGGGGACCAATGACTAATAATCAATGACTCGATAAATCAAATAAATAATTATCTTACGAAATGTAATAATTATATTTGATAAATCAATCACGAGAATATGCCACCATAATCCCGTGATCGCACTCCTCCGATTATGAGATTATATTTATCTCCTCGCGAGAATAATAATAAGCGTCCATTGATATAATCATTACATATGGATTAATCCTCCATAGATCGCTCATTCTAAATCGGGAAGTTACCGTTAACCCTTTTAGAACCTCTTATCCTTATTTACCATTAACCCCTAGTGATCAATTAATTCATACAACTCACCGGTGATCAATCGATGTGATATGAACTCGCGCGATCGATCGGTTTCTAGATTAACAAATAAGTGGAATCGTCTTATCTACTTCCATAAATGGAAGGAATGGATTCCGTATCTGTGATAACACGACTACTCACTCAATCCAAAGATAATGCCAAGATGGGGTAATTCGGACCACGCACTCGGTGTAATCCTTAACCGTCAAGTCAAACCTCATACCGATTCAAGCGATTAATCGTGATCACCTCAGGATTAAGATATATCCATAAATATGATCATCCATTGATTCGATAAGACTTCTCGATCACGGAATTATATCGTGAACTCTAATCAAATCGGTCCAAATTTCTATATGATATATCTATCATATATAAATGCCCCACCAGAGTTCTCTTAACCGAAAGTCGGATAAGACAAATCACACCTATTGTGTTCTGGGCGCATTAATAGCACGTTAAAGGAGAGACCCGATACTCTCGATTAACTTCACTACGGGCTAATTGTATTTTAAGTACATCTTCACTAACTCAATCCTCCCGTGTATATACCATACACTGAGTTAAGTGATTACATAAACGATATACTTTAGGGTTTTCTGTAGTGTAATTACTATTGTCACATCGGTGAATATGAGAATAATAAATATGAATAACAATATCATTTCATTTATTAAATAAAACAATTACAAAATTGTCTTTCGGGCATCACACCTAACATGGAGACCTTGGAGGAAGGCCCTAATCATCAAATTGCTGGGGAAGACCATCTCTTACAGGTATCTCAGCCAACGCTTATCTGCTTTGTGGAATATGAGTGGCCGTTTGGAGCTCACGGACCTTGAAAATGGATACTATATAGCCCGTTTTGCTCACCAGACTGATTATGAGAGGGCTCTGGAAGAAGGACCATGGATGATTCAGGGGCACTACTTGTATGTGACAAAATGGAGACCATTTTTTCACCCCTTTGAGCATAAAATCAAATCGACTTTAGCTTGGATCAGGTTCCCAGTTGTGCCAATTGAGGTTTTTAGGGGATCTCTGGTCAGAAGGTTGGGGAGTATTATTGGAAAAGTGATCAAAGCAGGTCCTCGAAAAAACTTCTTATTCGAAAGTCTTTGTTGTTGAAGCAAGAGGCTATTCGGGTGGATTGTGGTGCTTCTGGAATGAGGACCTCATCCAACTTCATATCGTGTCATGGACAAATCAATGTCTAAATATTACGGTAAAGCAGTCTGGATTAATCTCGGTTTTTTCTCTAATATATGCCTCACCCACCCCGACAGCTAGAAACGAGTTGTGGGAGTATTTGGAACGTCTTTCGACAATTATTGACTACCCGTGGTGTGGTGTTTGATCGGTGACATGAATCAAGTAATTTTTCAGAAAGATAAACGGGGTGGTAGACCGGTTGGGGGACTCAATGTGGAAAAATTTTGGGAGATGACCCAAACTTGTTGTCTAATGGAGATTCCTTTCCAAGGTTCCCGTTTTACTTGGACAGGTACTATGCGTGGCGGAGGAAAAATTCACCAACGACTAGACCAAGCGTGGTGTACCACCGAGTGGATTGAAGATTTCCCGTTTGCCTTTGTTAAACATCTACCGAGATTGCACTCGGACCATAATCCTATACTACTAGTCATGGGAGATGAGGTCAGAAAACGTAAAGATCCGAAGGCTTTCTTTTTTCAAAAGGCCTGGTTAGAACACGAGGAGTTTGAGAACTTAGTGGAAAGACATTGGAGATATACGGGGGATTTATGCAGCACCGTTGATCATTTCAAAAAAGAAGCCAAGAGATGGAACAAACATGTATTTGGAAACATTTTTGAGCGAAAGAAGAAGTGCTTGGCCCGACTTGGAGGGATAGAAAGAAGCCTCGAACAATATCCTTCAACTTTCCTTTCTAACCTCCACGACGAAATCCTGACCGAGATCAATGCCATTCTAGACCAGGAGAATGTGTATTGGCATCAACGGAGCCAACTCCAATGGATGGTTGAAGGTGAGCGAAATACTCACTTTTATCACCTCTCCACCATTAAGAAGCAGTTAAAACGCAAGATTCTTACCCTTAAGAACTCAAATGGGGATTGGATTAGTGATGGGGCCCAAATTGAAACTTTGGTAAGAGATTTTTACAACTCATTGTACCACCGGATGATATGGTAGCACAGAGCGCACCATCGATTAAATTACAACCTCTTTCAAATTTCTAGACGCTGATTTTATCAATAGGGATGTAACAGAGAAAGAAATCGAGGATGCTTTGTTCGAGATGGGCTCCTATAAAACCCCGGGTCCGGATGGTATCCCAGCTGTTTTCCTAAAAAAATGTTGGCCTCAGGTTAGTACGTCTATTATTGATTTTGTTACAAATGATTTTAAATATGGGCATTTTCCTGAGGAGTGAAACGAGACCCTCGTTTCCCTTATCCCGAAAAAGTACCCCCCCTGAAAGCCCTGCCCAATTCCGACCGATTGCGCTCTCAAATGTCACGGTAAAAATTATTTCCAAAGTGGTTGCTAACAGGCTGAGATTGGTGTTGCATAAACTAATCACCAATCACAAAGTGCTTTTATTCCGGTCGTGGTAGCACAGGAACATCTTAATTGTGCGAGGAAGCTTTACACGCTTTAGGAAAAAATGGGGCCTTACAGAGTACATGATGCTTAAAATTGATTTGGAAAAGGCCTATGATCGGGTCAATTGGAATTTTGTGCAATCCACTATTAAGGCTATTGGGCTGAGTGATAGAACCTTACGACTTATCATGCATGGACTGTCTTCTTCAAAATTGTCAATTCTATGGAACGGTAACAAGTTGGAGCCTATCACACCTAAACGAGGGCTTCGCCAAGGTGACCCACTTGCACCTTATCTGTTTGTTTTTATGTATGGAAACGCTTAGCCAACTCATCGAGGAATCTGTGGGAAAAGGTGATTGGAAACCGGTTTGTTTTAAAAAGAATGGACCCCTGATATCCCACTTATTCTTTGCTGACGACCTCTTTCTCTTTGCCGAGGCTTCCGAGAAACAAGCTATGATTATTCATCAAGTGCTGGAAGCATTTTGCAAGGCATCGGGCCAACGAATCAGCACCACTAAATCGAGTTTCATGGTATCCAAAAATATACCTCCCCAACAGCAAAGATCAATCGCGCAAAAGCTGAAAATGGTGTACACGAGCAACTTTGGCACCTATTTGGGTGTCCTTTTGACTCAATCCCGCAAGAAGATTAAGCCATATAGCTTCATCTTGGATAAAATGAGGAAAACGTTATGTGCTTGGAGAATGAAAGCTCTTACAAAAGCCGGGAAGACGATACTCATTAAAAGCTCACTATCAACGCTTCCTAATTATGTAATGCAAACAACCAAGCTCCCGAAGGCCATCACTAGTGCGATTGAAAAGGTGTGTCGTCGCCGCTTCTTTTGGGGCGAAGAAAATGGCAAGAGAAAATTACATTCGATGGCGTGGGATCAACTTTGTAAACCGAAAAGTGAGGGGGGGCTTGGTTTCAAAAATATTGAAGCCATGAACGTAGCCTTACTAGGAAAGCTCACATGGCAACTCTTAACGGATGATTCCTCCCTTTGGGTTTCGATCCTTATAAACAAATACGAGCCCTTTGAGAAACCAAAACTCGATGCCTCTACGACTTGGAAAGGGATTTGTGTAGCGACAAGGTCCTCCAAAGAGGTTTCGTGGTTGCTAATAACGAGGTGATTTGGCACCCTTCCACAGAAGGAAAGTACACTGTTAAGAGTTCTTATAATTGGCAATTGGATTGTCAAGATAACCAATAGAGAGATCCTTGGAGGTTGATATGGAGTTTGAAAGGCCCCATGCGATACAATTTCCTTCTATGGCAGATTGGTCATGACAGCCTCATGGTGGGAAGCTTCCTATTCCATCGGCGAATTGCTTCTACATCGGAATGCAACCTATGCAATCACCACAACAAAACTACCCTCCATGCCCTTCGCGATTGCGATTATTCCTACTCAATATGGCGAAGTGTAGTCCCGGATATGGAGTGGGAGCAGTTCTTTGCAATCCAGAGCCCGCAAAACTAGATTATTAGCAACCTTCGAAAGGCTAACAAATGACCTTATGTGTTTCGTGAAGTTTGTTATGGTATTTGGTATTAGCGTAATAAGGTCATCCATGATCCAAACTCGGACAGGCCCCCGTCACAAATTTTCATCTCGAAGGCGATTAAAAGAGCAAAGGACTTTCGTTTAGCTTGGGGTATTGAAGAATAGTTTGCTTCAAACAAAATTTCCATTGTTTATTTTAGTTGCTGATTAGCCGATTAGCACTCTGTTTCAAAATTGTTTGCCACGGTGGGGGCTATTCCCATGCGTTATTTAATAAAGATCTCTGTTTCAAAAAAAAAAAAAAAAAAAAAAAAATAGTGGAAATGTATTATGACTAGAGGTGTAAACGATCCGATCCGAGTCAAGCATTTACTTATCGAGTCGAGCGACCTCATAAAATACTAATCCTCGAACTTGGTTCGAGATCGCTCGAGCATGAAAAACATTTCTCGAGATCGGTTCGATGACATATTACTCATGCTCGAGTTCGGTTTGATTATACTCAGAAAAAAAAATCGAGCCTTTCAAACTCGAGCTCAACTCGAACAACTCGAAAAAATGGTAAAGTTGCTAAGATATGCACATGAAATATTAAGTCCAGAAGCATAATAATAAGAAATCTAATATATTTTAAAATGATATTAAAATGCTCGATAAGACTTGTGAGCATGTCGAGTCAAGCATTAAATTGTTCGAGTTCGGCTCGTTGATTATGATGAGCTGCTCGAGTTCGTCTTGAGTTCGATTAAAATCATATCCGAGCGAGCATTTACGAGCCGAGCGTCGAGCGGCTTTTCGAATGGCTCAGCACAGACACTACCACCGTTTTCACCTCCTGTGTCATTGTTGTGAGGGTAATCTATATTTTTGTTCATGGAAAATTGTCTTGAATGTGAATTATGTGATAAAAAAAAAGGTCTCATTTTCATATTCTTTCCCTCTATATTGACCACATGTCCCTTAAAAATATTTACGGCTGAAGCTGAGATATGAGGAGGGTATAAAATATCATTGTATATAAATCGGGCTCGGGTTATATAGCCTTGTTTCAACAAATTAATTATTGGTTATTTAGACTCTGATTATTAATGTTAATTGAACTCTTATTTCATACCAAAAACAACCCCATCTTCTCCCATGAACCATGAATCCTTAATCTGCCGGTCCCTGTCGGAAACACGCCGGAACATCCTGACCCCCTTGAACCCCTCCCCGAACCCTCTTTAACCCCCAAACCCCATTGAACCCCCAAACCCACCCGAAACCATGAACCCATGAAACATGAACTGCATTTTTCCGGCGACTTTCCGGCTAGGTCATGTTTTTTCTTTTCTTTTTTTGAATCCTGAATGGAGGAAATCGAAGGTGTATTATGTATCAACGTTCCAACAAAAATACTTGTATACACCAAAAACCCCAGGTTCAGCGGGATAAATACATTAAAAAGGGACAAATTTTAGCGAATGGTGCTGCTACAGTTGGTGGCGAACTTTCTTTGGGAAAAAACGTATTAGTAGCTTATATGCCATGGGAATGTTACAATTTTGAGGATGCAGTACTCATTAGCGAGCGGTTGGTAGATGAAGATATTTAGGAAGTTAAAAAAGAAGAAGATAAACTGAATCGGGTGGAGGATGTTGTGTTAATAGGTAATCGGAGGTGCATTAATCGGAGACTTAATTGTTTTTAACATGTTTTAAACATGAAGCGTATTTAACTCAGAATTGAAACCTACAACTGGATACTACAACTATTGGACAAACACGACACGTAATATGGGAGTTGAGCTAGGTTTTATCAGCCTGTAAATCAATCAAAAAGTTAAAAATAAACTATATTTTTTATTTATCCATCAAATTTGATAATTATATTATATCAGATTTTCTGCCCTAAAATAAATCACACAATCACGTAAAACACGGGATAAAATCCTTCTACCAGAAGAAACGAGTCAACTTTTTCTACGTTTCCTTCCATGCGTACAGTCTTTACCCTAAATATTTCCAGGTATTACAACAATGCCATTTTCTTTTTTTTCCTTTTTTATTTCTTAAGGCAAATATGCATCTATTAAACGTAACAGTGGTCGTTGCTACAGCAGATTATTCACGTCGGGGTCTCCAGGCCTTATTTTATTATTATTATTATATAAATACACAACGCGGATATTTAGAGAGAGAAAAAGAAGTCCGAGTGTGAGAGATAGAGAGAGAGAACTGACTTGGTTCTGCTTCGTGTATGCTATAGAATACACAATTATGTAAGCATTTTACGATGTTTTTTAATTGATTTAGCTGTAATTTGTCTGTATTTTACTGTTTGTATTAGTTACTACTTAATAGATGATGCTTTCGGTTTGTGTGTATAGTGAATTGTGTTTCTACTGAATTGGGGAGTGATTTTCTTGGCAATTCAATTTGGGATTTTGAGTTGTAGTGAGGTTTTGGCGATTATGAAGTGGTGCTATATGAGAAGTGAATTCATGTAACTTGATTTTAAGTTCTGAATTTTGAATTTTTTTTGTTTCAGGGAGTTTTTCGTTAATTTCTAGGTGCTTTTCAGTCGGGTTGACTTTTCAATTTGTTTCTGTAATGTTGTTTTATTGATCAGTTGTGTTTGTACTTGAATTCTTGAAAACTCTTAAGAATTATTGGATTTTTTATTTTAATTTTGTCTTCTGAGTTTTAGCTGGCTTTGATTGATCATCGGTCTGTAGTTTACTTTATTGGAAAAAAAAAAGTCAGTCGTTGGTGTGCATAATTGGATTTATCCAGCTAAAAGTTTTGTCACTTCGGTCTCTTAGTTTCTCCAGGATATACAATTGAATGAGGAGATGTCCGGTTACAGTGCAAAAGTAATAGGATAAAGTTTTGTTGGTTCCTTTTTTTTTGGCTGTATGGAGCTTAAAATTTTCATCTTTTTTGTTTTTTTTCCCCCCTTATCTGGTGTGCTTTTCTCCTTTTATAGAATTTGTATTTCCTTCTTAATTGTTGCATTCCCTTTTTAGGGTAGCCAAATTTTTCCTAGATTCCTGTAAAATATTCCCTTAATTTTTAGAGTTTTATTTCCTTGTACAGTCAGTGTGAATTACCGTATAATGCTTAATTATCCTAATATAGCAGCAGTAGTGTGTGTTTAGTGAATGAAGTTGCTTCATTAGTAAGATTAGTAGCATAGTCAGGTAAGTGGTACTTGTTGACTTTGGCATTTATTTCCCTAATTATTCAACTACTGAGAAATTCCCTGGTAATCTCTTGTCTTGATTGCAGTGTTACTCACTTATTTCATGACTTATTTATTTTACTGATGTGACGTTTTTGGCAGTCTTTGGTGGCTAATCTGACCGTTTCAAGGGATTAGCTTTCCCGCGAATGTTCTTTTGTCAAGATTGTGGTCCGTGCTTTAAGCGCAGATCAAATGCCATCATTGAAAATGAAAACCAATCAGACCACAGATTGTTTAAAAGAGAAAAACGGTATCCATGTATGTCCAATGTCAACCAAGATATCAAAGAGTTCTCTCTCTCGTTTGAAAATTGTTCAAAATGCCGAAGATGTTGCAAGCATCATTCAAACTACTCAGTCTGGTAAGTGGCCGGCGAAAATTTGAAAGTCAAGTTTTTTTTTTTCCAACTTATACATTGGAAAGTCAATTGATATCCCCATCAAGAGCTATATGTAGGCATTCGTTGTGGTCTGAAAGACTTGAAGTTTATACGGGGTTTTCTTTTCTTAATATATTTCATTGCTGTCCTTACATGGATAGTCTTCATGGGGAAGTAAATCTTGAATTTTGATTGATAGTGAAAAAGATCCTCAAAACTAGGTTGTGTTCTAGATTATTGTGTATAAAGTGAAACTTTAATGAAGGGATAATGGTCAGATATAGCCCTTTATGTTGTATATTGAATGTTTATGAGGTTCCTTATTAGTAATAATGTTTCCGTTCTTGTATTTCTTCCTTTGCTACACTGATACCAAGATCTGTGAGCTTCTTTTATATTTAGCATTGTCTTCCCTTTTCCATACAAGTGGTTACTTTGCTTTTTTAGGTTTTTGTTTTTATAATCTTCTCTTAATGCTGACTAGGATGCTTGGAAACATCTGATCTTTTTTACTTTCTTTCGTTGTTTTTGCAGATTCTTGCGACAAGGAGTGTTTTCTCGAAACCCAGGATGAGTTTCATAATAATGAGATTGTTGGTGGAGATACATTGAAGTGCCAAAAACATCATGAACCTTTAACCAAATGGACAACATTTAGTTGTAGAATGGTGAAGCATAGACTTTATTATTTATTTTCTTTCATCAAATTAGTTTTCACGTATTTTTAAAGTGTTATTGGCCTTATTATGGTGGATAGATACTAAAAGTACTTTTGTATATTTAATTTAGGGTGTATTCAAAGTCCATTCATAGACAAAATTTATGAACACTATTTCGGAAGTAGACCTTGTAGTTTATCATTTTTTATGTCATCTAAGTTTCTGTAATTGGTTTTAGTTTCTTTCTATACTATGTGAAGTAGGATAATTCATTCAATGGAAAGATATGAGCTTGTTCCGGATGTAAGAAATTTCAGAGTATTTATCTAAGCTCAGATGCAATTACTATTTACTATCTAGATGCATTAATATTCTTTTTTAGTTAAAAAAAACCTATAAAATGGGTCTTTTTGTGTGCGTAGTTTGTGCAAAATGGATTCTAGAAATTTTTAACGTGTTCTTAATCATCTACAAAGCAAGTTGTTGATTGTTCAAGCTTTTGCAGGAATCTATGCCAGCCTCTTGCCCGACAGATTCTGACACTATATTCTCTCCTACTATGGAGTCCGTTGATACTAACGGTGACGCATACCTCATGTATTTTGATGGTAAGGCGGTTCCTTTCTTCTTCTTTTTTTTTCTTTTTTTCTTTTTTCTATCTGTTGTTATCTTTATTTCAATTATGTGATCTGTTTCATTGAATTGTCAATCTTCAGAATCTAGACAATTGCTTAATCTAGAAAGAATTGCACAGTTCTTGGATGGTGTGTACTTATGGAATTTATATTTTTGTAATGTTCACAACTCAACTGCTCATTCCTAGTTTGTTTAACCATGAAGTTTGGGAATCTTTCGCTAATTACAAGTAGATCTTGTTTCATTTTAGGTCCTTGAAGTGGTCTGAAGGGGACATGAAACGATAAGGCCCACTTTTTCCAAGCACTATTCCTGATTTTATTCATACTCTTTGAATTGTTTTTGCAAGATTCAGGGTGTCTTACACACACAGACACACACACACACACACATATATATATATATATGCATTGCATATTGGTTTATGTCTTTGTTTAATCCATCGTGCTAGAATTATGTTTGAAGATGATACTATTTTGAAGAGTTCAAACGTAACGTGCTAATGCATGAGATTGATCGTACTAATAGAGTATATAAAAGTTTGATATTTTGCAGACTACTTATGGTTAGTGTTTCAAGAATGCAGTTTTAGACCCTTTTTTTTATAGCTATATCAGTTTCACCATGCATAATTATGGTGTATGTATTGATAGTTCGTATTTTCTATTGCTTTTCTTTAGGTGACAATGGTCTTTCTGTACCGCAATTGGAAGCAGAAGATAGTGATGACAGAAGCAACGGGCCACTTTTACGCGAGTACTATGACTGCAGCATATCAGATTTCTCGATTTCAGACATGATTTTTTCTGCACCAGTTTTAAATGACTTAACATATGACGATAATACAGATGTTAGATTCTTTCCTGATTCTAAATGTGAAGAGCCAATTGCATCATTTGAAATGGATTCAGAACAGATACCATTTCCCTATTTAAATAGTGACTCGGAAATCGGCTATGTTCAAGACAACAGAATATGTGATAATTTAGCAGTTTCTTGTGACTCGAACTTGTACTTTTCTATCCACCAATCAAGATCTTGCAACCCGGAATCCGAGCTTATTAGTAGTTATGCAGAGACGGACCAAGCAGATTGCTTTGACCCGCATATGTTCATAAGAAATTTGCCAGATTTACCGGACTTGGCTTCAGATATGTCATTGTCAGTACAGTCAAAGGATGGGAATACAACGAAACGTGTTACCCTTGTGCTTGACTTGGATGGTAAGCTTAGTTTACTTTGTCTAATATGAGGAAAATTTGATTATAGATAGACCGTTAGATGATCAATATGTTGCACACGTGGCGCTCATCTAACGGGTCCGTATGTGCATGGTAATTTATTTTTAACTGAAATGTTTTTTTTGTTTTTCACATGACCAGAAACTCTAGTCCACTCTACATTGGAGCAGAGCAATGATGCGGATTTTACATTTCCAGTATTTTTCAACACAAAAGAGCATACTGTATATGTGAAACAGAGGCCACACCTGCATGCGTTCCTAAAACGAGTTGCTGAGATGTTTGATGTCGTAATATTTACAGCTAGCCTGAGCATATATGCGAAGCAACTATTGGATATATTGGATCCAGATGGCAAGATTATATCAAGACGAGCATACCGTGAATCCTGCATCTTTTCCAATGGAAGTTACACAAAAGACCTAACTGTTTTAGGTGTTGATCTTGCAAAAGTGGTTATAATTGATAATTCTCCACAGGTAGTACTAACTTTATAACTTTATCTGTAAACAGCTTTCTACGTCACCATTGTTGTGGAGCTTGAGCTTAATTTTTTATTGATCTTGACAGGTATTCAGATTGCAAGTGAATAATGGAATTCCGATACAGAGCTGGTTTGATGATCCATCTGATTCTGCATTATTATCCTTACTTCCATTTTTGGAGACCTTGGTTGATGTGGATGATGTTCGACCCGTAATCGCCAAGAGATTTGGTAACCCGACAGATTAATAATTGGAGCTCGTTGCTCGTCTACAACTGTGGCATCACAACCTTTTTTTTTTTTTTTTTTTTTTTTTTTTTTTTTAAAAAGTCCATTTTCTAAACCATAGAAAATCAACTTTTAAGCGGTCGTAGTATTGCAATCGACTGGTTGAAAGATTCAATGTGTGGTGCCACAACAGTAAGCTCGTCTCGTCTGTCTACTGTGTGGCATCACATATTTTTTGTTCAGTTTTTTAAAAGTCGATTCTATAGCTAGAATTGACTTTTAAATGGTTGAACGTGACAATTGACTAGCTGAAAAGTCTTTGAAAAGGTTGATTGTGTGTGCGGCGTCAGAGCACTAAGTTTGGTGTGGTGTTATTAAAGACGTCGTTATTGTTAGATCATCATTTCATTTACTTGTGTTTTTTTTTTTTTTTTTTGTTATAGGTTATAAACTTGTTTATGTTAATTTGGTCTCAGACTGTGTATTTTTTTTCTCTCTTCTTGTGGATTATTTTGCTTAGTAATTTATGGAGAGTCAGAAAAGGATATGTACAGTTTGTTACATGCTTTGCTTAAAGACTACTATTAAGTTTGTATATAATTCTTTTTGGGTTATATTTGTTTTCTCATTCCAATTTACACATTTCTTCAACCACTAGCAATATGTTATGTTAACCTTTACCAGCACCACATAACATGCATCGGCAATGCACTGAGGTGTGATGTTTGACTTTTCAAAAGTCGAATGTGGTCGTTCGATTTCAAAAAAATGGAATATTATGTATGATGTTTGACTCAGCAGCGGATCCAGAAATTTGTTTCAGTGGTGTCATCGGAGTCTAAAATTATATTTTTTGTCTAAAAAATTTGTTCCAGTGGGGTCATCGGAGCCTAAATCCACATTTTTTTAAACCACAAAATGACATTTTTTAACAACAAAATTATATCATTTTAATACTAAAAAAATTTCTTCGGATCTCAACGGGGTCATGTGACCCCGCCCTTCAACATGTGGATACGCCCCTAGTTTGGCTTTAACCGTCAACAACCACTAGCAATATGTTAAGAACCTTTAATGGCACCGTACAACATCAACCGTGACACCACAACAAGGTGTAAGGCTAGGAAATAGGATCCCCTCCCATACACTTTATCCTTCTGTACATATACAACCACAACAAAAAACAAAAAAAAAACAAAAAAATCTTGCACACCATCTACTAGTGTGAACAACACAGCCCCTCCTGTACACAGGAGGCGATCGAGACTCGTAAGGCTAGACTTATGGACATTCGACTATTGAAAAATCGAACTTTACGTATGAGGTTCGATTTAACGATCGAACCTCAAAGGTTGATGTTCAATTTAACAGTCGAAGCTCAAAGGTTGAATATGGATATTCGACATTTGGAAAGTCAAACATTTTGTATGAGGTTTGATTTAACGGTCGAATCTCAGGAGTAGATTTGATGTGATATTCATTAAGAATCTTTTGTATGAGGTTTGATTTGACGGTTGAATCTCATTGTGGTATCATAAAAATAGATTTGATGTGATATTTATAAAGAACGTTTAGTGTAATGACATTTACGATTAGATTAGATTCGGTCCTTAAAAGACTAATACATAAAAGAAAGTATATAAATCCCCATTTAAAAGGAAAATATCACTAGTCGTGGAATTTTTGTGTACTATATATCCCATTCCTTTGTTAATTGGTGAATCATGTACATAAATCGCTACTAAGTAATTGCATGTTTGTTACGCAAGATTGAAATGAAATGGAATATAATTGAATAAACGTATTCCATTACTGCGTTTGAAATGTAAAAGATTTGAATACAACAAATTAGTGACACATTGAGTGATAGTACATCTTGTAGCGGATTAAGGTTGGGTGGGTGGGGTGGGGTAGGGTAAAGTATGATGTATAAGGTAGAATATGGTGGAAGGGGTAGGGTTAGCTAAGGTGGGGTAGCCCTACCCACCACCCATTTCACCCCACCCCACTACCCTACACTACCTACCCTTACCTACCACCCACCTTATCAATCACCCTACCGTACCCTACCTCGTTACCCACCCACGTACCCTACCTCAGTATCCCAAACTACTCTACCACCTACCTACCCAACCCTGCCTCACCCTACCCTTCCCCACCTTACATTACCATCCTATCATACCTTTTTATACATATCTTAGGGCATTCACATCAGAAACCCTATAAGGCTCTATTTCTCTAAAATAAAGATAAAAAGTGAAAATTTTTCTTAATTACCTCAACAACCAAAGTCTCATCCCTATTTATTTTTAGGGTCGGTGAATATTGTATCCCTATTTGTGGAGCACTATCCATATTTAATGGTATTTGATATAAAGATAGGGATAAATATGCTGTTGTAGAGTATTTTGAATTGAAATGTTGTAAAATAAGGATATGTAATATTTTCTATTATTTTAGGGATAAAAATAGGGCTTCTGATGTGAATGCCCTTACTCTACCAAACCAAGCACTCCTAACGTGCGTCACCTCACCGTACCCTACCATCCCACGCCTCACCCCACCCTACATTACCACACCCTACCTATTTACCCTCCCTGCCCTACAATACCCTACCAGCCCAACCTACCTCTTCAGTCACCTACCTATCCATACCACACTCTATCCTATCTCACCCCACCCTACCCTACCATCCATCCCATCTTACTCACCCTACTTTACCCACCCTATCCCACCCCACCACCTACCCAACTTCACCCCACCCCACCTCACCACCCACCCACCCAACATCACTTTACTCTTACTCACCATCCACGTGTTTTGTCGATTTTTATTTCATTTCATCCAATTTTAAAGGTAATGAGAATGATCGTTTTTCATTCTATTGGAATAAAATTTCATTTCATTTCATTTCCTTATAAAACCATACACAAAATCATTACATTACATTCGGTTCCTACATAACGAACATGACATAATAGTATAATCAATTAAGTAGTAATATTTTAACAATGATAATATATAATGTTGGGACAAAAGCTATTTTTGTACAATATATTTAGTGTCGTAAGTCAAGATTCTGAAAAATCACTATTTATTACTGCCTTTATTGGTGAATATACATAACACATATACTTGGAAAGTTCCATCAATTATGCATTGTATGAAACTTTTAATAAATGATATTGGATTCAAATCAATGTATTACGTAGTACTACATAGGATTTCTTTCAACGAGATCCAAAATTATGGTAATAATCTTTATATTTTAAAAATGTTAAATATGGTTAATTTACTAATTTCTTGCTCAAAAAAAAGAAAGAACGAAAGATTTTTTTTTTTGGAAAAAGAATGAAAGAAATTTTTTTTTTTAGGAAAGAAAATTAAACACTAATTTAAAGGTGGAGAATATAACACTTTAATTAATCATATATAGCTCACACTTCATATTATGATCACTGACATATATTTTATTTATTTTTGGTTTGATTGTATTTGGTATGATTATGCATGGATTAATTATTATATGATTATGATTGGTGTAAGAAGATCCTTGATTAATAAAATGGAGTTATAACTTTTTTGTCAAGAATAAAATTTAAGGAGTTACTTAACGTAAGAGTTTTGATTCACCCACTTATATATATGCTCAATATATATCATTCAACTTCAACTCACAAAAATCTTTTTCATTGCATTGTCCAGTTTTTATTTATATTATTATTATATACTACAAAAACCTTGTCCAAAATCTTCCATGGCGTTTGCTTCTTTCTTTTCCTTCTTAACTTTCTGGGTCTCTACATCAACAAAGATGTCTCCTACACCGTCTCCATCCGGCCGTTCGAATGATCACGTTTCAGTGAAACCGTCTCCATCCCGTTCCAAATCCACCACAACTGGTTTTTCGTCCTCTGTGAAATTGTACCGTTGGAAATCCACCACAGGTAATTTTTTGTCACCTAATCACGTTTCAGAATCCACCTGTTGGGAATCCACCACAGGTGTTTTTTCGTCCCCTAATCACGTTTCAGAATCCACCACAACCAGATCTTCGTCCCCTAATAATCACGTTTTAGTGAAACCATCCCGCTGTTCTAAATCCACCACAACTAGTTTTATGCCCTCTAATCATGTTTCAGTGAACGATTCTCTTTCGATTTCTTCTCCTAAAGCAGCATCTACACCAAAAACGAGGAAACGAAAAACGAAAGAACCAAACCATCCTATAATAAAAGTCTATCCGAGAGAGGTTTTTTATGCTATGCAGGCTAAACAAAAATCGGCTGAACCATGCCAACCCATAATAAACGGCTATCCAAAAGAGAATAATTTGCCTAAAGATGTACCATGTCATCCTGTAATAAACCCTTCTCCAAAAGAGAATTCATCAGAAGATGCACCATGCCATCCTGTAATAAACCCTTCTCCAAAAGAGAATTCATCAGAAGATGCACCATGCCATCCTGTAATAAACAGCTATCCAACAGAGAATTTGTCAGAAGATGTACCATGCCATCCCCTAATAAACAACTGTCCAAAAGAGAACTTGTCAGAAGATGTACCATGCTATCCCGGCAAAAACGACTATCCAAAAGGGAATTTGTCAGAAGATATATATGTACCATGCCGCCTCTATCCAAAAGAGGATTCGGTTGAAGATGTTGAACCGAATAGTGCTATGAAGCTAGACGTTGTTTGTAGTGAAGAAAAGGATGTTTTCGAGCCAAAACCAAAGGAGGATAAGCCATTACCTATTGAAAACCCCAATGCATATTCTGATTCTTGCAATACAAGTTATTGTATTGATGAGAAAGAAGAACTTTCAAATCCAGAAGAAGAAGAAGAATTCGAGTTTCCTATAATGACTAATACTTCTCTTGCTTATGCAGATGAACTTTTTTGCAATGGCCGTATTCGTTGTAAATATCCTGTCTCCTCCTATGATGATTTGCAGGGTGATGAAGATGACGACGTCGAGGCGACGATTCGGTCTATATATCGTGTCTCCTCCTATAATAACTTGCCTGTTCCTGAAGATGAATTGGCGAGACACATAGGATCAGGACCTGCATTACTGCCACGTGTTCAACAGTTGCAGCAACCGTTTTGGATGTTCTTAAAAGATGAAGATATTTTTTCTCAATCGTCACGTTGGGGGTTAAGAGATGCTGAACTTGTTGACAGTATTCGTCTAAAGTGGTATCGTAAACCCGAACCCGAACCTGAACCGATGACAGAAACACCGATCCAAAGAAAGAAGAGCAAACCAGGGAAGATTAAGAAATTTCTAAACCGATGGCATAGTTTGTCAATTTAGACAACGGAGAGAATAATAAGGACAAAATAATTCATAGTTACATAGTTTGTCAGTATGCATGTGTCTTTCTTGCCATACAAGATAGATAGTATACGATAGTTAGCGTAGTTTATTATTTATTTTTTTTAAGAGGAAAGGTAACGATAGGGTAGTTTATTTGATATGCAAATGATATGAATGTACTTGATCGACTCATTGAACAATATAACTTTTTACGTTATGGCTTTTGTTTTGTTTATTCAGTGTTGTTTGATTGACTTGTTTTGTCCATATTCTCTACGGACCGATATACACCGGGATGAGATCACATGTGTATCTAGTATTTAATTTCGGTGTACGATTTGTGTGTCATATATGCACCGGGATGAGATCACCCGCAGAATGCCTATTTCCCGACACCAGTCGCTTTATCCGAAAAGAAATGTTCGCACAAATATTATCAAATAAATTCAATAATAAATGTAAACCTTACGTCATACATCGTAACTAAAACGACGCGGAGATAAAACGACTTCGGACAACGAAAGATCGAACACACGGTTTCAAATCTTTGTAAACTAAATCCAATAAAGAATACTAAACATCCAATGTTAAATCCAAAAGAACTTAAACGAAACTAATCCAAAAGAAAGACAACAATGTTTAAATTTGAACCAACAACATTATTGAAAGAATTAAAACTAAAAGAACTAAATCTTCACGAGCTCCGTCTCACACGCCCTCGTCAAAAGATTCATCGGCGTTAAGAACTGCTTCATCTTCTTTGGGAAAAGAGAGACAAAAAAAAAGTAACGGGTAAGTACATAAGTCTTAGTAACGTGTAGAAAGATCGCATAACGTCGCCTCATAAAGAAATAAAAGCAATGCCGTCTTTTATTAATTCATTCCGTTATTAACCCTAGCTAACTATCACATTATGTTCATAGCATAACATAAAGTTCCAAATGTATCTAGCTTAGCTCAAGTTTGTTACATCATGAATAACAAGGGCACTACGCCTAGTAATAGGATGTACTAGGACAATCTGGGTGCAACATACGTAGAGACACGCTCTAGTAGCCACAGGAATATCTAAGTCCCGATGGTGTGATAACCGCGTAAATGTACCAGACGCTTTATCTAGCCAATCGATTGACCGGCGTGGAGTACGATCTACTTTGTCCGGTCGAGAAACACATCGCGATATTGTACTATGCCTTACCAAGCATTGCATGATGTTTAAGATTATTAATCTAGCACATATGTTTGATTAGATGTTTAACTAGCCACCTAAGTTGATTCACATAAAAGGCTCACCTATCGCCTACTCCTCTTCTTAAGACCACTGTGACTCAACAAAACCTAGCACATACACCGACATCGATAAACCCTAGCTTATCGAAGCACAAGGCAAATCCAAAGCTTTCGACGGTCCCACACTTCATCTTTTTAGGGAATTCATATGGTGCCGAAACTAAATGCATCAAAAGCTAATTCAAGGCTTTGTCACATATGGTTAAACAGTAAAACATGATTATAAAGCCTGAAACCAAGCTGACACAAAAAATAGTGAAAAACGGAATAAACAGGTCAAACGCCCGTCTGACCCTAAGTGAACGCCCGTCCGACCCGAACGCCCGTCCAACAACCCCAGGACGCCCGTCCACGAAATTCACCACATCTCAGATCAAATCGAACCTCAAACGCCCGTCCGTACTACTCAACGCTGTCTCAGCCGCCGCTACCTCGACGCCTCGTCCGCTTCATATCAGACGCCCGCCTCTGATTTTCCCAAAAATCTGCAAATCGCACTGCTGCGATTTCTAACCCAATTCCAACCCAAACTCCAACCAAAACAGATTCAAAACCACGAAAATAAACATACAAATTGCTCTACATCTTTACGACACCTTAATCATACGATAAGAACACCACGTTACCTTGATTTGCGAGCTACTACGATCCACACTACCAAAGTCTTGAAAAAGGTTAAACCTTTAACTCCAAACCTATAAACGATCAATCCAAAGATGATCACTACGATGTTTAAACTCAGAAAAGCGCAGCCTAACACGATGATGAATAAACCCTAATACCAAGAATGATGAGGGAAAACTTACGTTAACGGATTTAGGGATTGTTGATATCAAAACGATCATCTTCTCGCGGTGATCATTTCTCTCTTGAGATGTCTGTCGAAAAGAGCAACGGATTAGCTTCGAAATTCGAAAGCCTATTCTCCCCCTTTTTCCTCCAAACTTGTGCCCCTTAGTTAGTTTTTACGTAAAACGACAACTAGGTTAATTTAGGATTAATTTTCCTTTTATAATCCCAATTAAAATCTAATTATTCATTATTAATAAAATCCAATTAATCCTTTCCTTTTCTTTTCCCTTTTTCTTTAATTCCATTAATTAAATAACATAATATTCTGATTTTTGCTAAAAGACCGAGTTGCCCTTTTTCAAAAATCGGGATATTACAACCTGTGTGTCTAATTTCGGTGTACGATTTTTGTGTCCTATATGCACCGGGATGAGATCACCTGTGTATCTAATTTTGGTGTACGATTTGTGTATCCTATATACACCGGGATGAGATCACCTTTGAATCTAATTTCGGTGTACGATTTGTGTGTCTAATTTCGATGTCTAAGTAAAAACGACGTTATTTCATATGTGTTTTATTTTTCGGTTTTGGTTTTTTGTTTTATTTTATTTTCTTCATGAAATAAAACACACAAGAAACGACGTCGTTTTTACTTAGACATCGAAATTAGACACATAAATTGGAAATGTAAACTCATCCCATATACGACCGCCGGTTTGGTCCGGTTTTAATTCCATGATATTATGTACTTTATATAATGTATACAACATTTTAAATAACACACACACACACACACACACACACACACACACACACACATATATATATATATATATATATATATATATATATATAAATATCTTATGTGTGAATCATTAGTTATTTCATACATTCTCAAATACCAAACTAAATTGTTGCATTTGTTGATGAAACTTAGCAAAGCGGTTAAATTCAGGTGTCAAGACCGTGAGGTTCTGGATTCGATTCTCATTTTTTTTATAAATAAAATTGTTGCACTCAATCCCGCCCGGGTCACGGTTTAACGGTTCAACGGCAAGTTGATGGTTTGACTGGTGAGTTTTCTGATCCAAAACGGCTGGCTAACTTAATCGGTCCAATGCATGAATTGGCTCAATTTTGTGTTCAGTTCACCGGTTCGACCGCCGGTTTGGTCCGGTTTTAATTCCATGATATTATGTACTATATATAATGTATACAACACTTTATATATATATATATATATATATATATATATATATATATATATATATATATATATATATATATCTTATGTGTGAATCATTAGTTATTTCATACATTCTCAAATACCAAACTAAATTGTTGCATTTGTTGATGAAGCTTAGCGAAGCGGTTAAATTCAGGTGTCAAGACCGTGAGGTTCTAGATTCGATTCTCATTTTTTTTATAAATAAAATTGTTGCACTCAATCACGGGTTTAAGTTACAATCCACTATTCCCTCAGCGGACACGAAAGGTTACACATACATTATGCCCTTAACGGGGCTCGAATCCTTATCTCCGCACCAAGGTATGACCTAGCTAACTGCTAGGCCGATGTACTGAGTACATAAAAAAAATTACAGCTTCATCGTATAATCATTAGTACGTACATCATAATCAAATGTGTAAATACACACTGCATTACTTGTTATAGTACAACGGTTACGTCCGTATCATTTCTTTTTCATCATTGATACTACCTCCATCCCACATTAGAAGTCATCCTAGTTTTATGCACACAAATTTATAAAATCAATAAATGATCCAATTTTGGTTGATAGTTTTGGACTAAAATGACCTTAGGCTGATTAGAATAATGTGAAGCTTTGGAATAAGGAATACGAGTAACACAAGGAAAAAACATTAATTATTGAATTAAAATGTGAGAATGACTTATATTGTGGGACGAATGAAAAATGCTGGGAAGACTTATAATATGGGACGGAGGTAGTAATTTAAATCAATTATCACGGAAGAATCTTCTATCTTTAGATGACAAGGATTGTCTGTATCAGTACTCTTTCATCATTGACAATTCAAATCAAAATCACTGAAGAATCTTCTATCTTTAGACGACAAGGATCGTCCGTATCAATACTCTTTTATCATTGACAATTCAAATCAATTATACTGAAGAGACTTCTATCTTTAGACGAGGTTGATTGATCTAACGTATTGAAAGTAAAAATGTATTAAGAACTACTTATATAATCAATAATAGTTGACATATTATATTAGTTGTTAGAGCATTTGAATCTGGTACTTTTAACATATTTACTTATATACTCAATCGCGTTGACAATGCGAGAAATCGTCATTGGAATTTGTTGGCGCGGATATGACGCAACATCAACCGTGTTTATTTATTAAAAATAATTTATATTTACGATGCATTGTATTCAAAAAACTATCACAATTTTCACAACATTAAAAATAGAAAATCTGTAATTGATTTCTTACAACTAAAATAAAATCTGTAAATGATTTCATTTAACTAAAGTAAAGTTTATATCATCCATCTTTTAGGACGATAAGACTGATTAGTCACTTGATTGATAAATTACTGTAATAAAATTAATAGAAAATCACCCAATTATGGGGATTTCATAACATTTTTTTTGAATAAAAGAGATTTCATAACATTAAAAACAGAGAATCTTTAATTGATTTGATAAAATTTACATCATCTCTGTATTTAGGGACGATAAGGATGATTAGTCACTTTTTCTTTTTTTACATCATCTCTGTATTTTCTTATGAGTAAGAATGATTACTCATAAAATTTATATAATAAAATTAATTGAAAATTACCGAATTATGAAAAATGACTCATTTTGTGTAAATAAATCCCAGCAGTTACCCGTATTATTAAGACTCCCGGTATATGGTTAAAACAACGCAAACTAAAATATATATATATATATATATATATATATATATATATATATATATATATATATATATATTTTTTTTTTTTTTTTAAATAGCAAATTGGGCTAGTATATATAATGAACACAACCACGTCAATCAAAATCTTATTTCTGGGCATAGTGATGCATGTTTGCTGAAATTCAAGCTTTTCTCAGTGGGTTTATTTTATCTCCCCGTACTTCCAAAAGTTAGATTTCCATCTATTTTGCTGGTAATTTTGCTATTTTTTCATCTATTTTGCTGATATTTCATTTCCTGGAGCGGTTGGTGTTTAATGTGGGGAATAAATTTTTCTTGGTTTCTATTTTAGTTTATTAGTTTTGGATTGCTTTTCTGAGCGAAATTTGATGCTTAATCTAGTGAATATATATATTTTCTTAAATTTCTACTTTGGTTTATTAGTTTTTTCTCTGGCGGGTTGCTTTTCTGGTGTGAAATTTGATTTCCATATTTTAGATAATATTGGGCTTTGAATCTTTTTTTTATATATGTTTAAGAACAAAATTATTTGTTTATTGAATTTAATGGAGGGGTATCCGATTGTTGGTGATGGTAGTGATTTGGAGGGTTGGGGGTTTGTAGTATGCTCTGTTAATTAGCTGGAACTCACAGACTGATGTTTTAAAAAAAAATTGTTGGATTATGCAGGTTTTATATTTATTGTTCTTAGAATTCTTTGTTGAAGGTTTTTTTTTTTTGGGAGAATTTATTTTCACCCCAATGATTCTACCGGTATACCACACTATCACACTGAATCGACCTTTTGAGAGTCGATTCTTGAGCCAAAAATCGACTTGAAGGTCGATTCTTGACTGAAGAATTGACTTTTAAAAGGTCAATTTAGTTTGATGTACAAGTAGCGTGTTGTACCGGTAGAATCAATAGGCCATTTTTTTTTAGCATTTTTAATTACGTTTATACACACCTAATATAATAAGCACATGAATCTGCAACTGCATATAGATTTTCATTGTGCATGGTCCCTTTGTGTAAATTTTTACATAAATGAGTTCCTATAGGCGTAGTAAACATTACTCTTTTTGTGCTGTTTTTATCTTGGTGTCTATAGCTTCCTAAATATTCACATAACTTTTAAGTAATAAGATTCATTTGACATGCATCAGAAAGATGATATTTTCATTCTTTTCTTCTTTTTTCATCAGCTTTTAAAATTGTACCGTACTAATTAATGTTATTGTGGTATTTGTTTAGTGGAGTAATGTGCGATTTTTTACAAATTTATGCAAAATTTTCCTTCTTCACAGCATTAAGCACTTGGTTGATGTGGTTGCTTGAATCGTTGTATTGTATTCTTCGAGTATGAAACGAAATTAACAATTTGCTATACGTCGTTCTTTTAGGTTGATTAGATGGATGAGTTTAAGGTAAAGGGGAAAAGCACATGGGACATCTGGTCTGGATCCAATGAACACAATTTTTCAAAGGATTCATCACTTTTTTCAAGTTCTCTGCCAGTGTTTCGTCACGAGAAGCGTATGCAGCTTCAGTTTTCACAATCTGATTTTTGCTGATTTGCATTTTACGTTGTATTAATCGTGTTTTTCATGTGTAGTGAATGTAAACGACCATGTGCCTGGTTGCTCATTGACTGATGACATTTCATCAAGCTCAATAATTAACCAAGATATCAAGCAGTTTGGCTCCTTTGATGGAGTTGAGAATTATGCTATTGAAGATTTTCTACCCGATAACGACGATGAATTTTTATCTGGAATTATCAATGGTCTTGACTTTGATCCCTCGCCTCGTATGGATAACTTAGATGAATACGATCTTTTTGGTAGTGGAGGTGGTTTAGAAATCGAGTCTGATGCTAGGGAAAGTGTAAATTTCAACCTGTCAAGGCTTACTCTTTTGGATTCTGCAAATGGCAATGGAATGGCTCAGTTTTTGGGTCAAACTTCTGTGGGTAGTACTGTAACTGGGGAACATCCACTTGGAGAGCATCCTTCAAGAACCTTGTTTGTCCGCAATATCAATAGTAACGTTGAAGATTCTGAACTCAAAGAGCTCTTTCAGGTAATCTTATTAGTTGATACTTTGTATATGCGTTTTTCACACTGTATCCATCATATTGTTGTCCTTTGTCTGCTTATATTTGTTTGTATATGGTGGCCTCGAAATACGATGATGTTTTAAGTTACCTTGCTGTCCTTTCAGGTTTCCGTGTCTCAAGAAATTCCAAGAATTTTAGAGGAAAAACTTGTAATACAACACACACACATTATGCTACGTAGTAGTTATACAAGTATATAACACACCGTACTTATAATATTTTCAGTGGTTGTTTACTTTTTGATGTAGTTCATGTATAGAGGTCGCGTACTATGTTTTAATTCCAAGAATTTTAGAGGAAAAACTTGTAAAACACACACACATTATGCTACGTAGTAGTTATACAAGTATATAACACACCGTACTTATAATATTTTCAGTGGTTGTTTACTTTTTGATGTAGTTCATGTATAGAGGTCGCGTACTATGTTTTAAGGAAACATATAGTTATTAATTTCCCTTTTAGCCCTCTCTTTAACTTTTTTGTACTGCCCTTTTTTTCCGTTCATGTTCCACTTCTCCTTTCCTAGCCGTTCTATCTGCAATCTTGTAAAAGTTTGTGGTAAATAACTAGCACCCCTTCTCATTGTAATTTTATTACCATATATATATATATATGGAATTTCTTCGCTTGTAGAGATTCGGTGATATCAGAACTTTATATACTACATGCAAGCATAGAGGGTTTGTGATGATATCTTACTATGATATTCGTGCTGCTCGAGCCGCTCTGCGTGAACTACAAAATACGTCATTGCGTAAGAGAAAGTTGGACATTCATTTCTCAATTCCAAAGGTTTTGAAATCTCTTTCCTTCTCACTTACAGTACATCTATGATATATGGAAAATCAATATTTTCCTCACTCTTGCTCTCTTTTTTACTAGGATAATCCATCAGATAAGGACCTGAATCAAGGTACATTGGTTGTATTCAATTTGGATCCCTCTATCTCTAATGAAGACCTCCTCACGATTTTTGGGGCTTACGGCGAGGTTAAAGAGGTGACGTGTTTATTTTTGTTGTTGTTGAATATCTAGAGTGTTGGGGTATCACATTATTTCTTTGTTAGTTTTCTCAATGATGTGTGTGTTTGTTATTGAGCAGATAAGGGAAACACCTCATAAGAGACATCATAAGTTTGTGGAATTTTATGATGTTAGAGATGCTGATGTTGCTCTAAGATCATTGAATAGGCAAGAAATAGCTGGCAGACGCATAAAAGTTGAGTTGAGCCGTCCTGGGGGAACACGTCGAAAGTGCGTGATGTCAATTTTTTTTATTTGTTTGTTTGCATTTTTTTTTCTTTCTTTAAGAACATTGAATCTTGTTCTTTTCCTTTATCCTCTAGCTTTAACTGTGTTTTTTTTGTTCATGCTAATGGATTATATGTACTTCTTTCGTGCCCCTCCCTCCTTCCTTCTTTCATGTGTTCATTTGCTATTGCTGAGTTATGCTTTGTGTTTTTAGCCTTATGGTACATTCTGGGCAAGATCTTTTTGAGGCAGATGAACTTCCAAGTTTTCGTCATCAAATGGCTGCTTCATTCGGCAATTCCTCTCCAGGTCGGTTTTGATGCATATATGTTAGGTTAATTAATAATATGCATGCAAGACAAATCTTTTGTAACCCTGTTTTCTTCAATTAATGAAGTTCCTTTATAAACGTAAGATAAGCTGCGTACATTAGGCTTAAGCACGTGTTTTTCTCGTATTTCTGTCAGGTAATTGGCCACGATTAGGAAGCCCCCTGGAACAATCTACTCTGTCAAGTCTTAGTAAATCTGCTGATTTCAGATCATTGAGTCCTTTACTACACAATATGCCTGGTTTAGATTCTATTTTCCAACACGGAGCTTCAAACTCGACTAGGGTAGCAGCACCAACTGACCTGGATAACATGCTGAACAATGGTAAGAATGCTGGTTATAGAAGTGCCTTTCAACAGCCTCTTTCGTTTCCCGAGTCATATTCAAGCCAGTTTTCCGGAAGTGCATCTTCTTTCGGTGCTTCAAATTCGAATGGTTCTGGTATCGAAACTTTCCGTGGACCTCAATTTCTTTGGGGTAGTAGTAGCAGTCCAAAGTTGTATTCTGAGCCTTTTAGTAATTCATCTTCATTGAGGGGTCAATCTTTTGGGCATCATCCTTTAGCTTCTAACGAGCCTGCCCATGCGTTTCCATTTTCTGGCTCACTGCAAGCCCAACGCCCCCATTATCATGATGTTGGATCTGCTCCATCCGGTTTCCCTTTTGAGAAACAGGCAGGGTTTTATCAGAGAGGTGTTGATTGTAGGCCTAAAGACAGGAACTTTACGATGAATCCAGGTGCTCGTACCGATGTTTCGTCATCAGTAAACATTTCTGTCAGCAAGCAATCATTTGACCTCGACGTGAAGAAGATAAGAAGCGGTGAAGATATCAGAACGACCCTAATGTTAAAAAACATTCCCAACAAGTATGTCACCATCCTCCATTCCATGTAGTTTTTTTAATTTTATTTTTCATGAAAAGTATGGCATGCTAATACGATTTTTGTGTGTATGTTTGAAGGTATACCTCCAACATGTTGCTTGCTGATATTGACGAAAATAACAAGGGTACCTATGATTTTTTCTACCTGCCAATTGATTTTAAGGTAATTATTTCTCTGATTTTGCTTGAGCTTTTTCTGAAAATATTCTTCTTGGATTTACCTTATAAATTCGTGTTTAATTAATGCAGAACCAATGCAATGTGGGATATGCATTTATTAACTTGCTCTCGCCTTCTCATATAATCCCTTTTTATGAGGTTCTATACTGCAATTCTTGTTCTATATTGTTATTTCCTATTGTATAGTTTTTTTTTTTTTTTAACTTTGAAAATACATTATTTATCGACATATGTTGGTGGTTTTTTAAGGCATTTAATGGGAGGAAATGGGATAAGTTCAACAGTGGGAAAGTTGCGTGTTTAGCGTATGCCAGAATTCAGGGGAAAGCTGCCTTAGTTTCTCACTTTGAGAATTCGGGTTTGATGAATGTTGATATCCATTGTCGGCCTATTCTTTTCCAATCAGATGGCTCCAATTCAGGTCACCAGGTATGTGATGATCTATGTTGCACGGATACTTCTGTATTCAACACATATACGCACCGAATACTTAGGATATACATTCGGGGGTGAATTGGTAATTTTCTTAAAGCTGAATATTGGATTCATATATGCAGTACATCAATAACTCGGATCTGTGGCTAAAATTGACGAATTAATTTATGTTTAAAGTTTAAACTGTGACTGATGCAGGGAAATCTTCCTTTGAATTCAAACTTCCAAGTTCGTCGATCAAATGGTGTGGACAGGAAGGAACCTTCTGGAAGCTCAAAAGAGGAGGGTCGGTGCGTTGACCAAGTCAAGGTTAAACATTGAAAGATGTTCAAATGGTCACTGTCTTCATGTTGTGTGAAGTGTATATGCACACACACTTACAGGAAGAAGAGTGGAAAATCAGATGGAATTAGGCTTTTGTGGACATAGCAGTTTTGCTTGATTTTAAACTTTTAGTGTGTTGGTGTTTTGGGGGCTCAAATGTCTTTTTAGGGGGTGGAATGGGTATTAGAGATTACTGGTTTAATCTTCTGAAGGTGGTGATTTTGACAACAAACAAGTTGAATAAATTGGTTATTGCCTCTATTTTTTTTAATTTTTTTATTCAAGAAAGTCTTATCTATTTTTTTCTAACCCAACCACAATTTCGGTTATCAAGTCATGTCAAGTCATGTGTATTTCAAATTTTATGATTTCGACCCCGAGCACGAATTTGAAATGACTATTGATTTATGCTCGATCATGAGCATCTTTGAACTTGAGTCGAACTCTAATTAGCGTGCTTGAGTTACAATGAATATGCTTTTCCATGTTGAGCAAAATGAAATATCTAAATTATTGAGTTACATAAAAAAAACTAGTAAAACATAAAGTTTAAAAAATATTAAACTAATTTATACTTAATTCTCGTTAATTCGAGATAAGTTTGCTTGTAATTAACTCATTTAGTATTCGAGTTTATATCAAACCAAACCTTTTTGATCTCGAACAAAACCAAAACGAACCCGAATAACTTGCGAACAATTTGATAAAAACCAGAAACATGACTTAAACTAGGGCCCCCTTAAACTACCAACTAACCTTTTCCCTCCATCATCCACCTCTGTACTGCAAATCTGCCATGAACAAGAACTATGACATTTCGCGGCATATTTCAACAAATTATGTCATTAAGCAGGCAGAATGTACAGTTCGTCAATGGTCTGATAAATCCCTTGAATTCATTGGTGCACGTTCTTAAATTTTCCAAATTAAGTAGTCTGTTGTACGAGTCAGTTCTGACTGATCACTTGGAGGACTGTAAAATGGATAAAAAACTGTATTTTATGGACAGGAAGCCTTCAAATGAGGTTAAAGAATGCACTAAAATGATTGGGCGGTTATTTCAAAGCGGTAATTTAGTTGGAGCCCTACAACTGTTTGATAAAATGCCTGTAAAAGATGTAGTGACCTGGAATTTGATGATCAAAGGGTGTTTGGAATGTGGTGATTTGCAGATGGGATTGAGGGTATTTCACAAAATGCCTGAACGGAATGTGGTCTCTTGGACTACAGTGGTGAATGGGTTGTTGAAGTTTGGGAGAGTTGAAGAGGCTGAAAGATTGTTCTGGCGGATGCCGGTTAGGGATATTGCTGCTTGGAATGCGATGGTGTATGGTTATTTTGAGAACTGCAGAGTGGAAAAGGCAGTAGAGTTATTCGAGGCGATGCCCTATCGGAATGTAATATCTTGGACTTCCATGATTAGTGGGCTTGACCAGCAGGGAAAGAGTGGTGATGCTTTGTTGGTATTCCATAAAATGGTAGCTCTTGGGGTTGAACCTACTTCTTGCACTCTCTCAAGTGTGATAACAGCTTGTGCAACCACATTGGAACTCTGTTTTGGAGTTCAAGTTCATGGGCGAGCGGTGAAGTCCGGATACAACGTTGATGCATACGTGACTGCTTCACTTATCACATTTTATGCAAATTGCAAAAGACTGGATTACGCTTGTGAAGTTTTTAACGAAGATTCACATGTGAATGTGGTTGTATGGACATCACTTTTGACTGGCTGTGGTTCAAATGGTAAGCATGAAGAAGCATTGCATGTTTACAGAAATATGATTAGGAAAAACATTCCACCTAATCAATCTTCATTTTCAAGTGTGTTGAATTCTTGTTGTGAGATTGATGGTGTTGATCAGGGAAAAGAAATTCATGGTACAACAGTCAAGCTTGGCTTAGATAATGAACTTTTTGTCGGCAATTCCCTTGTTGTTCTGTATTTCAAATTTGGATGTATAAAAGATGGTGCAATCAAGTTCGCGGGAATCTCACATAAGAACATCGTTTCATGGAACTCGATAATTGTTGGATGTGCTCAACATGGATGTGGCAGGGAGGCCATTAGCCTTTTCGGCCAAATGATACGCGCCGGATTCACCCCAGATGATATAACTTTCACAGGTTTGCTTTCTGCTTGTAGCCATTCCGGTTTACTGCTAAAAGGACGACACCTATTCCACTATCTACATGAATTTAGATCAACAGAAGTGAAGCTTGAGCATTATGCTTGCATGGTAGATGGTTTTTGTCGAAACGGTCTTTTAGACGAAGCAGAAAAGCTAATAAGCGACATGCCCATGAGCCCAAATTTATCCATCTGGCTTGCTCTCTTAAACGGTTGCAGAAAACACTCGAATTTCGAAATTGCTGAAAGAGTTACAACCCACATCAACTCAGTATATCCAGATTGCACCTCAGCTTCTATATTATTGTCGAACATGTACGCGTTTACCGCTAGATGGAAAGATGCAGCAAGAATCAGAGCCCAAATGAGAAAAAGGGGAACCATTAAGCAACAAGGATGTAGTTGGATTATACAAAAAGGAGTCCGTCACGCGTTTGTTTCAGGCGATACATCACATCCTCTAACTTCAAGAATATATGAGAAAGCTAATTGGTTAGGTGAAAAGTTGAAGGAATTTGGTTATGTACCTGATCAAAGATATGCACTACATGATGTAGAAGATGAACAAAAAGATTCCTTATTGGCACATCATAGTGAGAGGCTTGCCATATGTTTTGCACTACTTACAAGCGTGGAAGGAAGTACAATAACGGTGATGAAGAATCTACGTGTGTGTGGGGATTGTCACTCTGCTATCAAGATTATATCAAGAATCGTTGAAAGGGAGATTGTGTTACGAGATTCTAGCCGTTTTCATCATTTTAAGGATGGTTTATGTTCTTGCAAGGACTATTGGTAGACATTTCAGCTAATATCAATACCTCAGGCCTCAGCTGGGTGATCAATCATCGAACTACGCTAAACAGGATTTAGACTGTCCGTTGCATCTGAGTAACGAGTCTCCTAATACTCCGGGGAAGCAACAGAATCAAGAATCTGTACTGTACTATTCAAAGGCAAGACGAAGGTAGAGATCAGTCACTAGAAGATGCTCCGAGTTAATAAAAACTTCAAGGTCCACACGCAAGAATTAAGGGAGTTTTTCCTAAAGCATTTTCAAGTTCCTCTTTGAGATTAAATGTTCCAACACCAATGACAATAATCTTGACCAGTTCAGAGGCCCTTGAACCATGGTGTCTGCTACAAATTATGGGCATATTTGTCTTCTGGCTTTGGTGGCTTTTTATCGTTATGGGATTTCATAATATGAAGAAATCTACAGTTCAAGTCATAGGAATAATGGTGAACACCCCTTGTCAACATTCGATTCAAGCTTTAAGGTACTCAAGTTCGACTCGTTATCTTTACTAATCTGCTTGAGTTCAATAAATTTTTATATGAGTGAGTCTTTCACAAGCCGAGCACCGAACTGCCGAGCAGCTCAATTCATTTACACCCCTAGCCATTCGATTGACACAATATATTTTTTACATCATAATCAATGATACAAAAGTGTGTTATATTATTTTTTTATGGCACAATCATTATGATAATAACATCTTCGCCCGTCCTTTTTATGTGCAAAAGAGTGTTTTTCGCACTGTTTTGTCCAGGCCCGGGGTCAGATTCTTGAGGCTACTAGAGTCTAACACCTTATCAATATCTTTCACTATTCACTTGAGGCCACCAGACAGAGTCAAATTCTTGGCGTGTGGTGCATCATGGTGTTCCTATCTGCACTTCAAATTTTCACGATATAAAGATAGCATTATTTCAATTCCCTCAATACAAATCATAAACATCTATCAAAAGACTCAAGAAATTAAGAAATGGATTCAAGCAAGACAAAATTAGGAAGCTCTCTGAAAGTGCCTTCAGTCCATGAGTTGGCTAAGCAGAATTTATCGTCTGTTCCACCCTGTTACGTTCGTGTTGCTGATAATGATCATCTTCCAATACTAAATTCTTCTACTGGCATAGAAATTCCGGTTATAGACTTGCAGAAGCTGCTTTCTGGGGATGATCCGATGAATCCGGAGCTGGAAAAGTTGCATTCTGCTTGCAAAGAATGGGGATTTTTCCAGGTAAATTTCATAATTTCTACCTGAAGGTTTATTATTATGATTAGTTTGATGATGATGATTGACCTTTACATTGATTAATATTATGTTACAGATGGTTAATCATGGGGTGAGTACATCAGTGGTAGAGAAAGTGAAAAAGGAGATTGAAGCATTTTTCCATCTGCCAAAAGAGGAGAAAGAAAAATTCGGGCAAAAACCCGATGATTTGGAGGGATTCGGGCAGGCTTTTGTTAAATCCGAGGAGCAAAAGCTTGACTGGGCGGACATGTTTTACTTAATAACTCAACCTGCGTATTTAAGAAAGCCTTATTTGTTTCCCAAGCTTACCCTTTCATTCAGGGAAGCTCTCGAGGTGTACTCCACAGAAGTGAAAAGCCTTGCAATGAAGATCCTCATCTTACTAGCTAAAGCTTCAGGAATGGATCTTGAAGAGATGACTAGCCTTTTTGAGGACGGAATGCAGTCTATGAGGATGAATCATTATCCACCATGCCCTCAACCAGAACTCGTCACTGGGTTGTGCCCTCACTCTGATCCAGTCGGGCTCACCATTCTACTTCAAGTTAGTGAAGTAGAAGGACTACAAGTCCGGAAGGATGGAGTTTGGGTCCCTGTAATACCACTTCCTAATGCTTTCATCGTCAATGTGGGTGACATCATAGAGGTAAACAAATAAACGATATTCAAGGTTTCTTTAAGAATGCGTTTTCTCGTCTAAATTTTGTTGTTGATGGTGTTTAATGTAGATTGTGACGAATGGAATTTACAAGAGTGTGGAGCATCGAGCAACAGTGAACTCTGACAAGGAAAGATTTTCCATTGGAACTTTTCTTTTCCCAAAGCTAGAGAGTGATTTTGGACCAGCTCCGAGCCTTATAACTCAAGTTCCACCGAAATTCAAACGAATCAATGTTGTAGATTACCTCAAGGGATTATACTCTCGTGAACTTGATGGCAAGTCTTATCTTGACGTTATAAGGGTTTAATTTAAAGCATGAAATCTCAATGCTTCTCCGAAGAATTCAATAAAGAATAAAAACATCTTGGAGACGCCCTTCATAAAGTCGCATTAAAAATATACACTTTTTATATACAATCTTCGTATTCGAAGCAATTCCGTAGTGTCAATAGAATCCCTTTATAATACTATATTTACATAATAAAAAAAATACTATATTTACATAAATTATACGAAGATGTTTGATGAAAATATGTATCTATTACAATACATATATGTGACACCCCAATTTCTAATAAAAGATGGCAAAACCAAGAAAATTAATCTGGAATGCATATATGTCAATTAAGGCGCGTCACGTCACAGGTTTACATTCCGTGCATCACATGGTAGCAACTACTGGATAACGTATTGAAAGTAATTACTAATGAATTAAAAGATATTATAACAATAATATATATATATATATATATATATATATATATCCTACTATTTTATAACTGAAAATTCAGCAAAAGTCAAAACAGTTGTTTTTTTACATCATCTATAGACTATATGTATATTCCACTATCTGCTGTTTGACACTAGTCTAAAATAGCTCCATAATTTTTTTTATATTTTATTTTTTTAGAACAGCTGCATAGTTGACTAAGTGTAACCACTAATTAACTCCATGGTTAAATAAGTCATCCTCTTTGTGGGCCCTAGTGTATTAATTAGTAACTATATATATATATATATATATATATATATATATATATATATATATTTTTATAATTTTTTTATAGAAAATTTATATTGTTTTTAGGGGTCGACATGCAACCCTCATGGATGGGTGAGGCTGCCCTTGGTTCTAGAAATAGAGTTCGGATATATCCTACGGTGAAAAAAAACCGGTGGTTTCTATTGACATACTACTTTAGACTATTAACACCTATTATATGATTATATTTTCTGATGGATAGAACGTCGGTGCCATTGGTGTTCGTTGTTGAACACCTGGTGTTCAACAACGAACACCAGTAGAAAGTCAGTGGACTGACGTTTTTAAGTTGTGACATTTTTATAAAAGGAACGTCGGTGTCACTAACCCCAGTGATGACGTTCCCTTTATTAAAAATCACCGTGGTGCCGAAGTAATTTTTTATGCTACTGAAAGTAATGTGGTACCAATAGTTATAAATGGTGTGTCAATAAAAACTCAAGAAAAAATACCTTTCTGTGGATGAAAATCGACCGTACTGTCAAACTTTTTAATGGTATACTTTCAATTTATTTTTTATGGCAAGGCTTTTTTAAAAATATTAGAAAAATACCTTTCTGTGGATGAAAATCGACCGTACTGTCAAACTTTTTAATGGTATACTTTCAATTTATTTTTTATGGCAAGGCTTTTTTAAAAATATTTTTCGATGTTTTTCAAATTTGGATGGTACCGTATAAAATAATTATCCAGATTATGAATTAAGAGCGGCGGCATAGTATGGGTCAAGTGACCCTTTAAAATTATTTTAAAAAAAAATCCAGATATATTCTTTTACTAGTAATATGATTTATCCACTAAAATCTAATATTTTTAGATATTACCAACATAACAACGTAATTTTGAAAAAATAAAATCTTCAACTACATTATTTCATATTTTGAATATATGGTTAAATCACATGTATTTAAGAGATCGTTTAAAACAAGTATTTGAGACGACGATGGTTCCTAATAATTGACCCACTAGTTTTTTTTTTTTAATTATGGCGATCTTTGGTTTTAGTACATGAATAAATCCGATCGTTTAATCTAGGGATGATTGAATCGAGGATGATTTTGGGGTGATTTTAGATCGAGCACGAGTAGTCTCTCTCGGTTGCCTACGTATCTGTTGTGTTCCAGAATCGAAGTCACACGTAGTTCCTGGAATGTGGTATTTATAATGACAACACCGCCTCTAACCCTAAGGTTAAGTCGAACATGTTATTGTCGATTTACCTTTAATGGGCCTTAACCTCGCCCAAGTTATCACCGTTAATGGGCCTGGGACGGTGGTGCGGGCTCGCTCTACGATGTCGATATTGCCGACCTGCGTGTCGAGCACTGGACTCGTGGTCTACTACATCTTACCGGTGCGGATCGATCGTCCTACTGCTTTGCGCCGATAGTCGATCGTCGTAGCCTGGAGTCTACTAGATGGCCTTAGCCTCGAGCCTGGCATCGACATGAATACCTTGATGTTTATCGCATTATCGGGGACCAACCGCGAGGCTGCGTGTTTAGAGTGGACTTTGTCCGCATCCCGAGCTTTCCGTCTTGCGGTATCGAGATGGGCCCATCGTCTCGGTTCTCTCGATCATGTCGGTTGTCGATGTCTCATCTCGTAATTCGACCTCGGGCTATCACTTACTCTTGTCCGGGAGGACTATCTCGTGACGCCACGCGGAGGTGCGATATTCGGTATCGTCATAAGCCCCAGATCTATCCCGAGCTCTTGAGGTCGTCCGATCTGTCAAGGTGTATCTCGCCATTGTCATCCAATTCTTTGAATTTAAATCCGCCATGCGGACTTACTTCCAGTGGAGTCGAGTCCGCATGCGCTGCGCACTTTTTTGCCTTAGCATTTTTGGACTTTTCTTTGTTGTCGCGTAGTAGAAGAGATGCCCTGGCCGTCTCCTTTCGTTTGTCGAAATAGACGACCTTTAAATTCGCCGATATATATTTCCGCTACGATGTCCTAGTAATTCTTGCTAGAAAGACGGTAATACGTAATTGTCGCTCGGATCTCGGTGTCGTGGTGTTTCTTTGTCGTTCATGACTCCCGACACGTATTCGCGAGAGCTTTGGACATGATCTCAACTCGATGCCTTAGCTTTTTGGTTCCATGGAACTTTTAGCTTTCTTGGTGTCGATCGAAATGATCATGTTGTCCGACCTCGATGCCCTAGTATATACTCTCCCAGAGTCAAATTACGTCGTTGTCGATTCGGACTTCGATCATTGCGTTTTAGTCCCCATTAGGACTCATCCACGTTGTCCGTCGATGATGGCGTCCGACTTACGGATCCTCATGGGCCGTTGAGTAGATCCTTTGTGGAGTGGATCCTCGAGATCGCAAGATGCTAGCCAAAAGTTGCAATAACCATGGGGATAGTTCCCGAAATAAGAAGGCTCGTCCCGCCATGCTCGGCTAGGAGAGTTCCAAGATAAGATAGATCGATCCCGGCATGGGAGAGTTCCCAAAATAAGAAGGCTCATCCCGCCCGCTTCGGTGGGAGAGTTCCAAAATAAGATAGTTCCAAGATGAGATGTCGAGTCGAACTCGGACTTATTAAAGATTAAGCTCATTGGTGAGCTCCAAATATGATGCCTAGATTTATTTTGCTTTAATTTTTGCGGTATTTTATCTCCTCTTCTTTTTTTGTTGTCTAATCTTTCATGTGTCGATGTCTTTTAGCTATTCGCTTGTCGAGCCTCAGCTCTGTTTCTTTGCTTATCGATGTCGTGTTGCCCCTAGTGTATTATGAACCTCTGGTTCTTATTGCACTGAGATCGATCATGATCGACTTGCTTGCCTTAACCTTTTGCCTCACAGGCTTATTTGGTCTTAAGTGGCGTTTTAATCCGACTATGCTGAATCGCCCCTGGTCTTGGCCTTCTTTGCCACTTAGGCTCGTTCGGCTATCGACTGGGGCAGGTGGCCCGACTATGCGAACCGTCCTTTGTCCAGGCCTTTTTCGCCTCTTAGGCTCATTCGGCTTTCGACTGGGACAGGTGGCCCGACTATGCGAACCGTCCTTTGTCCAGGCCTTTTTCACCTCTTAGGCTCATTCGGCTTCCGACTGGGACATTTGGCCCGACCATGCGAACCGTCCTTTGCTTTAGCCTCGTTTGCCTCTTGGGCTCGTTCGCTTTTAGCTTGGACCTTTGGCCCGACCTGCGAACCGCCTCTATGTCTTTGCATTTGTTGCCCATTAGGCTAACTTTGCTTTTAGCGATATTGAGGGTCCGACCTGCGGATCCTCGTAGACCGTTGAGTAGATCCTTTATGGTGTGGACCCTCGAGATATGCAAAATTCAGCAACTGGTGGGTATCGGGTCGAAGAAACACGTGTATGGTACAATAATCTCTCGGGTGATTGGGTGTCAAAAGACTCCGTTCGATCTTCCACCCTAACTTCGACATCCGACCTACTACGAGCAAAGCGAATGCCGTTTGTGTTTGATGAATATTTACCTAGGGTGTAGTCCTTTGGACTTAATTCCTTGTGTCGTTGCTTTATAGGGTGTAGTCCTTTGGATTTAATTCCTTATGCCCCTCCAAGTGTAGTAGTATGAGTGCATGACTCATGGTACACTTGAATATGAAGTCGACTAGCGTTGTCTTGCCTCGTGGGCTTGACTTGGCTATTGGGTCGGAGCTCGATTCTAGGGTCGTGCCTCGTCAGGCTTATGAACGGTCGAATTAAATAACTCTTTATTCGATCGTCGCACTTCGTGGTGCTTATGAACTGGTCGAATAAGGTATCCATCGTGGGATCTTCCAACTGCCTCGCATCATGGCTTATTGGCTGGTTGGGAGTGATATAAGCACTGTCATTGACTTGACTTTATTCACTATTTTATTCTAACTCCATCATGTCGAGGATTAGTTGTTGTGGTTGACTTTTGCCTCTTTTATCTTTTAATCACATGGACTTCTTTTTGCTTTAAAATGGTCGAATTTTTGCCTTTGACATTTTGTATCGTTTGCTTATTTGGCGTGATCTGTTGGTACCATGCTTAGATGGCAAGTGGACTTACGTAAGATTGCCTTCGAACTCGAATATGATGCGAGCCAAGCTCGGTCTTATATAATATGATGCCGAGCCGAACTCGGTCTTATTAAAGATTTGCTCGAGAGAGCTCCAAATATGATGCCGAGTCGATCTCGGTCTCCGCTCGACCCGCTCTGTTCGGTAGGTTGAGTTCAAAAATAAGATAGCTCGACCCGCCAGTTCGGTAGGGTGAGTTCCAAAATAATATAGCTCGACCCTCCAGTTCGGTAGGGTGAGTTCCAAAATAATATAGCTCGACCCTCCAGTTCGGTAGGGTGAGTTCCAAAATAAGATAGCTCGACCCGCCAGTTCGGTAGGGTGAGTACCGAAAGAAGATGGCTCATCCCGCCACGCTCGGCTAGGAGAGATCCAAAATATGATGCCGAGTCGATCTCGGACTAAGGGAAAGACGAGTCCGTAGAGCTCGAATGCCGGTGCTCGATATCTCGAGTCTTTGTGGTGCAATGTAATTGTGATAAAAAAAAACATTACACATAATAAAGGCTTACAAAGTGTATAAGAATTTCAAATAAAGATTGTAAGAACCTGGAGAGCTAAAGAACTCGGCTCGATCCTTGGAGCTCGAGAACTCGCTTCGTGGATAGCTAGATCACGGTAGATAATTCGTTGCTTTCTGGGCACCACAAAGAGTGTCTTTCCGGTGGCAATCAGACCTCGAAAGCGGATTCCGATCGGCACGAAATTTGGAGGATCGTTCTTCCCCACTATTCTTCGATGTGATCGGTGGAATTGTTCTTTCGACGGCTCAATCTCCGGGAATAAGCCGCCGAATTGGCAGTATGTTGTCCAGAATCCTGCTGCGTTTTGGTGCTGCGATAACTTCTTTGCCACGATCGAGAAATCAAACGCACTCCGATCGGCCTAAAATTTTGAGGGCTTGTTCGGTCCGATAATTCTCGAATCGACCGGTGGAAATCTTGTTCCGACGGTTCAATTGTCGGAATATTCAGCCGACTTGGAACCTGCAGATTAGGGTTTTTTGCTTTTTTGCGTGCGCAACTTTTAGGCGATGATCCGGAATCGAAACCTACTCCGATCGGCATGAAATTTTTACAGATTGTTCTTATCTCTGTATTATTTAATATGACCGGAGGAATTTTCATTCCAACGGTTGAATTGTTGTAACAGGCGCCGACTGAAATCTGGCGATTAGGGTTCTCTGCGTTTTGATACAAAGATTGCGATTCACGCATACAAAAAAGCAAAAAAAACCTAATCTGCGAGTTCCAAGTCGGCTGAATATTCCGAAAAATTGAACCGTCGAACAAGATTTCCACCGGTCGATTCGAAAATTATCGAGGACCGAACAAGCCCTCAAAATTTTAGGCCAATCAAACCTACTCCGATCCGCGTGAAATTTTTACAGATTGTTCTTATCTCTGTATTATTTAATATGACCGAGGAATTTTCATTCCAACGGTTGAATTCTTTGTAACAGAGCCGCCGACTGAAATCTGGCGATTAGGGTTCTAGCTGTGTTTTGATACAAAGAAGAACTTCTTTGCGACGATCGGGCGATTAAACGAACTCGATCGGCCTAAAATTTTGAGGGCTTCTTTTACCCCTTCTTCTTCATTCGACCGGTGGAATTCTTGTTCCAACGGTTGAAACTCCATAAACTAGCCGCCCCGATATCGCTGCGTTTTTGGTGATCTGGCGAGATCTTTCCGCAACGATCGGGTATCTAAACGGACTCCGATCGGCACGAAATTTGGAGGGTTTGTTCGCCTCTCCTTCTTCTTCTTCAAGCTGACCGGTGGAATTCTTGTTCCAACGGTTGAAACTCCGACAATAAGCCCGGATCTGATTGCGCTTTACGGCATGTTTCGCCATTAACTTGACCACCATCACTCCTTGATCCATCACCGATAGAAGGCCCTTCTTCTAGCGCCAATGACGATCTTGGTTTTAGCTCATGAATAAATCCGGTCGTTTAATCTAGGGATGATTGAATCAAGGATGATTTTGGGGGTGATTTTAGACTGAGCCTGAGTGTCTCTCTCAGGTTGCCTACGTATCCTGTTGTGTTCCAGGAATCAAGTCACACGTAGTTCCTGGAATGTGGTATTTATAATGACAACACCTGCCTTAACCCTAAGGTTAAGTCGGCTTATGTTATTGTCTCGATTTACCGCTTTAATGGGCCTTAACCCTTGCCCGAGTTATCACCGCATTAATGGGCTGGGCGGGTGGTGCGGGCTCTCATCTCGATGTCGATATTGCCGACCTGCGTAATGTCGAGCCTGGACTCATGGTCTACTACTTCGCTGGTGCGCGGATGATCGTCCTACACCGCTTTCGATAGTCGATCGTCGTAGCCTGGAGTCTACTAGATGGCCTTAGCCTCGAGCCTGGCATCGACATGAATACCTTGACGTTTATTCGATTATCGGGGACCAACCGCGAGGCTGCGTGTTTAGAGTGGACTTTGTCCGCATCCCGAGCTTTCCGTCTTGCGGTATCGAGATGGGCCCATCGTCTCGGTTCTCTGATCATGTCGGTTGTCGATGTCTCATCTCGTAATTCGACCCTCGGGCTATCACTTACTCTTGTCCAGGAGGACTATCTCGTGACGCCACGTGGAGGTGCGATATTCGGTATCGTCAAATTATATATTGACCTTAGGCCTTGACTCGCACTCATTCTTAGATATTTAAATATAGAAAATTAGGGATAATGATAACTTTTAAAATATTTTTAAGTAACATGACAACCACATATTTTGTATTGGGAGGAGGACAACTTATATAGTTTTTATACCCAGAAGACAAAGAAAGAAAAAAAAATTCGCGCGCCTGTTTCCCTGTTCCAGCTGAGATTTTTTTCCTTTTTCAAACGCCCATATCTTTTGATCTTGAGATCCAAACGCGATAAAAATTTCATTAAATTTTTTATAGTTTGATGCTTTTCGTTTTGAGATTTGGTTCGATATAATTACATCGTTTTTTATAAGATTCACTGTCGAAATTCACTCAGTGAATTTTCCTAGTGAATCCCAAAAACCAGTGAATATCGACAGTTAATTTCGAACAATAGTGAATTTCGACAGAGGATTTTCTGAAATCACGTCGTAATATGTTGAATGTGGCCATGGTTTCAAAATAAAGAGCATGAAAAAATAAAAAATATGGTGAAAAGAATTTTCAAATTTGGAATTATAAATTGAAAGATATGAGTGTTTAAAAAAGATAGATAAGAGAGAAAGTGTGGTTGTTGTTGTTGTTTTTATTTTTATTTTTAAATAAGCGCCGGAAAATAAAAAAATAGTTTTGTCCTTTATGTAAAAGTTTTAAAAAACTGTCGATTGCTGAAATGTTTTTGTCCTTCCCCCATTCCCCTTCTAATATTTTAGATTAGATGTTGTTCTCGATCCCCAACCCACATAGGCGAATGGCACACTATACCAAATGGGGTTCGCAGACCATGCTAAAAATAAAAAAACGGAGTACTACCTCCGTCCCATAAAAAGTGTCCACATTTTGAAAATTAGTTGTCCCATAAAAAGTGTCCATTTACAAAACCAATACAGCATTTAATGCATTTTTTCCACACATACCCTTATGTTTACATTTAATGTTTGTATATTCATTTCACATTCCAATAGAAGCATTTATTATATGATAGGGGTATATATGTCCACTAGCACTTAAATTACTACACATTAATTGATTTCTTAATTTATGTGTCAAGCAAAATGTGGACACTTTTTATGGGACGTAGGTAGTATATTTTAATTATAGAAAAATATTTCGAAACCCGTATAAAAAAAATATTTAATTTAAAAAGATTTACGAACTCCGGTGAACTAAATTTCTGACGCCGCATGCCTCTGGTAAGTTTGATAGCAAGATTTTCACACCAGATAATCCGGACTTGGAGAAACATCTTTGTTATGAGTCAAAAAAATCATAGGCATGTGGGTACGTGGTATTCCATCAGTCTGAATTTCATCTATATAAAGATAGCAACATTTCTCTTAAAACGATCATACCATCTATCTAAAATCTGAGAACTCAAGAAATTAATAAAAGCACCATGGAATCAAGCTTGAGAAAATTAGGAAGCTCTTTGAAAGTGCCTTCAGTTCATGAGTTGGCTAATCAGAATTTATCATCGGTTCCACCGCGTTACGTTCGTGTTGATGATAACGATAATCTTCCAATACTAAATTCTTCTTTATCTGCAAAAGAAATTCCGGTTATAGACTTGCAGAAGCTGATTTCTTCTGAGGATGATCTGATGAACTTGGAGCTGGAAAAATTGCATTCTGCTTGCAAAGAATGGGGTTTTTTCCAGGTAAACTTAATAGGTTGATTAGTTTCTGTTCTGCTGATAGAAATACTAGTTCATTTAATATCTGATTGAAGGTTTTTTTTATTACACTTGAAATTAAGGAAGAAACTATAACCATTTACAAATTATTAAAGAGGAAAACTAGGCTGGAAGACAAATTACTTCAGAGGGATTTGAACCTCAGGAGGTCTCAGGACCTAAGCTATAACTAGTTGAGCTAGGCCTCATCAGCTGCTTGAAGGTTTATTTAATTATATATTTTTTGGAAACCGAACTTCTTGATATAGGCCTTAGCGACAATAATAAGAAATCAATTAATGAGAGGAGGGGAAAAAAAAACGAGAAGAACACACCATGCAAAATTACTTATTTGGTTTGATCAAACTGACTTGCATGGATCGGAAGAGAACTACATAATATGACTATAGTGGAATTTAGAGCGGCCGCAAGAATTTTAGGATGCACGTTCAAAATTTGTCAAATACTTTATTTTATTTTAAAATTTGGATAAACATATAAGAATTAGTGATCGATTTCACATATGTATATACATACACAATTTTAATATTATAAGAAGGTATATTAATTAATAATTTCATCCGGAAATTTGAGTACATATCCCATCCCTATCATGCTGGGTCATGCACCCCACCATATCATGTCCCTATATATGAGAAAAGTTATGATGGCGGAGTGATTTTAGAGTGATACCAAGTGGAGGGTTGTGATTAATAAATGTCACACCTATACACATCTACTATATGTGAAAGGGTGTGTGAGAATTAATCACAACCCTCCACTTGGTATCACTCTAAAATCACTCTCACACCATAACTTTTCTCTATATATATGTACAACCTTTTCTTACCAATTATAATTTTTTACCAGGTTGGAATGTCCAATAATATCAATGGAGAATACAAAAAACTTTTATAAAGCCCAAATAACAAAAACACAAACATTGCATGGAATATGGACGACATCTATATATTTTAAGTGATCTACCTTAATTGTACATTTAATACACAAAAAAAGAAAGAAAAGGTAATGGCCTTATTTGTACAGTTGTACTAGAATCCAAAGGCCAAATTGAAACTAATAGATGATGTGAAATTTATCCTACAAACCTATCAATTATATATTATGATGACGATAAAACTTTTCATTGATTATAACCATATTGAGAAAATATTGTCACAGATAGTTAATCATGGGGTGAGTACATCCGTGATCAGGGACGGACGCAGGATCTCATGTAAGGGGGGCAATAAAATTTTTAAAGACAAATAAAAAATTTAAGTGGGGGCAAACTATATGTATCGTACAACTTTTAGTGTGTTTTTTTCGATTAAGAAGCGATTGCACACGTGTGCTTATATATATGTAGTCAGGCCGCCAACTGTCCATGGTAGAGAAAGTGAAAAAGGAGATTGAAGCGTTTTTCCATATGTCAAAGGAGGAGAAAGAAAAATTCAGGCAAGAAGACGACGACGTGGAGGGGTTCGGGCAGATCTTCGTTGTATCGGAGGAACAAAAGCTTGATTGGGGAGACATGTTTTATTTAGTAGCTCAACCTGCGTATTTAAGAAAGCCGCATTTGTTTCCCAAGCTTATTCTTTCATTCAGGGAAGCTCTCGAGGTGTACTCCAACGAAGTGAATAGCCTTGCAATGAAGATCCTCAGCCTAATGGCTAGAGCTTCGGGAATGGAGCTTAAAGACACGACTAGCCTTTTTGAGGACGAATGCAGTCTATGAGGATGAGTCATTATCCACCATGCCCTCAACCTGAACTTGTCATTGGTTTGTCCGCTCACTCTGATCCGGTCGGGCTCACTATTCTACTTCAAGTTAGTGAAGTAGAAGGACTGCAAGTCCGGAAGGATGGAGTTTGGGTCCCTGTAATACCACTTCCTAAATGCTTTCATCGTCAATGTGGGTGACATCTTAGAGGTAAACAAATGAAGCTTTTACTAATTTTATGTGTTACCTCCATCAATCATCATATAGCATGAAGTATCATGCCTATATATGCATGTTGTCTATTGTCTAAATTTTGTTGATTATGACGAACGTAGATTGTGACAAATGGAATTTACAAGAGTGTGGAGCATCGAGCAACTGTGAATTATGACAAGGAAAGAATTTCCATTGCAACTTTTCATCTTCCAAATCTAGAGGGTGATTTCGGACCAGCTCCGAGCCTTATTACTCAAGATCCACCAAAATTCAAGCGAATCAGAGTTGTAGATTATCTCAAGGGATTTTATGCCCGAGAACTTGATGGCAAGTCTTATCTTGACGTTATAAAGGTTTAAAGCATGATATACGTCACCGCTTCTTCAAAGGATCCATTAAGAATAAGAACATTTTGGAGACACTCTTAATAGAGTAGCATTTAAACACACACTCCTTCAATGCAACGCTTTAACGAGTATCTCCGACTAGTTGATGGATAGTCTTTTATAATTGTGGTTAGGGTGCCATTAAAGATACACTACTTGTGCTATTGTATCTATGAAAATTTTTACCATAATATTAATTTACATAAAACTTGATTACACTATAAAAATGTGTTGTGGTCATTGTATATTGTAAAGTGACGCATAAAATAATCAAATTGAATATATGAAGATCGAATCAAACCAAACCAAACGGAATCGAATATATTATAGGGACAATTATTGAAAAGGACGCATTTTGAACTTAATTAGGCAAAAAGGACGTCCAAAACAAACACTTAGTTATAAGGACAAAAATTAGGTAGATAGACCCAAATACCCTTAATGAAGAGGGAAGAAGAAAAAAAAAAAAAAAGCGGCGGGCAATTTGCTATATCTTTGAAAGTTTATTTAATTTTTTTATTTAATTTAGAAACAATGTTGCTGTTGTGTTTTGCTTACTTTCTTTTCTTTTTTTTTCTTTTCAAATTCAGGCGCTTAGATTTTTTATTTTTTTTTTATTTTTACCACCGCGATGTAGTGACCATCGCGATGCATTGATCACCTCGAATCCTCGATACAGAGACACGGCGATGCACTAACAACCGCGATGCATTGACCACCGCGATGCATTGACATCGACAATCATATATACAGTGACATCGGCAATCATACATGCGTGACAACAACAATTTATGCAGTGACATCGGCAATCAGATATGCAGTGACATCAATATTTTATGCAGTGACATCAGCAATCATGTATGAATGACATCAACAATTTATGTAGTTACATCGGCAATCATATATGCAGAGACATCGCGATGAAGTGACACCGCGATCAAAGGCCACCCACCGATGTAGAACACCGCGATGAAGTGGCCTCCCGATGCGAGACACGCGATGCATGTACCATCGGAGATGCGATGATCACCGGGATGCAGTGGCATTTGATGAAGCAACATCGTGATGACATTTGATATTTTTCCGACTTAATTTCATAAAATCGATTTTTTTTCTTCATAAAATCGACTTTAAATGGCTATATCTTTTGATATAAAACTACGATCAACATAAATCTTTCACCTTAATTCATATTTTTATGCAGTGACATCGACAATCATATATGCAGAGATATCAACATTTTATGCAGTGACATCGGCAATCATATATGCGTGACATCAACAATTTATGCAGTGACATCGGCAATCAGATATGCAGTGACATCAACATTTTATGCAGTGACATCGGCAATTTATGCAGTGACATCGGCATTTTATGCAGTGACATCAACATTTCATTGGCATTTTATGCAGTGACATCAACATTTTATGCAGTGACATCGGCATTTTATGCAGTGACATCAACTAATACACAAAAGTTTAAGTTTCAGATTCAGCAAATGCAGTGATGTATTAATTCAGAAAAATACTCAGCAGGTTTCAAAAAATTGTATCAAATTGTATATGCAGTGACATTGATATCACTGCATCAATTGTATATGCTGGGAGTGCCCTTAGCCAGTCGAGTTTGATGTTGCCTTTTTATGGCTCAATCGAGCCCGAACTTTTTTAGTCGATTCAAGCTCGAGCTTAGGGAGTATCGACTCGACTCGGATCGATTACACCCTAATATGAATGACATTACACTTATTTTACAAAGTTACCAATTTTTGTATGAAATTGTATTTGTAGTGACATCAACACCCAAATTGCAAAAAACAAAAACTTTGTAAATTGTATAAGCAGTGACATATGCAGTGACATCGATGTCACTTCACCAATTCTCTAACTGTAAATGCAGTGACATCAATATCACCGCATCAATTTTATTCCAAACCATACACAAACCCACCATCAACGTATAGTTTTTCTTTCTTTGTTTCAAGGTGATATGAAGGGGGCTTGGGCTTCCGTGATATATCTTGTTTTAATATAAAATCCATTTAGACAAACAATCATGAAGGATTTTGATGAACCTAAACTCTTTATCTAGCAAGCTTTTTAAACAAAAATATGTTCTCAATTGTTCCCTATGGGTAAGAAAACGCAAATATGTTATGACTGCACATTGACAAGAAACTTATGGATTAAAGCTGCCTTCCAACGAGATAATAGCAGATAGCAATATGAGATGCCAAAAAAAGAAAGAGAGAGACCAATATTAAGTGTTGGGAACCATAGACAAACAAACACAGATAACGCTGAAATGACGAGGCCAGCTTTTAATACCCAAAGACAAAACCAAAGTTGAACAGCTACATCTATCACCATTCACCAATTCTGTATTTCTTCAAACCATAATAATAAATTACAATGTATATGATAATCCACAAACACATATCCCTAATAGACTACAACAAAAGTGAATCATAAAATACGATCAACATAAATCTTTCACCTTAATTCACATTTTTATGCAGTGACATCGGCAATCATATGTGCAGTGATATCAACAATTTATGCAGTGACATCGGCAATAATATATGCGTGACATCAACAATTTATGCAGTGACATCGGCAATCAGATGCAGTGACATCAACATTTTATGCAGTGACATCAACATTTTATGCAGTGACATCACAACAGTTGTGTTCGGATCATTACTCAAAAAAAGAATGGAAAAAATAAAATATCTTCCAGAAAAAACTGCATATGATAAAACAAAAATTCATTGACAAAATATATGTTGTTAAAGCAGAATACACTTGAAAATAATTTGCGAATAGATAAAGAATGCAAACACTGTTTTACCACAGACAATTCATGTTGCAGCTCAATATGTGCAAAACAAGGAGTCTTTTCATATGAAATAACACCTTATACAATGGTAAGCAAAACAGATAAGAAAAGGTAGCCCAAATACGAACATCATTTCTAAAAATGAAAATAGTAATAACATTGTTTCGAATCCAGAAACCACATAATACAGCAACTTTTGCTTATGGAAAGCCAAGAATCTAGCCTTTCATAATCATACCAAAGCACCCGACGTAAACATTTGGCACATATATGATGCTTCTTTGTACAAGCAAGACAAACGTTATGATAAGCTTGTCTCACAGCTCTTAGCAAGAATGAACTACATATAAAGCCTAGAAAGTTCCAGATTTAGCTTATTTTTCAGCAAACTTGTACAATCTGCTTGCAAGGCAAAATGTTAGACAACATTAGCAAGAACAAGTAAGTAATGTCCCAATGCATTCTAATCATTCTAGCTAATAATTTTCTAAAATATTCAATTCCAATGCACAAACTAAAAAAGAAACGAGCTTTTGGGATTCTGAAGTTGCCCAATATTTCCCACGAAGAAGCAGTTAATATTCTCAAAGTTACTTCATGTCCAACTGTTTGAATTGTCAAGATTAACATATCTACAGCAGAGTTCAGCCTTCAAAAGCCAACTAAATAAATTCTACAGATTAGTTTTAAGCTTTCATTACACTAAAAATATAGTACTAATCATAAACAAAATAAAAAGGATGAAAACACATGATTTTCATTTATAGAAAGCTAAATTGAAGCCAAATTACTTTAAAGAACTCAAAGGTGGTTCTGAAACTGCAGGCTCTGGGACGGAAACACCACAAAGAAGGTCTTTCAAGGAAAAAAAAAACAAAAAGACAACAAAAAAGGATCAGCAAGAACAATTACTAAAACTTTTGATTTGTATTGCCTGAAACAATTACTAAAACTTTTGATTTGTTGCCTTTTAACTTAATGTCCCAGGAAACTGTAAAACCTCCCAAAATAGACTCCATTAGCAAGGCTTGTTTCCCAGGAATCGAAACGGAGGTCTTTCCTATGTAATTGTGCAACAGCCAGATTAGAAACAAACTTCATTCACTGTATGAATGAACACGTAATTTCTTCTTAGTGATGGTGAGAATGGTGGGTGAGAAGGTGAGGATTGTCAATCGCAGCCAATGACCGACGGTGATTCCTCATCGGAAAATCCATATTCAGGCTCTATTAGATCGTTGTCGGAAAATCGAATCGAGACACGAAGAATGAATTCTATCTCCATTTTATAACTCCAAAGCTCCAACAATGGAGACTCCTTCTCCGTCAATCTCAAGGCGACAACAATTGAGAACCTAATACCTACAAAATCCGTCGCAGCAGAGGCGTCGGAGGTCATTGATAACCTCCATCTTTTCCGGCAGAAGTTGAAGCGTATTTTTCCTGGATGAAAATGAGATAAAATGGAGGGGTAATCTTGTCCAATAACATTTAATTTGTCTTTATAATTAATGATCTTTTTTTGGTGTCCTAAGTGCCTAATTAAGTCCTAAAACACGTTCTTATAAACAAATAACACTATATTATAACCGATCGCAAAACATCTATCTCACTAAAAATAATAAATGCCTTACTTGGGTGCGTCTTAAGTTTTGCCCATCTTATAATGGCAGACACAACTCTCTATTGTAATGAAAGTAATCAATATATAATGATATACATGATGGGAGTCAACTTTACGTGACTCCGGTGCATTAATCATCCCCGTTTACCACACTTTCAGCACAATTTTGGGTGAAGTAGACCATTTTCGGGGTAATATCGTGAGAACATACAAGACTTTTAGGAGCGAATCCGTTACTTTGATGAATTCATACCCCTTTTTGTTGGTATTAACTCCATTCCCGAGCACTTTTACCCTCCGGAATTGTTTGGATGTTTGTGGTTGTTTATGGTAGTGAAGGGTATTGCTGTCTCGAGGACCCGGAAGGTGACGATTTGTGATGAAAAAGCATGATTGAGGCAAGACGAGGGTCAAAAAGGAAGAAAAGTGAAGACTGGGGGAAACAGGGGTTCAAACGCGCGTTTGAACCCTCCAAACACACGTTCCATACACCAAACGTGCGTTTGAATCCCCAGACGCGCGTTCCAGAAGTTCAGATTTGATTCAGAGTTGAAGCCCTCTAAACGCACGTTTGGGAACCTTCCCAAACGCGCGTTCCAAGATCCTAAACGCGCGTTTGAACCTTCCCAAACGCGCGTTCCAGATGAAGAACAGTCAAGTCCCTGCTCAGAATTTATGTGTAACGCACGTTTATTAGCGAAGCGCGTGTTTGAAGATCCCAAACGCGCTCCAACCGCTTTAAACGCGCTGCGTTTGGACCGATTTTGCGCAGATTTTCCTTCACCTATAAATACCCCTTAGACATTTTCTTGGATATCAAGCTTTTCTTAGCAAAACTCTACCCATTTATTGCTCGAATTTTGTAATAGCTTAGAATACTCTCTCTTAGTGTAAATCAACAACATCTTAGCTTAATCTTTCCATTTCTTAGCTTAGATTTTCATTCCAAACACTAAGAGACCACCTTTAATTACTTTTTATTTTGTACTTTTGGATCTCAACTCAATTTCTGCAATTTAATGGTATATTTCTCTTCTCTTTTACTTGTTATGGCTCTTATTTACTGTTTTATGCATGTTTTGATTAGTATAATGAGTAGCTAGACATCTACATAGTCGAATCATGTGAAATTTGGTGAAATCACCCTTTGGGTGATGAACTTGGGAGTGGGTAGTGCTTTTTATTGTTATATCTTGCTTGTTTCATGTCTTAGAACTTGTTATAACGGATTTGGGCTAGATTGATCACCTAGGTCAAAATCACACACATCACTCTTGAGAGTTGTTCAGAGAGAGGGGTGTGGGAAAAGGGTTCTAGGATCGCATTCTAGTGCGAGGTTACTCGTTTTCAACGTTTAAACGGCTCTCGTGCATAACATGTCTTGTGAATGAATCTTTCTTAGGGAAGGTTAGTTGACTAGGCATAAGGTGTTGGGGAAGAGTTGTTCAGAACCTAGCACCGGGATTAGGAGTTCGTGCCCGTGAAATTGAATGTAAGGGTTCGTTCGTTTATTGCACACTCCCGGTTTTGTCATTCCTTGGGGTGAAACTAGCTATTTTGATCATGGTTCGGCTATGTCTCTTAATCTATCTTAAACTTAGTAGTTAATCTTCTTTCCTTCTTTTCTAGCTTTAGACTCGTTAGTTTATATCACGTTAGTGTCATTGTAGTAAACAAGCACTTTAAAAAGATTGATCACCTAGACTAAGTAACACGTTCACTTTGGTACTTGCAAACACGATTCCTTTGGGTTCGACCTCATACTCCTCAGTAATTATTCTAAAGCAATCGACCGTCTGGCACACGCCGGTTAGAGAGTTAGTTTACCACACGGTTTTAGTCCTTTATAAATTGTTTTTGTTGGGTGGATTTTAGCTCAATCAATACACCTACTCCCATCTTTTTATAGCAAAGTATTACACTTATAAAAAATTATATGTTTTCAAGACATCATTAATTTATTATCATTTTTGTTTACTTCGGTACCCTTATTTATGTATAGGTAAGAAAATAAAAATATTATCTTAATTATATCTAAATACTTATTTATCATTTTCTTATTAAAATCATATATATATATATATCTATATTAATATTTTCGACTGAATAACTGTCAATTTGTCCATTTTGTCCGATTGACCCGCTCCACAACCCGGTTTAAAAAAACAAACAAACAAATATACCACGGTTTATACCTCTTTAATAACACACGATCCTTTCTATGCGACTAAACCATCATCATCCCTCATTCTGCGCTAAATCTCAACTGCAAGAACTGCTGCACTAATTTGAAAGAGCTGCAAACTGCTCTTATCTTTATCCCTCAATGAAATCTCTTCAAATATCTAAAAATCATAAATATCCCTTTTCAATTTCAAACACACATGATCAGATTTGTTCAAAAGGAATGGCACATCCTTTCTCTCACGTGCTTGCAGTAACAAACCTTTTTTTAATCAAAATTTTTGTTATAACCACTAAAGTCTCTGTAGGTCATTGCAAGCCACCAGAAGCAGACAATAGAACGCTGCTGAGAAGCCAATTCGATCTGTTATTTATATCTGCATTCTTGCTTTGGTTATAAATTTGGTTTGTCTCATCCATCTGATTTCAAGATTATCCCTTTGGTTTCTAGATTGTGGAACTGTCAAATATCCTTTTTTTCAAATTGAATGGTTATGTTTTCTATTTTGCACAAATTTAAGATAAAATGGTTATTCGTTAATTTTATGACTGGCTTTGATGTTGTTCCTACAAGTTGGTCGCAGTTTGGCTGCCAAAAGATGTGCTAATTTTTTAATTTTTTCAAAAGCGAACAAATTGTATCTCAACAACGCCAAATTTTATCACACTTTTCATTGCATTTCTGAATAGGTTTTCCCAGTAGTCCAATATGGGAAATGGAGTGGCAATGAGTGTTAGTCAGGAAGTGGCCGGGATCAGTTTGGTCAATAGTGGCAATAAGATCCTGTGTAATGGACTTTTTCTTACATTTATTTTTGTGTGATTCCTAATAGTAATTCATGGCTTGAGTATTTTTTTCTTTTCATTCCTTTATTTGTATGCTATGAAATTGATTTCAGACAAATTTTTATTTAGATGGTGAAGAGAGTAGTAAAATATAAAATCTGAGGCATATCAAGGTAGTGGATTATAAGAAGGAAGTGAATTGCTGCCTAGGAAAGCACGCACGCAGACAATTAATGTAAGGAGGTATGAGACTATTGCTATTTACTGCTACTCACCCAATGCAGCTTTTGTGACTATTTGCTAAATTTTGTTCTTGAAGTTGATAATGGATTAACAATGTGATGGTTGATGCAATAAAATGATAAGTCATTGCTTACATTTTTGACTAATATCATTTTGTCTCTGAATCATTTAATCAACAAATAGTTCCTTCACCACCGTTCCAGTTACGACCAACTGAATCATTTAACCAACAAATATGATATCTTTTTTTTTTTCTTCTGCTTTCTTTCTTTCAATGTATGTAATTTTGGCTCCTCAAAATATAGTTGATTCCTCTGTTCAGGAAGTTTTGTCCACTTAAATGGCCCACTAAAATAGTATTTTGTTTGGTCCTTTCACATTTACTTCATACTGTCTTTTCGTTAGAATGGTTCTGTTCTAATTTGAAATGTTATGGTCTAATTTATCAAAGTTTCTGTGTACAGAATATGATGAGTTCTATGTAGCTGATAAATTGTTTACTTCCCTCTTTGGTTCGAGAATGTCAAAGTTTCTGTTACAGAATGTTGATTATAACGGATCAACAAGGGGGCACGTTGATGGTGCAATATCTGGGAGGTGGCGATTTATTCACTGGACAAGGATGGATGTGGTCATAATCAGGTGCAACATAGTGAAGATGGTGTTGGAACTCAAGAACATAGTCAGTAATGCTACAACTCAAGTGGGGCTAATGTGGTTTACTAAATATTATTTTTGGTCGGAATTTGTAGATAAGAACAAAGACTCTGCGCTTGCGAGTGTCATTATCATTAGGTATAAAGATTACATAGATTAATTAAATTCATGGGAATGTTGAATTCGCTAAACTAATGTTCAATTTGTTTCGATGGCTGAATTATGGTTGTGAAACGTATTTTATGAGCAATAACTGACATGAGAAATATAAATATTTATTCATAAGTTTCAAATACAAAAACAATATTTTTCCTTAATTTATGTTGTCATTTTTCCTCTACTGTTTAATTTCAAATTTTACATTCTCCCGTGCATTGCACGGGTTTCATACTAGTATATATATATATATATATATATATATATATATATAGCTAACTAGCTTCATATATGCCAATGAGACTTAGCTCAAATGGTTAAACCGAGTCCCCGTGACCTCAATTGTTCGAGTCCTACCGTTTGTATCTAGGTGCGTTTATAGGTTTGAGTAAATGTTCACTAAATGATTTAATTTCGTTTCGGTGGAAAAAAAGAAATTTCGTTTCGGTGATTAAAAAAAAACTAATTTTCTAGGTTAAAATTTGAGGAAATGAGGGAGAAGAACAATAACATTTCATCAATTAAGGAAAATGACAGCTTTTTGAAACTTTTGCATGAACGACAAAATGTTTTTTTTTTTTTTTTTTTTTTTATTCTGGCGCCTTTTTTCCCAAAAATAAAAGCCAACACACTTTCTCTCTCATACATTTTTTTAAACACTCATATCTCTCAATCTAGAACTCTAAATTTGAAAATTCATTCACCAAATTTTTATTCTTTCATGATTTTGATACCACATTCAACATATTCCGACGTGATTTCAAAAAATCCGTTGTCGAAATTCATTTTTATTCGAAATTCACTGATTTTTGAGATTCACTGGGGATATTAACTGAGTGAATTTCGACAGCGAACGAACCCAGTCTCAAAACGAAGAGCATAAAAAAATAAAAAATTCAGTGAAATTTTTATCGCGTTTGGATCTCTAGACCAATAGATATAAGCGTAATAGAGGAGGAAAGAGAAAAAAAAATGTAGCAGCGCTGGAAGGACGCGTCGGATTTTTTAATTTTTTATAGCAGTTTTTTTTGGGAGAATGAGGGAGAAGGACACTAACATTTCATCAATTATGGAGAATGACAGTTTTTTGAAACTTTTGCATAAAAGACAAAACTATTTTAATTTTATTTATTAATTTTCTGCCGCCTTTTTTTTTCTATAAAAAAAAACCCAACACATTTTCTCTCTCTTTTTTAGACACTCATATCTCTCAATCAGGAACTCTAAATTTGAAAATCCTTTCACCAAATTGTTTTATTTTTTCATGCTTTTTATTTTGAGACTACATTCAACATGTTCCGACGTGATTTCAAAAAATCTGCTGTCGAAATTCACTGATTTTTAGGTTTCACCGGGGATATTCACCGAGTAAATTTCGACAGTGAATCTCACGAAAAATGATGTAATTATATCGAACCAAGTCTCAAAACGAAAAGCATCAAAAAATAGAAAATTCAGTGAAATTTTTATCGCGTTTGGATCTCTAGATTTACTACCAAAAAAAAGTCATTCAATGATATGCTTAAGAAGCAAGGGTTTCGGTGGTCATCTGACTCACACCAAGCATAAGCATTTGAGGATCTAAAAGGAGCCATGCGTCAGTCCTTAGTTCTCACTCTCTTCTGTATTAAGACAAATGCTTGTGGGAAGGGTTGGGGCAATGTTACTACAAAACAGAAGACAAATGACTTATCTTAATAGGGCATTTAACTCTAAGGAGATAGGACTTTCCATGTATGAAAATTAGTTGTTGGCCATCATGAGAATTCGTCTCCACATAAAATCTTCTAGTTTTTGGAGGTCTGAGATCCTAATTGATAAACTGATTGCACTCAAGTCCAATAGGGTGTCATTCAAGGGTCAAGGAATGTTAAGAAAGATGTTCAAAAAAATGATACAAAGGTGAACTATTCGTCAACATTACAAGAGTTTACATGATAAAACCTCAAGGATTACTCCTGCCATTACCAGTCCCTCACATGCGAGGTCCCAACACAGCATGTCTAAAGCGAAGGAAGTCATCATGGTAGTAGTGGACATGCTGACCAAGTTCATCCACTTTATTCCACTTGAGAACAGAGGCAAATAACATCAAAAAAGCGTTGAATAAAGGATGAATAATACATAAACGATCAAACTAAATATCCTTCAAATTAATTCGTACAATATTTTCCTTGTATGGTTAGTAATATCTAAGAGTAAATATAACTTAGTAATACTCATTTGACGCAATTAATGATTCTTTGTCTTTATGATTATCAAATTTGATTGACAGTTAATTATTTAACAAATAGTATTTGACGTTGTAATAAAATGTAAGTATAAAAATATGTGTGATTAAAACATAACACAAGTTTTTGGATACATAATATTTTGATGAAATCATTGTATGAAAATTATCATTGTTTAACATATAATTTTGTTCATTTTCTTTGTTGACTGGATAACATATTTATTTTATAAATTAAACGTATAATCAATAATATAGATATAATTTTTAAAAAATATATTAAAAATCAGGTGCACCCATGTATATTAGGGAGGGATCAGTAAAACTACATTTTTAAACTAAAAATTTGAACCAGTGGAGTCACCGTAGCCTAAAACTACAACTTTTAACAACAAAACGACATTTTTAACAACAAAACTATATCGTTTAATTTTAATACAAAAAAAATTTCGTCGGATCTCAGTGGGGTCACGTGACCCTCCCTTAATCTGCATAGATCCGCCCCAGGGTCAGTGCCCCCACTGAGATCTGAGTTTTCTTTTATGGTCTTAAAACAATGTTTGATGTTAAACATTATTAATATCATCACTGAATCTTCGAATTTGCTGCGCTGTCCCCACTGACAAAATTTCCAGGGGGTGAAATGCTTTCTAAGATATAAATATTCTATGATTTTGTCCTGGCTGAATGCATGAACACGTGATTTGCATTTTGTGCTTTGCAACATCCCAAAGAAACCACACATTAAAAAAAGGGAAACTTGAGTTTCTATGTCCGAAAAGTAAAAAATTGAAAATATATGCCTCGTATGAAGATGTTTGAAAATAATGTCATGTCGACGCTGACGAAATGCGCGACGACGCGCACGCACGGCGATGATGATGACCATCGAATGACGAGCGCGACGCATGAGTGATGCACGAGGCACGCATCATACAAGGCATATTTTGTCAAATTTTTTACTTTTTAATCATATTTTTTCAAGTTTCCCTAAAAAAAATGTCAATTATTAAAGGCTTTAAAATGACACCACCTATTAGTGCTCGAACTTTTGGTCCAGGTGTTTCAAGTTATGTACCATCAGAACACCCTTTTTTTTTTTTTTTTTTCTCTTTTACTTTTCAAATTTTTTTTTTGACGCAACGAGGCGTGGGGCACGGGTGTCTAGCAAAATGCACGTGCATTCGCACGTGTTTTGATAAAAATAAAACTTCTACATTTTATTGCAACCTAAAGGATAAAAGCAAAAAAGTTCGTGCGCTATGCTAACCGCTACGTGCTAGGAGTTTTTTTTATTATATTTTATTATATTTTATTTTTTCTCTTTCATTTCTTATTTTCAAACACTCATATCTTTTGATCTAGAGATTCAAACGCGATAAAAATTCCACTGAATTTTTTATTTTTTGATGCTCTTCGTTTTGAGACTTAGTTCGATATAATTACTTCATTTTTCGTTAGATTCACTATCGAAATTCATTCAATGCATCTCCCTGGTAAATCCCGAAAAATTAGTGAATTTCGACAACGGGTTTTCAGAAATCACGTTGAAATATGTTGAATGTGGTCTCAAAATAAAGAGCATGAAAAAAATAAAAATAAAAATTGGTGAAAGAATTTTCAAATTTGGAGTTCTAGATTGATTGATATGAGTGTTTAAAAAAAATAGATGACCGAGAAAGTGCGTTGATTTTTTTTTTTTTTATAGAAATGCTTCCATAAAATTATAATTAAAAAAAATAGTTTTGTCATTTATGCAAAAGCTTTAAAAGCTGTCATTCTCCTTAATTGATGAAATGTTAGTGCCATTCTCCCTCATTACCTCTTTTTTTATATGTCCCTGAAAGAAGAATCAGACAGATCAAAGAAGTAATTAATATGTCTAAAATGTAGTATTGGAAATGTATTTTTCTTATTGGAGATGTAAATACTTTGTTGGTAAATGAGTTTTTAGTATTGAAAATGTATTTTTTTATTGGAGATGTAAATACTTTATTGATAAAGGAGGGGAAAAAAACAATAAATGATGCATTGAAAATGTAAAATGACAGATAAATAAAAACAGATCAAATTCTGAACAGTGACAGATAAAAAAACGAGGGGAGTACATGATAAATCTAGAGGATATGAATACCTTGTAAATTAATAATTATTAAAAAAATGAACTCGTGTTTTTTTTTATGTTTCTTAAACCGGTTAGAGAATTTTGTTCCACTTATGTTTCTTAAACTCTTTTATGCCGCTTGTTACCTAGAAAAAGAAGAATATGTTTAACAGAAGGATCTTCTTAATTACTTTTTTGTTTGTCATTTAAAATAAATTTGATCATGTACTTTTTACGACCAGACAATTCACATTATTTTTTGCACTTCAATTATTTTCACTTAATCTAGTGTTTTTTTTATAATTTGGACACATGTTGTTAGTGCCTTAATAAGGGTAACATAATATGAGGTTTTCACTCAAATGCCTATGAATTCGTGTTTAGTGGCACATGCGCATAGAATCCATAGTTTTGAACACATGAGGTTTGCTGAAAGAATTAATGGCTTGTTTAGTAGCACAGTTCAATTCTAAAGATGATGTGGATCGGGTTCTAGTGGATGTGCTTGGTACTTTGGCTCTTACATAATGGAAATCAAAAGGTGGAGGAAGATATTAAAATTGATGACGAATCTGTCAACATAGTGTCAATCTGTGTCCAAATTTGTATCTTCCTCTGAATTAGGCAGCAATGGATGCATAAAAGTACATTTGTGGACATATTGGGCATGCATGCAAAACATAGGTGGTTTAAGGAGGAATTAAGCATGGTAAGTTTGCTCGATGTCTCGTAGACCTTCATGGCTCTAAATGTCGAATTTAGGGTATAACGATCACCCAAGACAATGTAGAAAGATGGGCTACTTTTAAGTATGAAAATGTTTCTTATTTTTTGTTCTTATTGTCAAGGACGGAGCCAGGAATTTTTCGTCGGGTGGGTTGGGATTTTTTTTTTCAATGTTATTTATACGACATAATTTTCTGGAAAAATACCAAAATTTATTTATACTTTATGATGTATTTTTTTTTACTTCCCAAACTACAAACGTTAACTCCAGTGTCAATTTATTGGATCCAACGTTACTAACAAGTGACATTGACATTTTTTAAACTATAACGTCAGTGTCATTACTAACGCTGTTTTTTAAACGACATGCACCACTTACGTTATTTTCATTAAAAATAATCATTGTACTTGGAGTAATTTTTTGATTATTTGAAATAATCGTGGTATCGAAAATAAAAGTGTGATGCCAATGGAATCATTTTTTGTTGTAACATATACTTTCAGTGGCTCAGGTTAGGTTGGTTGTAAGCCTAATTATCTAGTGGACTGATGAGTTGGCCAGCTGGATATACATACTACATAGAAAAAAATAAAACGGGCTGGGTGGGCTTAGCCCCCCTTAGCCCATAGTCTACCTCCGTCATTGCTTATTGTGTAAAAATTAGACATGCATTTAGAGGTTGTTAGTCTAAAGTGCTAAACCAAGGAAATAGAAATCATAAAGATGATTTTATTTAAGCCTGATTTATGTGCTCCGCCTATTAAAATCCTTGCATGATAATCCTTCTAGAGGTAGCTCTTCCAGTTGGCCAAGTAATATAAGGCTGGAACTCCTGGCTAATTTATCTAAAGGGGTTAATGAGGCTGCTTTTAGTAGGAAAGTGGAAAATACAATATGTCAGCTTCTGATGATGTTAATGAAGAACTAAACAGTGATTATAATAAAGTTGTTCCTAAGGAAGCTGTCAATTTCTTCATGGCATTCTCTTCTTGGAATGGTACTCAGAAGAAGGAAGATGGTATATAATCTTCAAGGAGTCATCTTCTACATGAATCAAATATGATTGCTGCTAAAATTAACAAGATGATGTTTCACTTAAACCAAGAAGGAAGAGGAAATTTGTTGCTAAAAAGACTAATGAAATTAAGGTTTCTCTGGATTCTGATACTTTAGTGAGTCATTTTATAGATAAGATGAAAACTCTTGAATCAGAGGATCTTCAACCTCTTAGACTTGTTGAACTAGTTGTTAAAAATCTATGTATTGGTGAACCAAAGTCTTTAATTGAGTTTTAATGGGTGAAAGAAGCCAACCCTATGTGGATTCTACATAAACAATAAGGATTATGGCGTGGAATTTTCAAGGTGTGAGGAGCTCTTTGACGATTTTCCAGCTTGAGGAGGTAAATAAACTCCATTGCCCAAGTATTATCCTTTTTAAGTGAAATTAAAAAGAAACAAAGTAGTTTGGTAAGTATTAGCAGAAAACATTAGTTTTATCATGTCAGCGCCGTTAAAACCCTCTGGTATGATAAGCAAGCTTGCACTTTTGTGGAAAGAAGTTTCCAATACTACATATGTTGTCTCAACCAGCTTTACCATAAAGGTTTGCATCAAAGATGACTACGCTGGTCCGTATTGGTAGTTTGTTGGGGTTTACATGAGCCTCTTGCCTTCTCACAGACTGAAGCAGTGGTCCTTTCTACAAAACATAATGACTTTGTGGAGTACTCATTTCTTATTGGGTGGTGATTTTAATGACATCCTTAACCATAAACAAACAGAAGAAGGAGCATTCAGGCCTGACAATTTCTTTTCTGATTTCAAGAGTTTTGTTGCAGATAATGATTTGTCTGATCTAAGCTTAGTTGGTCATTCTTGGACTTGGAGAAGATCTTTTAGGTTAATGGACTCTAAATCTTGGGCCACTGATTATGATGTGCCTTGTGTATTCTATTTGGACATGGATGCTTCTGATCACAACATGTTATTACTTGACTCATCTCCTATCTTTTTGAGAGGGAAGAAGAAGGTTTACTTTGACAACATGTGGATTTCCAAGCCTGGCTTTTTTGAAGCTGTGACTGATGGGTAGTAGAAGAATGTTCTGGGCGGTATCGGTATTAGGTTTGATTAATAATCAAAGAGGTTAGAATGAGACCAAATAATTGAAAGAAAGGTGATTGTCCCAACAAGCTTTTGATGGAATGGATGCTTTTTTTAGAAAATGGCGTTTTCAATGCTTTCATATATTTCTTTAATTCTGGGAAGCTCTTAAAAAAGATAATGATTCATGTATTGTCTTGTTTACCAAAGTTTCCTCTCCAATTGAAGTCGCCCGTTATACACCTATTAGTCTTTGCAATGTTATTTAGTTATTTATAAATATTTCTCCAAAGTCCTTGCCAACATGATGAAAAATGTTATATATTTTTGTATTAGTGACAATCAAGGCGCTTTTGCTCTTGGCAAACAAATTTTGGATTTTTACACTATTGCTCATTAATCTTTACATTATATGATTAACAAGAGGAAAAGCAAGAAAGGTTATACGGCCTTAAAGTTGATATCTCTATGGCCTTTGACATATTTGAATGGTCTTTCTTAACTTTTATCAAGGAAATTTAGTTATCAATTTACACCTTATATAGTTAGGTCACCTCTAACACCATTAAGACTAAAGGCCTCTTGAAGAAATCCAATTACCATCCTCATAGACTGTTGGTCCATTGGATAGGCTAACACAAGTTTAGAGGGGGGTGAATAAACTTGTCCCTAAAAACTGTATTTAAAACAAATTAAGGTTCAGTTTAAACTTGTGTGGAGTTAAGCTGACTGAGCTGAGTTTAAGTCAAACTGACTTAAGCAACAACTGAGTCAACCGGCAGCGGATTAGTTTAGCCTTTATCAGATATGAATTAACAAACAGATTGTTTACTTGATTTTAGAACGAATACTAGATAAATACAGCTGCAATAAAATAAATGAATGCGTAAAGTAAGTAGACAAGAATTATAGAGGTTCCAAGTGGTGTAATCCTGTACGTCCTCTCTTCCCATGTGATGCGGAGGAAAATTCCACTAGAACTTCTTTGAGATGGCCCGGTTACAAAGAGTCCTAAACTGATAGTCCTTGACTAATCCCTAGCTTCACTATCTAAACACTTGTAGAACATGTAGAATTGCTGCTCTTCAATTGTTTGAAACACTGGTCCTTGGAGGGTTGAATTGCCTCTTCACCAGCTCATCACAACCACAGTCTCCCTGACTGCACTCAACTGTCCTTCACACCTTCTTGGTGTTTCACAGTCTAAACCTTTGATAAAATCAAAGTTAAGACTTGAATCAATAACTATGATTCAATTGTGATTTGAGTTTTTCTTCTGGATGTATAAATTACGCTTGGCTCTGTATTTCTTCAAATGAATGATCTTGATTTTCCTTGAATGCTTAAGAACACTTGAAGAAGTTTCTTGATCTTACAGTTAAGTATTTAGCAGGAATTCTTTTAGATTGGCTTTCCCCCTCAATTTTATCTTTCTTGACTAGATTGATTCTTTTTAATTCCTCTTGCTCTCTCCTTGTTGTTGTAGAAGTATTCTATTTATAGGGGTTTATCTAACGGTCAAATTGAAGCCATTCAATTTCTTGTAGTCGTTAGTGGTCCTGCTTCTTGCTTGTACGATTATGTCAGAACGGATAGATTATCCTCCAATCATAATTCTTGAATTGCAACGGTTGAATCCTTTTTCAGTTTTAGTCAAACCTTAGTTGTAAAAGCGATTTCTTCGTGAACATTATCGGTTCGGTTTAAGAGCATTAATCGAGTTTTACTCTTCTTCAAAATCTCAGTACTCAAGTTTTCATCTGATTCTAATTGACTTAATCAGAGTACACCACAAGCAAATATATTCTAAGAATTCATTGTCCTTATGATTCTTAGATCTTCATACAAGATCCATAAAGTCAGTTCAGGTCACCACAAACTTGCCTGAAGTCTAACTTCATAGTCTCGACTTGTAATCTTCATAACTGAGTTTGAACCCTCAGTTCTTCAGTCTTCAATAACTGAGTTTGAACCCTCAGTTCTTCGGTCTTCTAGATAATTCAACTGAGTCTGTGTCCCTCAGCGAACTTATTTTCTTCAGTTTTACGTAGGTGTGCTCTGCTTTAACTGATTTCCAGTTTCTCGCTAACTCAGTTTCTTGTTAACTCAGTTTCTTGACCTAGAAATATTACAGTGCTTGTCTGATTTAACTTATACAAATATCAGACTCTATTAATCCTATACATTGACATCTAGACATCTTTTTGCTTTGCACTATAACAGCTAGTTATGACACTTCATCAATGGGGTTTAGAATCAAGACTAAATAAGTGATGAATCATCATCAAAACATAAATTTTATTTTCAACATAGACAATGGTGCATCTCACACTTTCAAAGACCGGTAAGTTGCCAAGGAGGTGCAATGTGCGACATAACCAACTCACTTTATGTTAATCACAATAGTAGATGGAAATAGAATTGCGTGTGAATTTAAGTGTCTTGACTTGCCATGGATCTGCAAGGGATTAAGTTATAACAAGATATGAGATTGATCAATTTGAGATGACGTGACATGATATTAGGGGCGGATAGGATGAAAATGTACATTCTCATGGTCTTTGACTTCAACAAAGTGCTCGTTTTCACTAACGAGGTAGAACAAGTTAAGAAGAGAAGTTACACAAAAGAAGCTCGGCTTAAGATGGTCAACAGCAATATCATTACTAAGAATTTGATAAATGAAACATATGGACTCTAAGGGTGCCTCAATTTGATATGGGAACAAGCTCTGAATCCTATGCCCATTGAAGAAGAGTATCATGAGGTTTGTTAGAATTCCTAAGGATTTCTACCAATGAGGGGCTATGAGCAGACAATCACTTTAAAAGAATGTGTTGAACCTGTGAAACTAAAACATATGCTCACAGTCAGAAGGATGAAATAGAGCAGTTGGTAAATAAAATGCTACAACGGAGGATTATACAACACAATAATAGTCCATTTTCATCACCGTTTCTCCTTGTGAAATAGAAAGATAAAACCTGGAGATTCGTGAGGATTACAGAAGGTTGAATGACTTGATTGTCAAGGATAGTTACCATATTCCCCCAATTGATGAATTATTGGATGAGTTAGAGAGTGCTAGGGTATTTTCTAAAATAAACTTAAGGTCTGGATTCCATTAGATTCTGATGATGAAGATGATGTCCAGAAGACTGTCTTTGTAACTCATTATGGCCAATTTGAATTCAAGGTGATGTCATTTGGGCTCATATATGCCCCAACGACATTCCAGAGAAGTATGAATAAGACGTCGAGAACCTTACTTAAGGAAGTTTGTGCTGATATCTTTTGATGACATCCCAATCTTCAACCCTGCCATAGCTTCCCACACACAACATCTTGAAGTGGTTCTAGAAGTTCTGAAGAATAAACCAATACTATGCTAAATTGTCCAAACACTCTTTTGGACAAACGAAAGTCGTATACATCATGATGATGAAGTGCATGCTGACCCAAGCATGACTCAAGCCATGTCGGATTGGCCACAAACATATGATGTGATTGAGTCGAGAAGGTCATTGGGCCTAACAGATTTATACAAGAGATTTGTGCTCCATATGGGATTATTGCTAAACCCTTGAATATTTTTAAACTCGGTATTACACATGTGACACAATTAATGATTCTATGTCTTTACGATTATTAATCTTGGCTGACAGTAAATTATTTGACAAACTAGAGTATTTGCAGTTGTAATAGAATTTAGTATAAAACTATACGCAATTAAAACATTACACGATTTTTCGGACACATTATATTTTGATGATTTTTTTAGGTTAGGAGGAACTTAGAGAGTATCCATAGATATACAAGATACTTGAGACAAATCTTCATTTGAAACCAATGTAATACATGATTTATAACTAAAAAAAGCTTATCATTCTTAAAAGAATGAAAAGGTAACATGGCGAGTTTGATCCAATACGTACGAGTAAGAGATATAAAATAATTCTACTAAGCATAAAATCATTGTATATATAATACTACATCCGTCCCAAAATATAAGTTAATTTGGACTTTTTGCACAGTTTATGAAAGTGGATAGTGATATAAATTTTAAAGATAAAAGTCAAAAATACCATTTGACTATAATTAATTCAATACTTATAAATAAAGTAATGAAAAGTATGTGAATTGATAATAAATCATGCGTAATGAAGAATAATAAAATAAATACTCCAAAACCAAAAAGTTAAACGTATTTATATTTTGAAATTGAGGTAGTAATTGTCATTACTGAACATATATTTATTTTATAAATTAACCGCATAGTTGAAAATATAGATATGATATTAAAAAAATTAAAAGTAATAATTTAGCAATAAGAATTTATTATTGTTATGAAGAAAGGGGGCGATTTTATTTTAAAGGGACTTAATTGTTGGACTTAAGGACTTAAGTGTTGGATATTCAACAATCGCATACAATTTTGTTTATGTTTTGATCATGTACGCAGTAGGAGATGTCTTGAGAAAATCAAGTTTGCTACAAGAAATTGATTTGACTCCATGGATTTACTAGTTTTTGCCACATACAAAAAAAAAAGCATGGCTACTAGTTCTTGATTAGACTCTTTTGCAATGTTCCTGTGGCTAAAAATAAGTATACAACAACACATTTTTTGTTGTGTGACAAACAATAGTGTAGCAAAAAAGTGTTTTTTCTTATAGTGTAATTTGAATGATATGATGTTTGAAAATTAGAAATGAAAAAGAAAAAAGAAAAAGAAAAAATAAAACCGGGGCAGCGCCAGGACGCGCCAGATTTTTTTTGTTTTTGTTTTTGTTTTGTTTTGTCTTTCAGGCTATAAAAATTATAAGAGTTGTCCTCCCCCTATAAAAAATAGGGGGAATGAGGGAGAATGACATATTTCATAAATTGAGTAGAATGACAGTCTTTTGAAAATTTTGCATAAAGGACAAAACTATTTATCCACTGTCGAAATTCACAGTTTAAATTCACTGTCGAAATTCACTATTTTTTAAAATTCATTGTCGAAAGTCACTGATTTTCGGGATTCACTGTCGAAATTCACTGATTTCGGGATTCACTGGGGTGATTTACTGATTTTCGAGATTCAATGTTTGTCGATCCATTATAAAATTATACAAATCCTCCTATAAAAAATATAAATGTGTCCGCATTCTTAAAAATATTCCAGATTGTGTCATTATCCCTAATTATCCTTAAAAAATAAAGATAATTAGGGATAATGACAGCTTTAATATTTTTGAGTAACATGACAGTCAATTAAAAAATTTATCCAGGCCTTGTATATTATAAAATTAGAAAGCCTACATCATTCACTTGACGCCATATTTTAAATGTAGTCAATCTTGGCCTGCGGTGTTTCATATCTATCTGAATTTCACGATCAAAAGATATATCAGAAACCTCAAGAAATTAAAGAAAATTAACCAACTGTGGCCATGGATTCAAGCAGCAGCACAAAATTAGGTGGCTCTTTAAAAGTGCCTTCAGTTCATGAATTATCTAACCAGAATTTATCGTCAGTTCCACCTCGTTACGTTCGTGTCGTTGATAACGATCATCCTCCAATATTACTCAATTCTTCTAATTCCCCGAAAGAAATTCCGGTTATAGACTTGCAAAAGCTGCTTTCTGGGGATGATCTGATGAACTTGGAGCTGGAAAAGCTGCATTTTGCTTGCAAAGAATGGGGTTTTTTCCAGGTAATTAATTAATTAAAGTTCATTTCTGCTTTAAGGTTAATTATTAGTACCATTATGATGATTATAAAGAATTAATTTTGTTATAGATAGTTAATCATGGGGTGAGCTTATCAGTGGTAGAGAATGTGAAAAAGGAGATTGAAGGGTTTTTCCATATGTCTAAGGAGGAGAAAGAGAAATTCAGGCAAGCAGCCGATGATGTGGAGGGATTCGGGCAGGCCTTCGTTGTATCCGAGGAACAAAAGCTTGACTGGGCGGACTTGTTTTATTTTGTGACTCAACCTCTGTATTTAAGAAAGCCTCATTTGTTTCCCAAGCTTACCCTTTCATTCAGGTACTATTTCATTCTAAATTGCTTACTAATGACATTAGATCATGGGGAGGATACAGAAATTTTATCCAGTGGGGTAACCACACTATAAGAAAAAAAGTTTTTTGCTAAACTATTGTTTATCACACAACAAAAAAAGTGTTGTTATACTTACTTTAAGCCACATGAGAATGGCAAAAGAGTCTAACCAAGTGCTATTAACCACACTTTTTTCGTGTGTTTGGCAAAAACTAGTGTAGCAATAGAGTGTTTTTTTTTTTTAGTGCCAGAATTTAAAACTATAAATTCATTCTCTAGAAATTTGTTTCAGTTGTGTCACTCAAGACTAAATTACATTTTTAAATTACAAAACGGTTTTTTTAACAACAAAACCACATCGTAAATACTAAAAAGAATTCATCGGATTTCAGTACAATCACACGACTCCACTCTTCTCAACATAGATAGATGCGCCCCTGCTTTAAATTGTAATATAATGATTTTTTTTCTTCATTATTTCATTACATTGTTTATGTAAGACATGTTAATGAAATTCCAATAATATAACTATTTACAAAAATAGATAGAATGAGACGCAATAAAAATTGACACGTTTAATCCACAGCCACCCGACCCGACCCATAACCTTTTACCCACCTAATTGCAATGAGGAAGTGGATGATAATAGATTGGGGTACGGGTGAGGTTTGATGGGTAATATGGTAGGGGTGGGTGGGGAGATGTGTGGAGCGAGTGGCATTAGTGAGGGTGCTCAGGGTGTGTGAGTTAGCGGGTATATAGCATGGGTGAATGTGGGTGGGGTTAGGTGAGCTACAGGTGGGGTGAGGGTAGGGGTAGGCTTTTGTATGCTTGGGATGAATAAGATAAGGTGGAGAATGACGAGGGTTGAGCATGAGTAGGGTGGGGTGTGAGAGCTGGCGAGGTTGAGCATGGGAGTAAGATGAGGTGAGCATGAATTGGGGTGGAGTGTGGCGATTGGCGTGGGAGTAAGCATGTGGGTACGGTAAACGATTGAGTAGTGTGGTGGGAGCAAGGGTGCTAGATTCATGCTTTGCTCGAAGAAGGGAAGTGAGAATCCTCAAACTAACTAGCCAGGGATTCCAGTCACTCTTAGTATGTGAAAGGTGCGAAGCTAGGGGGCCGTGTCCCCGCAAGTATTCTGTGCGCGATACCTTGACAGTTCTCGAAGCTAGAAGAACTAACATAACATACGTCTGCCTGCCACCACCATTTAGTGGGGTACATACTCGCTCATGTGTGAGGTGAAGGTGCACGTGTGAGGTGATGAATACGATAGCTGGGTGGGTGTTATTTGTTATTTATCTATAATTTTATTTAATTTATTACATCGTATACCGACGTCATTTTTACAAAATTAAAGAATATTGAATATTGAGATAAATTAATGGACAATTAGATCATGATCTTGATTGGTCACCAATGTTCTCTTTGATTTGACCGCAAGCTTGTTAGGTGTCGAATATCTTACGAGATTGTATAAGTATTATTTTTATAAATTGATAAATAAAATTTAAAAACTAGATTCATTCACAATCGCAACAAATTGTTAGAAGTAGGTTTTATGAAAAGTTTTGAGAATACAACCCTATAATTTTCCTTTTTTTGGTATAATATACTATTTTAGTAATCTAATAAACTAACGATGCACATATGTGACAGTAATCAGATACCATCAGTCAGTGGCGGAACCAGAAAAAATTTTCGGGATGGTCTTGGTATATAAACTGCAAAAAAAAAATCCGAGAAAAAATTAAAAAATGTTGGTAGTGGGATTTGAACTTACAACCTAGAATTATAGAGACTGAAAAAGGTTTGTCCTTAAACCACTAGGATATAAGATTTTTTGTTCAAGAAAAAAACACATAACATACTTAATATTAACACTACTACTAATACAATAATAAAAATTTGGTGGGGAGGGGGCTTGAGAACATTTTGTGGGGGGCTTGAGACCATTTGGGAGGGGCTTGAGACCACCCTAGCTATAGGGTGGTTCCGCCCCTGCATCAAGTGATAAATATTGATATTCATGATGTAAACCAGAATAAATTCTCCATTCCCTCATTAAAACAAATAAAAAAATAAAAAAATCCGGCACATGATGTAACGTATAACTCTAACCTAAAAGAAAACAAAGTTTTTTTTTTTTTTTTTTTTTTTTTTTTTTTTTTTTTTTTTTTGGGAAACTTGAATAAATATGCTCAAAAAGATAAAAATTGGAAAAATATGCTTAAAAAATAGTTATTTGAAAAATATGCTTGGCAGGGGTTTATTCACAACGCATGCGTGCTGTATTTGTGACGCATGGACAATTCACGACGCATGCGTGCCGCATTCACGACGCATGCGTGCCGTATGCGTCGCAACATAATTTTCATAAGAAACTACTTTTCAGGCATATTTATTCAAGTTTTTTTTAAATTTTTTATTAATATTATTGAGTTCAGTGTTCATAATGTTGACATTTACCTACTACTTGCACGTGCCATGTAACTTATTGGTCATTTCATTTCAAAGCAAAGCAATAATGCAACAACGATGCAATCAAAACATTTCCACTTAAATTATTTCATAAAATAAAAATAAAGACAAATTAATTCGTATTTGAACAAACTCGATCAATAACGCATGTTGCATGATGTAGGACAGGACCGGGAGAACCAAGTTCGTTATCGTACGAACGGACGAGGGTGATTGATATCGTTCAATCGGACGAAAAACTCAAGAATCAAAGATGCTCCAAAGACTTAATGAGAAAACTCTTATGATTTTATTGATAGAAAGATGTGTTCAATACAATGAGATTTATCTCTATTTATAGTGCAAAAAAAAGAACTAGAAATCTTCTAGAATAACTTGGCTCCTAAGAAATAAAATACTTGCTCCTAATTTTCATAATTAAGGAAATAAAATCACATCAAATATTCCCTATTTATTATTCTCATAAAATAAAGTAAAATACTAATAAATAATTCCTCATCATTCCCTTCCACTTAATGCGCAACTCGCCTCGAGTTGTCGTTCTGGATAATAGGGGTAGAGATCAGCAATGTTGAATGTCTTGGAAATCCTCATGTGCTCGGGCAAATCAATGACGTAAGCATTGTCATTAATCTTCTTGAGAATCTTGAACGGACCAATCTTACGTGCATCAAGCTTATGTTGTCCACCTCCTCGCTCCTTACGCAAGTATACCATCACCAAGTCTCCAACTTGAAAAATCTTCGCACGACGATGCTGATCGGCGGCGGACTTGTAACGAGCTGTCGTCTGTTCCAACTTCTTCTTCACTTCAGCAATAGTATCCACATGCTGATGAGCCAAAAGATCCGCAGCTTCACTCTTCTTGAAACCGGTAGGAAGCTGAATAAGGTCAACAGTCATAGCTGGAACTCTCCTTTAGTCAATAGAAAATGGGGACGTGCCCGTGGCTCGATGTTGCACACTGTTGTATGCAAATTCAGCTTGAGCCAATGCAAGATCCCATTGCTTCTTTTGCTCAACACATAAGCAACGTAGTAAGCTACCCAGAGTACGGTTTACAACCTCAGTTTGACCGTCTGTCTGGGGGTGAGCTGAACTACTAAACTTTAACTTGGTGTCAAAACGCTTCCACAATGTAGACCAAAACACCGCAAGGAATTTAGGATCACAATCAGAAGTAATTGTGTGAGGGATTCCATGAAGACGAAAAATCTCTTGAAAGAATAACTTAGCCACATGAGGGGCATCGGAAGTGTGCTTGCAAGGAATGAAATGCGCCATCTTGGAAAAACGATCCACCATAACAAAGATAGAATCAGAACCTCTTTGAGTATGAGGCAAACCAAAAACAAAATCCTTAGATAAGTCTTCCCAAGGCTGATCGGGAATAGGCAACGGCATATAAAGGCCAGTGTTCTGGCCTTGGACCTTTTGAGTTTGACAGATTGAACACTTTTGCACGATCTTCCCTGCATCTCTCTTCAATTGTGGCCAGAAATATCTCTCTTCAAGCCTGCTAATTGTCTTATCTCTTCCCAAATGAGCACTAAGACCACCGGCATGAAGTTCCCGAACAAGCTTCTCTCGCAACGAAGTTTGTGGAATACAAAGTCGGTTGCTTTTAAACAGATATCCATCTTGAACAAAAAAGTCTCCCATGGGTTTCTTGGAAAGATACTTGGTCCAAATTCCACCAAAATCTGGGTCGTTAACATAAAGCTCGGGAAGAAAATTAAACCCAACAACTTCATTGCTCACAGTGACTAAAAGAGCTTCACGTCGACTCAAAGCATCAGCTACCTTATTAGACGCTCCAGACTTGTGCTTAATTACGTAGTTGAACTGGCCAAAGTAAGCGGCCCAACGAACATGCATTTTATTTTTAAGATCACGTTGAGAGCGAAAATGCACCAATGATTGATGGTCGGTATATAACACGAACTCCTTAGGAAGTAAATAATGCTCCCAAGTATTGAAGGCACGGACAACTGCAAAGAGTTCCTGATCATAAGTAGGCCAACTTTGGCGTGACTCATTGAACTTCTCACTAAAGAATGCGATAGGCGCGCCTTTCGTGATAGAACGCCTCCACACTGTCCCACAAGCGTCACACTCAACTTCAAACACTTTGTCAAAATCAGGTAGCGCAAGAACTGGGGCTGAAGTGAGTTTCCGCTTGATCTCTTCAAACGCTCGTGTAGCCGCAGGGGTCCACTCAAAGGGACGCGATTGCTTCAGACAATCCGTGATAGGTGCAACAATGCCGCTGAAGTTTCGGACAAAACGTCTGTAAAACGTAGCCAAACCATGGAAACTGCGTACCTCACAGATAGTAGTAGGAGTAGGCCAATCAACAATGGCTTGAATCTTCTGTTGGTCAACTTGTACTCCATCTTTGCTAATCACATAGCCCAAGAATAAAACTCTTTCCACCATAAAGTGACACTTCTTCAAATTAATATAAAGCTCATTATCTTGAAGAGCTGCTAAGACTTGCCTCAAATGTCCTTGATGCTCCTCAATGCTTTTACTGTATATAAGTATGTCATCAAAAAAACAACAACCAAACTGGTTAGGAACCGGTTTAAGCACCTGATTCATAAGCCGCATGAATGTGCTGGGTGCATTAGATAGACCGAATGGCATCACTAACCACTCGTACAAACCTTCTTTTGTCTTAAAAGCTGTCTTCCATTCATCTTTAGGGCGAATTTGGATTTGATGATAACCACTTGTCAAGTCAATCTTGGTGAATACGACTGATCCAGATAGTTGATCAATCATATCATCCAACCGAGGAATAGGAAACCGGTATTGAATAGTGATACGGTTGATAGCTCGGCTATCCACACACATACGCCACTGATTGCCTTTCTTTGGGACTAAGAGAGCAGGTACGGCACACGGACTCATGCTCTCGCGTACATGCCCAATCTTCAGTAAAGCCTCAACCTTTTCTTGCAAAATCTTGGCCTCCTCAGGATTCAATCGATAGTGGGGCAAATTGGGTAATCTGGCACCAGGAATAAAATCAATATGGTTTTGAATGTCTCTCATTGGAGGTAACTTAGTTGGTTCTGAAGTGAGTTCAGGAAACTCGGCCAACAAGTGTTGAATAACTTCCGGAATCTCCGTCTCGCCATAATCAGGCTTGATAACCAAACCATAAGCTCCACCACTTTCTTTCACATCTGCACTAAAAGATCCAGGAGAGTCTGATAGAGAAACAAATGTCTGCCCTTCCACTTTAGAAGGCAACTTAGGACTTCCCAAAGGTGCAACCACAATCTTCTTGCCTTTCCATTGAAACAAGTAGACATTGTCACGCCCCTTATGAGTGGCATCCACATCAAACTGCCAAGGACGGCCCAACATAATGTGGCATGCATCCATCTCCACAACATCACAGAAGACGTCATCAGAATAAAACTTTCCCATAGCTATCGGGACTTTACAAACACGATTCACCTGCAATTTAGGACCTTTCTGGATCCAACCAATCTGATAAGGATTCGGGTGTGGTTCAGTTGGAAGTTTCAACTGGTCCACCAATTTTTGAGAAATCAAATTCTCACAACTGCAACTGTCGATGATCAAGCTGCAAATCATCTTCTGCACTCGGCATTTAGCTTGGAAAATACGTCTACGTTGAGTCGGATCTTATTACTTAAGGGAGCAAAAAGTACGTTGAACAACGCACACGAAATCTTCATACTCATCACCACAAACATCATCAGCTTCGTATTCTTGCTCTTCATCACATAGGTCTTCCGGACATTCTCTCAGTGCGGCATCAACAACGCGTGCAGCGGCTTTGATTTGGACACTCATTAGACTTGTGTCCGGGTTGATTACAACGATAGCATATGGAGGGACCAGGTAGTTGATATGGATTTTGGCTAGTTGGTCGGGTTTTGGGACGAGGCGCGGCCTGAGTCCGACGTACTTCTGGTGGGACACGCATGGTCTCAGCTGTGGTTGAAGAAGATGGCCGGGTGGGAGTTGGTGTCGGCACTGGTGTGCGCTGCTGCACGTTCCCGGGTGCACGTGGTTGTTGAGTCTCCCACGGGGGTCGTCTATTGAATGTTTGACGTGGGAGTGGCTGAGCTAATCTGGCTTCGGCTCTTGCCGCCATTTCTCGTGCATCCATCAAAGACATAATGGCTTGAACTCCCATGCGCTCTTGAATTTCTGGCTTCAAATCTCGAACATATCGAGCAACTTGTAGGTCATCATCTTCACGAATGTTACACCTTGCTGTTAGACGCAAAAATTCTTCTGTGTAACTTGCTACCGAGCGATTGCCTTGATTGCTGTCAAGTAGTTGCCGGTAGAGATTCTGAGTATAGTCACGTGGAAGAAACCGTTGTTGTAAAAGCTCTCTCATCAATGGCCAATTTTGAACTGGAGGTTGGTGAAGGCGATAACGTTCTTCTCGTACATTTGCCACCAAGTCTTGCTCGCTCCTCTTAATTTGTATGCGACAATGGCCACCTTTCTCTCGTCACTGACTTCCATGATCTCAAAGAAACGCTCAACCTCATTGAGCCAATCAAGGAATGACTCTATCTCCAAACTGCCGTTGAAAACTGGAATTTCAGCCTTGATCCGATATCCATCATAATCCTCTCGTCCGGACAACATGGCCTCCATTGGGCCGGACTGCATTGACAATCGCATGTGGTTGGTTGGCCGGGCAACAACAAGACGGGCGCATCTCGGTTGATGCGGAGGTCCACCATCACGTTGGGCAAGTTGTTGAAGGGAAACACGTATCTCTCCACGGCGTTGGTTAAAGCGATAACTTGTTGCTCCAGGTTGGTGCAATGTTGATCTGTGTTGGATTCTTCTGCCATGAATATCACTTCTTTTTTTCGGGATCCTTCGTCGCCTTTGATATATTTCAATGCTTTTTGTCCTTTTTCAAAGCTTTTTGAGGTTTTTTAAATTTTTTTTATTTTTTTTTTGGGGAAAAACTTTGATATAAAGCTACAGTACTTCAAAACAAATAATATAACAACAATTGCAATAAAAATAACAAGATGCAGCCCTTTTTTTTTTCTTCTCGATACTAAACGGACCAACTATGCTTAAGGTGACCAACTATGCTAAAGGTGGTACTTTTTGATTCAAGATCGCCAAAGAAATAAGCAAATAAACCAAAATTTGAAACAATGCTTTAGAATACCTGACCGAATGAATTTATAATAAAGCAAGGATGATTATGCAACCTGACAAAGGCACAATTGTGAACCAAATCTTCAAGAAATCGTGGGATTAAGCCAGCGGAAAAAGAAATCAAGATTGATGGTGTCAATGTCCAAGCTGATACGAAACCTATGTCTCTGATACCAACTGATGTAGGACAGGACCGGGAGAACCAAGTTCGTTATCGTACGAACGGACGAGGGTGATTGATATCGTTCAATCGGACGAAAAACTCAAGAACAAGCACAAGCCAAAAGGCTTAACAAGATAAAACTCTTATGATTTTATTGATAGAAAAGATGTGTTCAATACAATGAGAGCTATCTCTATTTATAGTGCAAAAAAGAACTAGAAATCTTCTAGAATAACTTGGCTCCTAAGAAATAAAATACTTGCTCCCTAATTTTCATAATTAAGGAAATAAAATCACATCAAATATTCCCTATTTATTATTCTCATAAAATAAAGTAAAATACTAATAAATAATTCCTCATCATTGCAGGGAAGCTCTAGAGGTGTACTCAGCTGAAGTGAAAATCCTAGCAATGAAGATCCTCAGCCTAATGGCTAGAGCATTAGGAATGAAGCTCGAAGACATGACTAGTCTTTTTGAGGACGGAATGCAGTCTATGAGGATGAATCATTATCCACCATGTCCTCAACCAGAGCTTGTCATTGGGCTGTGTCCTCACTCAGATTCAGTTGGGCTGACCATTCTACTTCAAGTTAGTGAAGTAGAAGGACTGCAGGTTCGGAAGGATGGAGTTTGGGTCCCTGTACGACCGCTTGCTAATGCTTTCATCGTCAATGTGGGTGACGTGTTGGAGGTAAGCAAAACGATACTTTCACGTATTTATTATACGTTCATCAATCATCATAGCATGAACTATCATGCCTACACAAGGGTCTGAGAGGAGCCGAGCCGAGCCATTTGGGCCAATTGTATGCTGCGATAGTTAATGTTGTTGGAGAAATTTGAATTGAATATTAATGCTAAGAGTTGCATCACTTCGGTGAAAGGTTACAACCAAATAAGAGTTATGACTCTTCGGTTAAAGGTTGCAACTGTTAAATGAACGGATATCTTTCTCCAGTAAATTCCCTTCACTTTAATGAAAAAAGTGCAGATTTTATATGTTTTCCTTAGACAAAATTCTGGCCAAATGCTTTCAAACACTCATCCAAATACTTTGCATAATTTTCGAGTAAAGAAGAGATATACAGAACATGATCGGTTCGCCGTCTTCTTCACATCTAAGTGCAAGACTAGAAGAATGAATGACTGTTGTATCTTGGGAGACGATTGCCGTTACCGTGTGCACATAATTGGGGCAAAAACGTCTTAAGGATAGAGTGCTACACTCGCTTCAGTCAATAAGTTTTCTGTCCTATTTTTTGCTTTTGTTTTTGATTAAATTACGTGTTAAACAGCATGTTAGATGATTAATTTCCCAACAATTTTAAGACGTTTTTTTCTTTCTTTTATTTGCGGTTTTGATGCGTGTGGTCAAACAGTCTATAGAATGTTATGAACCATTTGACAAATTAAATGTTCCCTGAATGGGTTAATAGTCATTTGTTCTTCGTCTGCGTAATTTAGTTGTCGGGAATATCAATGCTATAATAATAGTATTAAGTTAGTGTTGTTTTGTTTTGCATACTTATATATGCTGCATTCAAAATTTTGTGCATATTGGTAGAAAGTAATAAACCATTCTTTTGTTTTTGTTTAAACAAGACAAATATTCACGGATAGCAGTTGCCGACTTGCATATGTGTTTTATAAACATTTAGCATATATAGTTGCTTCCTGTTCTAAAGTTGCCCCTGCTATGTGCAAAATTATAAACATATTTATGTCTGACAATTTAATCTATCCATTGATTAATTTGGTCAGTTGATGTTTGGATCATAAGTAATTAATATATAGCCACAATACACATTACATCTTAGACACGTTTCTGCTATTTTAATCAAATCTTGATATGTTTATATGGATCTAGTCATTCAAAAGTTTGAAAGGTCGTGAGTGAAATCCTTGTATTCAATTAATTTCCAACGCTACTTGATGAATAAGTTGAGCCTAATATTTGCTATACGTACAACCGTTCCGTTTGGTGAAAATGCCCTCTTGAAATTTCTTAAATGAAACATCAAAATTATCGATCGGTTAGGGTTCATGTATTCATTGGTTGTGACATGTACTATAAATTAGTTTGATTGCTGTTTTAGTTGTGTTAATTTGATAAACTAAAAGGAATGGAGTGTCCGATCAATTAAGATGAATTGTTGTGTCTAAACGTAAGAGAATTTTATTAACTTTTAAATGTTTAGACACATTTTCTATCCAAAGAAATTAGTTATGGATGTGACTATTAATTGAAGTGATACTACATACATGAAAGGGTACGGTGTGACCCTTAAAAATATTGATTGATTGGGACACAATCTCGTGTTAAGATTATTTTTTTTCTTGAAAAATGATTGTTAATTGATATCATATAAAGAGTTGCTGTATATAAGTCATCATTTGATTAAGTGGCTGTTGGTATGTTTGTTTATAATATATACACACACTTAAACTGGTCTCAATTATCTATTCGGTGCATGGTACTGTTGAAATAGTAGTTTCATTCTTAACTCTCTGTTTCGCATGCTATAAATTGTTCTGCATTACTAAATGGTAAGGTAAATAACCATTAGATTGCTTTGGTTTGAAAAATAAAATAAAATTTGTGATGGTTATGTTATGACCCAACCAACCCAACCTGTTATGAGAATTGACGGTACATTTGACATATACTTTGTAATGTATAGTAATGGAACTTACTTAAAGTCTGTTCTGAAACAGTGTGTTTAAATCAAGATTTAATTCACTAGATGCGTAAGTTTAACGGTCTATTTGAATATTTACTACTTAAATCCTGCAATTTAATTGACTGTAAATATTGGTACGTGTTTCTACGAATACGTGAAGAGGAAAAACTAGTTATTTTTCCTATACTCAGTCAATAGGTCGATGTTGTGAGTTTTGTAATTAGTTTGAAATGTCTTGTTGACACATGGTTGTTTAAACATATATGCTTGTTGAAATATTGTGCACTGAATCACATATGCTGATTATTTTTTAAATTGATGATAATCGAAATATTGTTATGTCCATCTGCTGGAAAGCAAAGATGAGGCCCTTGAGAATTAATTTTGGCAAACGAATTAAGACAATTCGTGATGATCGAGGTGGAAAGCAAGATGCACGATTTAATGAGTTTTGTTCTGGTACCAACATCATTCATTAAACCAATGAATGATACACACCTTAATCGTCTATTGGACGAGTGTCATGTTGATTTGTTTGGATTTATCTAGAATTGTGGGGGAGACAATTCTCTCGACAAGTGTTATTCTCAACGGAATGCCACAATGGAATAGTGGAAAGGCTACAAGCTTACCTAAAGTTCCTGGAAGAGTGGGGGTGCTTGGAAAATGTTGAAATACCTTACCCCAAAGCAAGTCAAAATATGGGCCTGAAACAAAAGATCGCATATTCTTTGGATATGTTAATAGCAGCAGTGTCTATCGGTTTCTGATGCACAATACAGACATTCCTGATGTACATTAAAATGTGATCATTGATTAAAGGAATGATGTATTTATTGATGATATATTTCCTTATAAAGAAAAGGAGAATGAAGGTTCAAGTTCAGTCTATAGCCCTTGACCAGATGTTAAGGTATTTGAAGTTTAGAGTGAACCTTGGGTATACAATATACGAGATATCCAGCAGTATTGGAAGAATACCGTGATGCGGATTGGATATCTAACTGTAAGGATTCAAAATCCACTAATGGATATGTATTCACTATTGGTGGTGGTGTAGTGTCCTGGAAGTCCACAAGACAGACATGCATAGCTCATTTCACAATGAAATATGAGTTTATAGAATTGGATTAGCGTGGAGAAGAAGCTGAATGGCTTAGAAATATCCTTGAGGATATTCCATGTTGGTCTAAGTAGTGGCTGCTATTAGCATACACTGTGATAATAAGTGGTCATAGGAAGGGCACAAAGTTGTTTGTATAATGGTAAGTCTAGATATTTACTTCGTAGACACAATACCATTAAATAATTGATCTCTAATGGTTTGATTTCCTCGATTGTATAACGTCGAAGGAGAATCTTGCGGATCCGCTTATAAAAAAAAAGATTTAGCTAGAGATCGGGTGTCAATTTTTTGACAAACGGGATGGGACTTAAGCCTATTACGCATGTTCCCGTATAATGACAACCCAACCATAGTGACTGGAGATCCCAAGATCATGGTTCAAAAGGGACAACTAAGTTATGAGGGACAATTAGCACTTACTCATTCTGTTAAAAACAAAAGTGCTTTATGTGATTTTGTTAGGTTAAGCATTAAGCTTTTAATGATTCCTTTGGTAAAGCCAAGTGGGGTATTGCAGAGTACTCTTTATAGGAGGTCACCTATGTAAGTGGAAGTGGGGCCGCTTCTGTGAGAATTTGTGGGGTGAATTCTCTAACACACTTTCTGAAACCAAGGTGTTCCAGGGCCAAAACGGACACAACCATGAGAACCTCGAGAATGTTAGGAGATCGGTTGTGTAGGTATCATTGTCTAGGCATGCACCAAAGCCTGAGCAGTTCAAGACCTAGTTCACTGCTTAGCTGAGTATGTCCGATGGTACTCTACTACGGAAGGTTCAATGCAACAAACCACCTCGCCAGATGCAACAGATTTCCGCCTGTGATCTCTTCAGAGTCTGCATTGCATCTGCATTGATTTTCATTCATGTGGGGGATTGTTGGAGAAATTTGAATTGAATATTAATGCTAAGAGTTGCATCACTTCGGTGAAAGGTTACAACCAAATAAGAGTTATGACTCTTCGGTTAAAGGTTGCAACTGTTTAATGAACGGACATCTTTCTCCTATAAATTCCCTTCACTTTAATGAAAAAAGTGCAGATTTTATATGTTTTCCTTAGACAAAATTCTGGCCAAATGCTTTCAAACACTCATCCAAATACTTTGCATAATTTTCGAGTAAAGAAGAGATTTACAGAACATGATCGATTCGCCGTCTTCTTCACATCTAAGTGCAAGACTAGAAGAAGGAATGACTGTTGTATCTTGGGAGACGATTGCCGTTACCGTGTGCACATAATCAGGGCAAAAACGTCTTAAGGACAGAGTGCTACACTCGCCTCAGTCAATAAGTTTTCTGTCCTATTTTTTGCTTTCGTTTTTTATTAAATTACGTGTTAAACAGCATGCTAGATGATTATTTTCCCAACAAATGTTTCTCTAGGAATGTGATTTTTTTTCTCCGCTCTAAATTATGTTGTTATTGACATTGAATGTAGATTGTGACAAATGGGATTTACAAGAGCGTGGAGCATCGAGCAACAGTGACTTCTGATAAAGAAAGAATATCTATTGCAGCTTTTCATACTCCAAAACTAGACGGTGATATGGGACCTGCACCAAGCCTTATCACTCCTCAAGATCCTTCGAAATTCAAACGGATCAGTGTTGTGAATTACCTAAAGGGATTATTTTCTCGTGAACTTGATGGAAAGTCTTATCTTGACGCCATGAGGGTTTGAAGTATGGAATATACCATTGCTTCATCCTGGAATTCAATTAGAATAAGAACATCGTGAATACACACTTAAGTGCATTTTAGCACTTTAGTCGATGATAACGGATCAGTTGATTGACATGATATCAACTAATTGATCGATAGTTTATTTTATATTATATGTTTAGGGTCTGACCTAAAAATATTGTCTTTTTTTAAAATAATAATAAGATATTGTTTTTGTAAAAATAATGAAAAACATGTTAAATTTGCCACTACTTTGTACAAAAGACCATATTATGTGTATAAAAACAAAAACCGGGCCTGAATGCCTGACTAAAGCTTCATCACAACAATATCATATTATCATTTTTGTAAACATTTTCTCTATTAACATTTTTCCCGATATATATATACATACATAAACATTTTATAAGTTATATATAACATATATACACTACACACAACTCCATATATTACATATATTAAAAAATAGAAAAACCTTACGAGACTGCACATGGGCCAGAGAGGTATGGGACAACTGTGTACCAAGTACTTGCAAAGGGCAATTCTTTCAAACTGAGGATCCGAAGGATTGGATCAGGCTGAATCTGAGCACAGAACAGAGATCCCCTCTTAGTACGAACAGATGGGAGTACATTTGGAAAGAGGGGGTTTATGGTATATGAATGTGGCGAAACAGATTTAAACATGGAAGTGGAGGAGATAGACCACCGGCCTTCGCGTTTATATCACAGGTGATTGAGAGGGCGAGAAATTTATGGCTAGCTTGGGATTTATATTAGTTTTTGTAGTTGTCCCACTTCTTATGAATACTATTGTAAATTTGGTTACCTCATTTTGATGGTTGTTAATAAAATGATCGTTTCGATGTAAAAAAGAAAAAAGAAAAACCTTCCGCCTCACCACAGTTTTTTTTATAGGGGCACCTCACAACATGTACAAATGATTACTGCATGCTATATTCCATGAGAAGAGTTATGGTGCAACGGGTATTTAATTTCGAATTATATCAAGTGGAGGGTCATGATTAATCCAAGTCACCTACACTCCTAGTGTGTGTGAGAGGGAATAAGAAATAGGGGGAATGAGGGAGAATGACAGAAATATTTCATCAATTGAGTAGAATGACAGTCTTTTGAAAATTTTGCATACATGAAAAAACTATTTATTCACTGTCGAAATTCACTTGTGTTCGAAATTCACTGTTTAAATTTGATGTACCTAAATCGTACTTAGGTCCGCGGATTCTTATTCGGGTCCGACCAGCAACCGACATTAGTGGATGAGGCCACCGGCCATTTCTGCCCGCGAGCTCGCAAGCCAAATTAGGACCGCAAGCCTTCGGATCCATTCCGAGCCCTCAACCCTACGGACGGCGAAAAAGATTAGGGGGCCGACACGAGATCTCATTCGACAAACGGATCCACCAGCGACCTCGACCATAACATTTAGAGGAAGAGCTACCTCAAGTTCAACAAAACAATGGTATATAACGGATACAACGGTCAGCAAGGCCATCAGGACCGCGACCTATCGGCTCCACTACGAGCCCGTTACTGTGGATAAATATCTATTTGGTACTGTATGCCCTCATTTCTAATTAAACCGACTTTAGTCGGTGGCTCTCCCTATAAATAGGGGGGCTATGTAACTTCATTCAACATGGGCAAAATTGATATAAAACAGATGGCAAAGCCGAATTGCCCCCGCCCTCTTCTCTTATAAAGCACCACCGCCGGAATCCTACACCGCTGCCGGGCACCACCGGAAAACACCACTAAAATACACTTATTATAGCTAGATATCCACCTTAGAATCCATATACCGCAAACCTGATTTTTCTGACAACATCAGTTGGCTCCGTTACCGGGAAATCGACACTTTCTACAATTTTCCGGTCAGATCTAGAATCTCCGGCGGCCTAAAACCACCCATTTTTGGTTTTCCGGCCAGCTCGAAGTCTTCACCAAATCAAAAGATTGAGTTGTGGAGGATTGCAAGAGTGTTGTTTGGAGAAATGCTTCTGCGATTCGAAGAGGAAAGCTGCGAAGGAGTTTTTCTTTGTAAAGCACACAGCTAATTCAGCCTCCGGTTGATTTTCATTTCATCTCATCGGGGAAGATGACCGGAGCCAAGGAAACAGCACTAGTGAAATTGGAAAAGTAATTACTCAAAACTTGGAAGCTTCATAACGCATCTGTTCAAGCTCTTTTGGAGTTAAGCAGCCTTGTTCGAATTTCAAATCTTCAATCCAAGGGAATGGAAAAGTTTGAAGCTCTCGATCTCGAGGGGAATTCGATTTCTGGGTCATTGATTGCTCATTTCAGCGGTATGATGAGCTTAAAATTCCATAATTTAGGGTCCAAGATGTATTTGCTTGGGCAGCCCCTGTTCCCGCTACGAATCACCCGAAACGCCAAGATCTTTTACTCAACACAACATTATTCAGATGCTTGTGAGTCGTCTTGCGCTCAAAACGGTTCAAGAGCATATCTCAAAGCTTGAGAAGACGAGCTGAGAAGTTTGCAGAGAGTGAGACAAGCTGGCTGAGCTACAATCATGTCTAAGCCAGGCTAGTTTTCAACCTGGATATAAAAAGCAAACGCAGCAGCAATTCGTGGATTCATGAGGCAAAATCTCAAGATGCTTTGAAGCAAGAGAGCAGACTGAATCTTGGTACCATATAAGCTGCAGTTATGAAGATGTAGAGGCCGCTCTTTAGGATTGAAAACAGAGCTTTTCATCCTGATGTTTTTGACGCTGAAAGTGGTGCGAATGGAGCTGAAAATCCGGATAAAAATGAGCTACTTAAGGCTGAATCTTAGCCTGTTTTGAAGCAGACTTTCAGATTTGGTTAAGTGAGAATTACGGCTTATTGAATGATACTTTGGAAGTATATATTTGTTGATATTAAAGCTAAAGATTGAGCCTTTATTTTAAAGTTGATCTGGGGTATTTTAAAGCTGGGAATGAGCTTCTTGAAAGGAGCAAAACAAAGCTCTTATTCAATTTTTTCGTGGGTGGCCTGATGGTGAAGTTTTGGGAAAAATTGACAAGAAACAAGGCTGAATCTATCAATTAGGCAATGTTGATAGATGAGTTTAGACACCTTGTTATGATGTTTATGGTGACATTCATTACCAAGACTCATATTGAGGGCAATGGCTGCAAGGGCATTTGGAATATTATAATTGTGATAGATCAGAGGTTCGGATGCCTATACGCTTTTACGGTGCGGCTAGCTCTAAGTCCGACCTCATCGGCCAGCTCTAAGTCCGACCTCGGTCGGCAAGCTCTAAGTCCGATCCATCGGCCAGCTCTAAGTTCGACCTCTACATTTGTTTCAGACAAGTTACTCGAATCTCAATCTTGTCCAAAACAGGGTGGCTGGAGGTGGAAATTTTCAAACAATCAGGAACGACTCAAATTCGACATTTATTTCAACCAAGCCCGCAACGACCTTGCTTAAAACAAGGGGGCCACACATCGGAATTTTTCGATTCAGTTATCAAGTTCAAGTCAGACATTATGTTCGATTATTTTTAGCGAGCTCGATCTTTAGCGCCCTTGAACTCGCCGAAAACAAGGGGCCATATATCGGATTTTTCAATCAAATCAAAAAGTGCAACAAAACCGGTCCGATTCGAGACAAGTATGATTATTCGCCCCAAGTATTTTCGGCGAGCTCAGTTTTTTAGCGCCCTCAATCTCACCAAAAACAAGGGGGCCGCACATCGGATTTTTAATTCAGTCATCGAGCTCAACAGAAACAAGCTCGCTATCAACATGGATTTCTCTACAACGAAAAGCCCGTCGCTTCATGCACGGCACTTTAAGCCCGACAGAGCATTGTCTGCGACCTAAGCCCGATAGAACGTTATCGGCATCTAAGCCCGTCGCTTCATGCACGGCACTTTAAGCCCGACAGAGCATTGTCGGCGACCTAAGCCCGATAGAACGTTATCGGCATCTAAGCCTGTCCGCTACAATGCACAGCATATAATCGGTAATTCGCTACGCGATACAAACACTGATTCAAGCCCGATAGAACGATTATCGGCGATTAAGCCTGTCCGCTCCAATGCGCAGCACATAGCTGGTGGTTTTCACCAACACCAGTTCAAGCCCGATAAACAGTATCGGCAGTCTAAGCCCGATAAACAGTATCGGCACTCAAAGCCTGATAAACAGTATCGGCACTCTAAGCCCGACTCCAGCTCGGCATCATATTTTGATCTCGCCTCGAGCGAACCTTCTTGTAAGACCGACCTATAGGTCGGCATCATATTTTGGAACTCGCCTTTGAGCGAGCACTTTATAAGACCGACCTCTAGGTCGGCATCATATTGGAGTTCGCCCTCGAGCGAATCTTTTATAAGCCCGACCTCAGCTCGGCATCATACTTGGAGTTCGCCCTCGAGCGAACCTTCTTGTAAGACCGACCTATAGGTCGGCATCATATTTTGGAACTCGTCTTCGAGCGAGCCCTCTACAAGACAAAGCTCTCAAGCCACCAAAGGCTAAATTAATCAACGACACGCAAGCAGCGAAAAGACCTACTCAGAGTACGGCACTTAGGCAAAGCTAACAGGCGATCCGCCACAACAGCGAGCCATCACAGTATTTCAAGGCAACGGATCCGCAAACAGACTATTACTCCCTGCCTAACATTTCAAGAAAATGATTAAGGCACGGAGTAGGGGGCCATTGATGTACCTAAATCGTACTTAGGTCCGCGGATTCTTATTCGGGTCCGACCAGCCACCGACATTAGTGGATGAGGCCACCGGCCATTTCTGCCCGCGAGCTCGCAAGCCAAATTAGGACCGCAAGCCTTCGGATCCATTCCGAGCCCTCAACCCTATGCGACGACAGAAAAGATTAGGGGGCCGACACGAGATCTCATTCGACAAACGGATCCACCAGCGACCTCGACCATAACATTTAGAGGAAGAGCTACCTCAAGTTCAACAAAACAATGGTATATAACGGATACAACGGTCAGCAAGGCCATCAGGACCGCGACCTATCGGCTCCACTACGAGCCCGTTACTGTGGATAAATATCTATTTGGTACTGTATGCCCTCATTTCTAATTAAACCGACTTTAGTCGGTGGCTCCCCCTATAAATAGGGGGGCTATGTAACTTCATTCAACATGGGCAAAATTGATATAAAACAGATGGCAAAGCCGAATTGCCCCCGCCCTCTTCTCTTATAAAGCACCACCGCCGGAATCCTACACCGCTGCCGGGCACCACCGGAAAACACCACTAAAATACACTTATTATAGCTAGATATCCACCTTAGAATCCATATACCGCAAACCTGATTTTTCTGACAACATCAAAATTCACTGCCGAAATTCACTGTCGAAATTCACTAATTTTCAAAATTCATTGTCGAAATTCACTGATTTTCAGGATTCACTGTCGAGATTCACTATTTGTCTTTCTCGCTATAAAAATTATGCAGTTGTCCTTCTCCCTATAAAAAAATATGTAGCTGTCATGTTACTTAAAAATATTCCAGATTGTGTCATTCTCCCTAATTTCCCATAAGAAATAATCACGACCCTCCACTTGATATAACCCGAAAATACCCGTTGTATCATAATTTTTCTCATATTCCACTCGGGCTACAAAACAAATTTAGCAAAAACAGGAATATCTGACTTTGGATACTACTACTTTTTCTTTTTATATATTATATAGCTTTTGTGAATAGTGGACTCATGTATTTCAACAACAAAATTTTCGAAAAAGAAAAAAAAAAAACCATTATGGAATCAATAATGACAAAAGCAGGGAGATCTTTGAAAGTGGCTAGTGTTCATGAGTTGGCTAAGCAGAAATTATCATCTGTTCCACCCTGTTTTGTTCGTGCCGATGAAGATCCTCTAATGTCAGTACTACCGCTGAATTCATCTTTTGACGAAGAAATTCCGGTGATAGATTTGCAGAAGTTGCTATCTGGGGATGATGATCTGATGAATTTGGAGCTGGAAAAGCTTCATTTTGCCTGCAAAGAATGGGGTTTTTTTCAGGTACCTATAAGCCAACAGTATGTTTTCTAGTTTTATTTTAACAGTCGGCTTTTGATACTATTTGTAAGAGACAAATTAAAACTTGGGCTTAAAAAGGTCGACTCAGGCTACCAAAATCATTATAACCACAACATCTCTTGAAGGGTGACACTAACTTTCATCTTGCCATCTTGGAGTCACCACCTTTAACCAGGAGCGGAAGCATGATTTTTATTCAGTTGTGTCCATAAATTTTTTTTTAAAGTAATATATTTTCCAGCGGTGTCCATAATTGTTTTTTATAGATAAAACTTAAGTAATTTATCATTTTAACGGTATCCGCATACCCTGTTTTGGTACATATGGGTCTGCCCATGCCTGTAACTTTCAAACCTTAGGCCTAACGATGATAGTTGAGTCAAAATTGATTCATTAACTCCTTAGGCTTATCATCCACTTTGGCCTAAAATTGGTTTACTTAATAAGTTACCAAATTTATTATGTCTCACCGTAATATCATGGTAATGTTTATCCCACATAATTTTTTGAACTTGTGGGTTTATCTTTTGTTGTTGTGGTTTTTTTTTTTAAATAGTAAAATGACCAATAAAATAAGTTTAACGATGATGATTTGATGAATTTGGAGCTGGAAAAGCTTCATTTTGCTTGCAAAGAATGGGGATTTTTTCAGGTACCTATAAGCCAACAGTATGTTTTCTTGATCAAACATACTCGATCTTATCAAGTCCATTACCGTCGTCTCGCACAGTCACACACTTAGTTTTATTTGATAATCGACTTTGATACTACTTGTAATAGCTTAAAAAGGTCAACTCAGGCTATCAAAATCATTATAACCCCAACATCTCTTGAAGGTGATACTTACTTTCATCTGGAGTCACCATCCGTAATCAGGAGCAGACGCATAATTTTTGTTCAGCAGAGTCCATAATTTTTTTTTAAAGTAATTTCTTTTCCAGCAGTGTCCATAATTGTCTTTTTATACATAAACTTAAGTAATTTATTATTTTAGCGGTATCCGCAAACCCGTTTTGGTACATATATGGGTCTGCCCATGCCTGTAACTTTCAAACCTTAGGCCTAACGATGATACTTGAGTCAAAATTGATTCATTAACTCCTTAAGCTTATCACCCACTTTGGCCTAAATTGGTTTACCTAACAAGTGAACATATTTAATATGTCTCACCGTCATGATAATGTTTATCCCACTTGCTTTTTTCAACTCGTGGGTTTATCTTTTATTGTTGTTGTTGTTTTTTTAATTGGTAAAATGACCGATAAAATAAGTTTGCCATTTTTTAAAAAATCGGATATTACACTTTCATTGATCATAACTATATTGAGATTTGATATTTTTACAGATAGTTAATCATGGGGTAAGTTCTTCAGTGGTAGAGAACGTGAAAAAGGAGATTGAAGCGTTTTTTCATATGTCAAAAGAGGAAAAAGAAAAATTCGGGCAAGAATCCGATGGTTTTGAGGGATTCGGGCAGGGCTTCTTTGCATCCGAGGAACAAAAGGTTGACTGGGTGGACATGTTCTTTTTACTGACTCAACCTGCGTATTTAAGAAAACCTCACTTGTTTCCCAAGCTTCCCCTTTCATTCAGGTACGAATTCGTGTATTAATTAGATTCCGAATGTTTTTAGTGTCACAACAAAACAGTAACAACAAAGATAGCAACTTGATCGATACAACAAAACAGTAATAACAAAGGTAGCAACTTGATCGATTTGACCAAGACCATTATGAATCAACGTTTGTTTATATAGAGAAGTAAATAAAATTACATTTTAAGATTTCGAAACACAAACATGGTGTTGTTATATATCTTAAGCATGATATAATCCTTGAGTCATTTAAATATCCAATGTATATAGAGAAGCTCTAGAGGTGTACTCCGGAGAAATGAAAAGCCTAGCAATGAAGATCTTCACCCTATTGGCTAGAGCTTTAAGAATAGAGCTTGAAGACATGTCCATCTTTTTTGAAGACGGAATACAGTCTCTGAGGATTAATCATTATCCACCATGTCCTCAACCAGAGCTTGTGATTGGGTCGCGCCCTCACTCTGATTCTGTTGGGTTGACTATTCTACTTCAAGTTAGTGAAGTTGAAGGTCTACAAGTCCGGAAGGATGGAGCTTGGGTCTCTGTGTTACCACTTCCTAATGCTTTTATCGTGAACGTGGGTGACATTTTGGAGGTAATTACAAATGACTTGTCATGTTCATCAACCTTCATATATAGCACGAAAGTTTATCTTTTTTTTTTTTTAAATTATGTTGATAACGTCATTGAATGTAGATTATGACAAACGGTCTTTACAAGAGTGTGGAGCACCGAGCAACAGTGAATAATGACAAGGAAAGAATCTCCATTGCAGCGTTTCATGCTCCTAAACTAGAAGGTGATGTGGGACCTATTCCATGCTTTGTGACCCCTCAAGATCCACCAAAATTCAAACAAATGAGTATGAAAGATTACATAAAAGGATTATTCACCTCCCATAAACTCGTTGGAAGGTCTTATCTTGAAGTCATGAGGGTTTAGAGCATGAAATATGCCAACGGGCACTTCTTCAAGAAATTCAATAAGATTAAGAACATCTTTCTGAATTTAAAACACGCATTTCATTAAATCGCTGATGTTAAAAACAAAAACTTTAACATGATATCAACTGTATGTTGTGGAGGATGAGAAGTATTTGTTTGTCCTTTGTAGCTTTTCAAGAAGTTTTGGGGTCGGATATTTATGGTTTGACGTTCCGGGCGGCTTTCCTTTTCGGATTGGAAAATCTTTTGCTCTTATGCCCCCACAACTTTCAACATTCACAATGTATCTTGGTTGGGCGGCTTTCCTTTTCGGATTGGAAAATCTTTTGCTCTTATGCCCCCACAACTTTCAACATTCACAATGTATCTTGGTTGTGAGATAGTATTAGGAAATTGAGCATTTGGAGCTTATGGCTGTCCAATAATAAGATAAATTTCCATGCTAAACCATTTGATGTCGAGGCAAATTTCAAAGAATTTCAAGTGAGCTGCTTTGCGCAGATGGCCGGATTACGGGTAGAAGTTATAATCTACACGGTGACGACTGTGTAGAAAATGTAGTCCCCACACCCATATAAGAGGAGGGGTTCAGGGTTCATCCCCAAAACCTAGGTTGTGAAATGAGGGAAGTCAATATCTTAATATGGTGGGTGATCATACAATAGCAAGTGCCAAATATGAGACAACTTTAACAGGCTGTAATATATGGCATTGTGATCCAAAGACTAGTGCTCTTATAAAATCTGATTAAGCCTTATTGTTAAGTCGCATATGCTTTGTTAATTTGTACGTTGTTATTTCCTTTTCCTCTCAACATAGGCTTCTTTGTTTATTATGCTTATGTACGGATGTTACTTTGGTCCTTTCAGCTACTTGTTGAGCCCTGATTTTGATTTTGCGGTTTTATTGTTTTTATATGATTTTTTTTGTTGTTGTATATATTTATCATTGTTGACACCTTAATTGCCGGCGGCATAACAAATGTGGAATACTCTACATTTGTAGCTTTGGTAAACACCGGACTACTCACACTTATCATTTATAAAGCATATATATTAAAAGCTGGACATGCCATCATTCACTAAACGCCAGAGTCAAAATCTTGAATTTCACGATCATTTCGTTCAAAACGATCATAACATCTATCAGAAAACTCAAGAAAGAAAACCGCAATTATGGATTCAAGCAAGACGAAATTAGGAAGCTCTTTGAAGGTGCCTTCAGTTCATGAGTTGGCAAACCAGAATTTATCATCAGTTCCGTCCCGTTATGTTCGTGTTGATGATAACGATCATCCTCCAATAATACTAAATTCTTCTTCATCTGCAAAAGAAATTCCGGTAATTGACCTGCAGAAGCTGCTATTCGGGGATGATCCAATGAATCCCGAGCTGGAAAAGTTGCATTTTGCTTGCAAGGAATGGGGCTTTTTCCAGGTATATATATATATACTTCATAATTTCTACTTGAAGGTTTATTATTATTATGATGATGAAAATGATGATTGACTTTTACATTGATATATTATAGATAGTTAATCATGGGGTGAGTACATCTGTTGTAGAGAAAGTGAAAAATGAGATTGAAGCGTTTTTCCATCTGCCAAAAGAGGAGAAAGAAAAATTCGGGCAACAAGCCGATGATTTGGAGGGGTTCGGGCAGGTCTTTGTTGTATCCGAGGAGCAAAAGCTTGACTGGGCGGACATGTTTTTTGTAGTGACTCAACCTGCGTATTTAAGAAAGCCTCATTTGTTTCACAAGCTTACCCTTTCATTCAGGTACAACTTCATTCAAATTTGTTCATTATATATATCCGGAAATTTCTAGTTTATGCTGTTAGCTTAAGATAAAACGCAGAAAATAGAAAAGCAAAATGCATAGCACAAATTCACATGCTGATGTTTTTTTTTTTTCCGCCGTGAACTACCACCAACCCGGCTTTTCCATCCAGTAAAGACGACAAAACCCACAATTCGCATGAAACAATCGTATTTCGTAGGAATGTCATTCACTTAATTTGGAGTATATGTTATATTGGATTGCATTTTTTTGTGAGTAAAGATTGCAGAATTTCGAAGAATTGTGTAGCGAAGGAATTCATATCATGAATCATAGAGTGAATCGTACAATTAATGGGTTATACGGTGAATCATTAATTTGATTGTTGATGTTTGGAGGAATACGAGCATTTCGGAGTACGTAGTGAGTGAATCATAAAGAGAATGATGTTTTGAATTTTGACTATGAATCATGAAGATAAAAGCTACGGCGAATATGATTCACGAAGATAAAACGTATACCATGAATGCTATAATGAATCATACAATGATTTTTAGTGTCAGTTAAATGACTTGATCTCTAAACTGGTGGAACTAATCTGCGAAACTGAGCTGAAAATGATGGTCAGCTTAGTAAGAGTATTCAGTTCTATGAAGTTATTTTTGCTGAAATGCAAACTGAGTTTCTTCTGAAGTTAGCTTTCAGTTTTGTCAGCTGAGTTATTGCTGAGTACATCTGAGTTCAACATCTGAGCAGTTGGTTACAAGTTTGGGAGAGTCGGTTTTTGAGCTGAGTTTCGTCTGGTGGATAACAGCTGGAGCTGGGGTCCACATCTGGGGTATTTATGACAATTACGACAAATATCTTATGGCGGTTAGGGTTAGGGAATTGTGCCTATAAATACCAAAGTTGTAATCAATACAGCGTGTGTGAAAATCCTTGTAACTTTGTGTATAATAAAATCTCTCCTTTTCTGTCCGTGGAGTAGTCGGCACAACGCCCAAAACCACGTTAAATCTCTGCGTTCTCTTTGTTTCTGTGTTTTTATCAATTTCGCCATACTTTATGTTTGCATTGCTTCTGTTTCTCGTCTGTGTTTTAACAAACTGATATCGGAGCGTCAGGTTCAAGATTCAGAGAGAGTTGCAGGTTGAACATAGTTGATCTTCACAAGACCGGTGACCGGTGCTAGGATTTTGTGATCAAAGGTCTGTTCTTTAACAAGAAGGATGTCAGCAATGAACGTAAAGATTGATAATTTACACGGAGGAACAATTTCAGCTTGTGGAAAATCAAGATGCGGGCCTTGTTAAAGAAACAAGGATCATGGACTCCTTTATCTGATAAAGGGGGTGCCAGTTCAGTAGATTATGCCAGTCTAGAGGAGAAAGCACATTCAACCATCATGTTGTGTTTGTCTGATGATGTTATCACAGAAGTTGTTGAGGAAGACACCGCTGCCAAATTATGGTTAAATCTTGAAAGCCTGTATATGACTAAGTCATTGACCAACAAGTTCTTCATTAAAGCAGAGGCTATTCAAATTTTAGGATGAAGATCTTTGCTTTGATTTTGCTTGGTTTCACTACCACTTCATATGAAACTTTGTGCGATCCTTCATAGTTGGGAATGATCTGATTTGCTTTGAAGGATGTGGTCGACTTTACATGCCAGGGAGCTAAGACATAAAGCGGTGGGGCGAGATAATCAGCCGTTGGACTAATAGTCGATGCTTGGCGATGGAAAAGAACATGGTCTGTCTAGGAAGAAAAATTCCAAGAAGACAAGGTCCAAAGGCCCTAAATCCACATATGATTGCAATTATTGTAAGGAGCATGGACATTGGAAGTTCAATTGTCCAAATAGGAAAAAGCAGGAGAACAGTTTTGGCACAGCTGCTGTGGCAGCTGAGCATGACTCAGATGAGGATATGGTTTTAATGGCAGGAGAGTCAACACATCAAACTAATGTGTGGATTCTGGACTCTGGGATCCTTTCATATTTGCCCTCACAGAGTGTGGTTCTCAAGTTATTAGCAGATAGATGGTGGTCATATATCTATGGCAAAAAGCAAGGTTTGCAAGGTAGTTGGAATTGGCTCAGTTCAGTGGAGGACAAAGGATGGAAGATTATGTAAACTGAGTGAAGTTAGACATGTTCCACAGATGACCAAGAACTTGGTATCTCTCAATTCTTTAGACAACAAGGGGATTCAGTTTCAAGGGTGAATGTGGAGTGCTGAGTGTCTATAAAAACTTAGTTTTAGTCTTCAAAAGAGTCAAGAAAGGGACCTTGTATATATTACAAGGGTCACCTGTTGCTGGTATTACTGTTGTGGCATCTGTTGAGATTCATCAGTCACAGCTTACAAAACTGTGGCACATGAGACTGGGTCATATAGGTGAAAAGGGATGCATGTTCTTTCTCAGAAAGATCTTCTTGGGAAATGTAAGGTTAAGAATCTGGACTTTTGTGAGCATTGTGTGTTTGGGAAGCTTCATAGAGGCAAGTTCTCAAAAGGGGAACACAACAAAAAGTCATCATTTGATTACATTCATTCTGATTGTTGGGGGCCATCAAAGGGGGAGTCATTGGGTGGTCATAGATATTTTGTGTCATTCATAGATGACTATTTAAGGATGACTTGGGTGGTGATGATGAAACACAAAAGTGAGGCATTCAAGAGCTTCAGGCAATGGAAGGCTCTAATTGAATATCAGTTAGGGAAGAAGATCAAGAGGCTTCGTACAGATAATGGTCTGGAATTTTGTTGGACTGAGTTTGATGAGTTTTGCAGAAATATGGGTATTTCCAGACATCATACAGTTAGGAATACTCCTTAGCAAAATGGGGTAGCTGAGAGGCTGAATCAAACTCTTCTGGAGAGAGCAAGATGTATGCTCTCTCATACTGGTTTGTCAAAGAGATATTGGGCAGAGGCTATAAGCACAACTTGCTACTTAATCAACAAGAGTCCTCACACAGGGATTAGTCTCAAAACACCAGTTGAGATGTGGTCAGGCAAGCCTGCTGACTATTCAGTTCTAAGGGTTTCACCTTCATATTTTTCGTGGTCTATATCATGCGAGTTATAGCAGTCCTAGGGAATTTTTGGAAGCATAATTTACTATCATGTCAGTGAAGGGAAACTGGAACCAAGGGCCAAGAAAGGAGTTTTTGTGGGGTGTGGTGATGGAGTTAAGAGTTATAGAATTTGGTCATCAGCAGAATACAGAGTTATTTTCATCAAGGATGCAGTTTTTGATGAAAATTCTATGCTCAGTTCATCAGTGAGGGGGACTACTGAAACTGAAACTAGTACTAAAACTGAGAAACCTGACAGTAAGGTGGAGCTTCAGGTGGAGTCAGTTGAAATGCAACAATCAACTGATCCAAGTCAGTTTTAATCTGATCTGGTTGCTGAACCTGTACCGAGTCCAAACCAGTCAGCTGAGCAAATGTCAGTTGAGCCTTAAATTGAGAACATGGGTCAGCAGAGTACAGCTGTCAGCAGAGCTAGAATGTTGAGGTACCTCCCACGAGGTATGGGTTTGATGATATGGTTGGATATGCACTTCAAGTTGCAGAAGAGGTGGATGGTTTTGAAGCTTCTACTTACAAGGAAGCAGTGACATGTTCTGAAGGATCTCAATTGCTTGTTGCTACAGGAGATGAAATGGAGTCATCATTGAAGAATCAGACTTGGGATCTAGTTAAACATCCAGCAGATAGGAGACTTGTCACTTGAAAATGGATCTTCAAGAAGAAGGAATGGATAACTGAGGCAAAACGAGTTAAAGTATAAGGCAAGTTTGGTTTCAAGAGGGTTCAGTCAGAAAGGAAGGGTGAACTTTGATGAGATATTCTCACAAGTAGTCAGACATACTTCAATCACGATGTTGTTACTAGCAATGGTGGCACAACAGACTTAGAACTTGAGCGATTAGATTTGAAGACAACTTTTCTACATGGTGAGGTAGATAAAGAGATATACATGACTCAATCGAGGGTTTCCAAGTTCCCAGTAAGGAAGATGTTGTGTGCAAGTTAAAGAAGTCTTTGTATGGGTGAAGCAAGCTCTGAACAATGATATAAAAGGTTTGATGATTATATGATCCAGTTGGTTACAACGAAGTCCTTATGATTGCTTTGTGTTTACAACGATCGGTTAAAAGATAGATCATACATCTATCTTGTGTTATATGTGGATGACATGCTGATAGCTGCAAGAAAGAAGTCTGATGTTCAGTATCTGAACGACCTTCTTAGTGTTGAGTTTGAAATGAAAGATTTGGGTGCAGCAAAAAAAAATAGGGATGGAGATTTGGAGAGATAGAAGTCGAAAGAAAGCGTTTTATCTCGGCGAGGCTATATCTGAGAAAGATTTTATCGGTGTTTGGCATGTCGGTGCAAAGCCAATTGATACTCTATGGCATCAAATATTCATTTGCCGCTTTTGCTTCACGATCGTGAAGAGAAGAAGTACATGTCAATAGTTCCCTATGCAAGTCTTTGTTGATATCGATGTATGCAATGGTATGCACTAGGCCGATCGACTCGGGCAATCGGTGTTGTCGGCGAGGTTTATGGCTCAACTGAAAAAGGAACACTTTGGAAGTCATTAAAGAATGTTCGGGTATTTTAGAGGTACAAGCGATGTTGGTCTCATTTATGAAGGTGATATTCAGAGTTTGATCACGAGGATACTATGATCTTGATTATCATGGGTGATATGTGGACAATAGAAAATCTATGATTGGTTATGTTTTCACATTGGGGTATTTAGTTGTCAGCTGGAAAACAACTCTTCAGGCAACAGTGGCTTTATCAACTACTAAAGCTGAGTATATGGCTCTTACTGAAACAACCAAGGAGGGTATCTGGTTAAAGGGATTAGTGAGTGATTTGGGGCTACATCAGGATCAAGCTAATATTTATTGTGACAGTTTGAGTGCAATTTGTCTAGCAAAGGATCAGGTTCATGATGAGAGAACCAAGCATATTGATGTGAGATATCATTTTCTAAGAAATGAGAAGATGGTTGTAGTGAAGAAGATCAGCACCGAAGATAATCCTGTTGATATGTTCACTAAACAAGTTATATTGATGTGTGATATCATTTTCAGTTATGTCTGGACTTGCTGAATATTCAAAGCTTATAAATTGGAAACTGGATGCGCAGTTGAGGGCATATCAGCTGAGTGGATTCTGTGGTCTGGTACAAGTACATCATGGTCTTGACGAATGCATCTGATACGAGTACATCTGATTATGCAATCTGGTTGACTGTGAATGAGAGTTTAAGTCATGATGGAGATTTGTCAATTAAGTGACTTAATCTCTAAACTGAGTTATAAACTGGTGGAACTAATCTGTGAAACTGAGAATGATGGTCAACTTAGTAAGGGTATTCAGTTCTGTGAAAGTCGGTTGTGGTGAAGTGCAAACTGAGTTTTTTCTGAAGTCAGCTTTAAGTTTTGTCAGCTGAGTTATTGCTGAGTACATCTGAGCAGTTGGTTACAAGTCTGGGAGAGTCAGTTTTTAAGCTGAGTTTCATCTGGTGGATAACAGTTGGAGCTGGGGTCCACATATGAGGTATTTATGACAATTCCGACAAAGATCTTATGACGGTTAGGGTTAGGGAATTGTGCCTATAAATGCCAAAGTTGTAATCAATGCAGCGTGTGTGAAAATCCTTGTAACTTTGTGCATAATAAAATATCTCATTTTCTGTCCCTGAAGTAGTCAGCACAACGCCGGAAACCACGTTAAATCTCTGTGTTCTCTTTGTTTCTGTGTTTTATCCATTTCCGCCATACTTTATGTTTGCATTGCTTCTGTTTTAGTCTTTCTTAAACTGCAAGTTTCTCGTCTGTGTTTTAATACTTGGTGATTCACTATATTGAATTTTTTGCAATTATGTTGAAACGTCGTCATGAAGGTGAAATTGGTGTAAGAATAATGTTTTTTCGATGGCTGGATCGAGAGACATTAATGTATTGAAAGGATGGATGGGAGATAAAATTTATTTAATATCCATATTTGACATTAATTTATTTATGGTGCAACGGTTGTATGAAGGTTATACCAAGTGCACACATTAGAGCCATTCATTTTTACTCTCCTTCACATAATACACTTTTATCATGTGTGAGATGTTAGTAATGAATGGTTGTAATCATGTCAATTGATACAACCTTTATACAACGGTTGTGTCCGGTTGTATATAATCACAATAGGTTTAATGATTAATGCATGCATGCAGGGAAGCCTTAGAAGTGTACTCTGCCGAAGTGAAAATCCTAGCAATGAAAATCTTCAACCTAATGGCTATAGCTTTAAAAATGAAGCTTGAAGACATGACCGTCCTTTTGGAGGAAGGAATTCAGTCTATGAGGATGAATCATTATCCACCATGCCCTCAACCAGAGCTTGTTATGGGTTTGTGCCCTCATTCTGATTCTGTCGGGCTCACTATTCTACTTCAAGTTAGTGAAGTAGAAGGACTACAAGTCAGGAACGATGGAGTTTGGGTCCCTGTCCTACCACTTCCTAATGCTTTCATTGTTAATGTGGGCGATATGTTAGAGGTAAGTAAATGATACTTTTACTAATTTTATATGTTACTTTCATTGATCATTGGGGAATGATGTTCAGCTTCATTTGGATTGTGATTTATTGTCTAAATTTTGTTGTTGATGACACTGAATTTAGATTGTGACAAACGGGATTTACAAGAGTGTGGAGCATCGAGCAATTGTGAATAGTGACAAGGAAAGAATCTCTATTGCAGCTTTTCATACTGCAAAACAAGAGGGTGAACTCAGACCTGCTTCAAGCCTTTTGACCCCTAAAGATCCACCAAAATTCAAACGAATCAGTGTGATGGATTACACTAAGGGATTTTTCTCCCGTGAACTTGATGGAAAATCTTATCTTGACACCATGAGGGTTTAGAGCATCAACCCTACGGGTGATTTTTCAACAAATTCAATATGAATAAGAACATCTTGTGGGCACAACTCATTGAGCCGCATTTAAACACACACTATATATGAATCATTGATGTTAAAAACCAAACACGTGTATATTGCATCGCATTGTCTTATGTATCATATAATAGTCTTTTTTGTTTTCCTTCCAATTAATCAAGCACTTTTATGGACTTTATGGTTTACATAAAAGATACATAATTTATGATCAACGGAACGTATTGATGAACGGAACATAGTGTTTGGCCGTTCTTGATATCTAGTTGGCCCGGTGTTAATGTGTCCACATTGTGCACTTGATATTGTATCACCCATCATATTAAGAGATGAACTTCCTTAATCTCATAACCTAGATTTTGGGGATGATGCCCCTCCTCTTATATGTGCTTGAGTCTAGATTTCTTGTTGGAGATATATGAGGATAAAAGGAAAAATGTTTTATAACATTTTAAAATGATTTTTTGAATCATTTATTGTAACCACTTTGAGAGCCGTTTTCGGTATAACTCTTATACAGATTATCAAGAGTTAGTGATGACTTTGGAAACTACGTAAGACGTAGTTAAAAATAAGGTTTTGAATCATTCAATTCGGATGTCAAGTGAATGAGAAATTAAGGCTTAAAGTGGGTAGTTGAAAATGTGTGAAAAGGAAGTTGAAAAGATAAACTTCTTAATCCCACATTGGGAAATGTGCTAACATTTCCTCAATATTTAAGTGGTGGAAGTTTTGTTGTTGGTATAATCTCTTAGAAAGGGAGAGAACTCAGAGTGGTTTTAGTGGGCTGAGTGTTTACTAAAAATGCCACACGCGCGTGATCGGCCTTTTCTAAGTGTCCAATCTCACCGGCAGTGTACCGGGTCAACTGTAGCCTAGAATTGGTGAGTCAAGGTCGTATCCCACAGGGAATCTGGTCGAGTACCAAAGTCGGTCTCGTCCCTAGTTCAGGTCAACACAATAATGGAACGTGGTGACTTGTCAGATCACCGGTTCTACAAACTAAATATACACAAAAGAAAGATTTAAAACTATATAAAAGGGATAGCGGAGCTATGATCCAATCTAATACTCACAAACCCTAGCTGAGTCCCGCGGTATTCTTGATTTACCTAAACGTTCTCGACGTTACGTAGGGTGTCGTTTCTTGGCTCTGAGAATAGACATTATTTCAATAATCTACCCTCCTATGTCAGGTTCAACAGTCCGCTCAACGGATTTAACTGACCTCACACGGTCTACGATTCATGAAACGCTCGACAAGTCGATACAAAACCTCACAACGAAACCGAGTCTGAACAACTCAGTCGGTTTTACATGGTGATCCTAGAACCCCGGTTCCCGTATCCACTCGCAAAATAAACATGTAAAGACGATACGTGTGATACGTTTATTAAGTGATCAATTCAACAAACGTGATAAGAATAAGTTTTAGAACTATGGCAACGTCGAGAATCAACAGTCAAACATCAAGAACACCACATGAACAGGCTAAGGTTCGATTTCATAGACTATCACATATCTCGACTATCGGGAAACTAGCTACTTATTATATTAACAAAAACAACAAGAAATCAACAATAAACATAACGAAAATAAAGATCGAAAGCAAGAACAAGAAAGGAAAACAAAATACCAAATATATTAGGGCGTAGAAAATCGATCCACCGAACGAAATCCCGTTAATAACGCGTCAAGCTATCACCGAGATCCTCCGGATTACAACAATCTACAACTAAACTAATCTAATCTACCTAAAAACTAAGCTAAACTAATGAAAATTGCAGAAAATGGTGAAAAAATGAGTTGGGGAAGAAGAAGTGTGGATCTAGATCCAAAATGGGGGTATTTATAGTGTTTTATGAGTTCTGGACGCTAGGCGTGCGCCTAGGAAAGTGTAGGCGCACGCCTAGGATGTTGAAATCACGTACTGAAACTTCTGGCCAAAATTCACTGCTAGGCGTGCGCCTAGAATTTCTCAGGCGCGCGCCTAGCTGACACACCTTCAGAAAAACGGCCATAACTTTGTGTGTAAACCTCCAAATCGAGTGATTCAAAATCCGTTAGAAAGCTGATGAAATTGTATACAACTTTAATGAAGATGTATAGCCAAGAAAATGCCTCTAAGGTAGATCAAAATGCAGATAAATGGAAGGTATGGTTGTAGTACCACCTCGTTTTGATCCGTTTGAAAGTTTAAGCTTCGGGCACTCGTTCCAATCCTCGTATCTCACCTTCTGGACATCTCGAACACCTAAGTCCTGTACAAAATCACAACAAATACCACACATAATCCCTACAGGACACTAGGGTGACCGAGATTATAGTAAATTACACCGAAAAAGACCAAGAATCCCGGACTTTACGTCCTAGGTCCCGAAATGATAACTAGGGTGTAAATACATCAAAATACAACCAAATGTCTCTGAAAACATATAAAACGAGGTATAAACGGGGTATAATTGCATAGAAAATGATAGTCAATTTGACTCCCATTAGCGCGCGCGCGCTGCCGCCCGCCCGCCCGCCCGTTCCCGTGCCTGTTGACCGTTGCTTTGGCTTTGGGGAATGGGCCTTTTGGGTCTGAGGCAGTATTATATTTTTTGGACAAAGTTTATCTTGATATTATCCTAGTCCAATAAATCAGTTCGATCCAGCTCATATGGCTTTAATACAAGAGCAGTTTCAACCTGATGGTTTAGTGGCCATCAATTCACACACTTCAAGGCTGCTCATTCCTCCTATATATAGGGTCCTCTCTTGCAATGGGAATGGTACTGAAAGACAACACAAATCACTTAAACACTTGCATTTTTAGTTGAAGAGATTTTGAAGCACCAAGAGTTCGTTGAGTTCAGAAGCTGAAGTACCTCAATTCTGAACAGGTAATTGGGTTATCCTGGGAGATAAATGCTAAACCGTGGGTACTGCCAGAGCATAATTGTCTTAAGGACAGATATTAGCTCATCCCGGTTACATATCCTTGTTGTTTTCCTTTCTGTTTTTCCTTTCTGTTTGTTGTCGGTCCAGAATATAATAAATTGTTCTTCATCTTTTCTGTTCTTTATTTTTATTTTCGCATTGTAATACTTCGGGTATAACAATCTTAAGACAATTCTTTTCAGAGCCTCTTTGCTCTAAAAAGTATATCTTTGCGAAATGAAAAATAAATTTCAGTTTGCTTGCTGAACCTTTTATTTTTTCTGTTCGTTCTGAGTATCATCTGTGATACTCAGTGTGTCGTTGTTTCCTTTTTGGTATTGGGTTTTTGGTCAAAACTGCTCCATCTTCCTTTTTGGTATCTGTTAAGGGTGATTTTGTACGTTTTATATTGATATATTTTATAATGATTTCCCCCGTATTTATATAATTTGCATAAGAATCAAGTGTTTATATGGAAATATTGAGTAAATGATGTTTTTAATAGTTAAATCTCAAAACGTAACGATTTATGTGCGTAATTGATGATTTTATGTTATTTTGGAAATACGTTACGCTTTGGTATGTTTTCCTATTGTTGTAGATACTCATTGATGATGGGAGAGAGGATTTTAGAGAGCCAAATTCGTGATTGGAAAGGATCAATCAAAGTTATGGAAGATTGAAAGATATAAGGAAAGAAATCAATCAAGATGAATGTTGGAAAATCAGGATTCCGGGTAGTCCCGACATCCGACGCAGTTCTTGATATGATAACAACCGATTTGACTCTGGACCTCAAGAGAAGAGTTGTAGGGCTTGAAGAGAGGATTCTACATGATTTTGAATCACTCCATTCCGACTTACGAGGCCCGAGATATGAGCGTTACAAGTTTGGATGCTGTTGCTGAAAATAGTGGACGGGCGTCGGATCTTCAAGCGGGCGTCCGGCACCGTTCTATGTAGCAACCGCCTCGATTTTCTATAAATACAGCAGCTCTCTTCGACCTAATCATTATCAAATACGCCCCAGCTTCTCTTGAACCCTAAATTTGAAAGCGAGAGAGCAGCCCGGCCGGCCAAGCTCCATGCTTGGTCGGCCGAGAGTTAGTTAGATTAGGTAGTTAGTTCGTTTTCTTTCTTCTTGTTTGAGTGATGATGAAGTTGAGCAGCCATGGATGAGCCTTGAAGCTCCCTCTTTCCAGCTGCAACTTTAATTCTTTTCGATGGATGTTTTGTAAGTTTTAATTCGAATTGTTTCTTTTCTATGTTTATTTGTATCTTGCAATATAAATCGGAAGATGATTGCATGATTTGATGCTACCGTATGGCGGAAGTCGGTGTAGTTTAGATCACCATAGGAAAGAGTAGATCTTTAATCTATACATAACGGAAGTTCGTAGGTAAAATATCTAGATTTACGAGAGGATCACAATTTGATTAATTCGATGCAAGATTATCTTAGATTGGAATTGAGGATATCACCGTTACGGAAAGATAGGATTTTTCATGTGTTTAATTCATTATGTTGTTCTTGTTCTCTTTCATGTTTTTATGCCGCATGTTAATCGAATTTAGATAACGGAAGTTAATAGATTCATTAGATTATCGTGAGGAGATTGACAATAATTATTCCAACAAGCGGAAGTTGAGGGATAATGTTGTTAGGTTAGATTCAATCCATATCTTTGATTTGTATCGATATTAGTTAAGACCGGAAGGTAAACTAATTAATGGCGTGATAAATCGGAAGAGGAAACGCTTCATTAGAAAGATAATAATCCAAGATAACTAATGAATGAATGTTTGTCTATCTTGTTGATTTCGGTGGGGTGATGGTTGTTGAGAATAGGTTGATCATGGTTTGTTCATGTTTGTTCGATTGTTAGTTAGTTTCTTGTTTTACGTAGATGTAGTTTTATTTATGTTTTTATCGCTTTTATCCTTCCTGGCTTTGGATTAACAATCCTCTGTCCAGTTATTTTCCGTTTTAGTTTAGGTTTAGGTTTTAGTTAATAAAGAAGGATTAACTAGATTAGATTCAATATCCCTTTTCCCTGAGGATCGATACCCGTACTTATCCAACTTTACTAGCAACTACCCGGTATTCGGCCGGTTAGGAGGTAGTTTTGCATGGTAGTATAGGTTTATAAATTTTCTTTTGTTTTAATGATGCAAAATCTCCCCAACAAAAAGTGGCGCCGTTGCCGGGGAACCGGACGGTTGCCTAGTTTTTGTTTTTGTTTGTCTTTTTCGTTTTCTGTTTTGCACATTTGTTTTTGTTTCTGTTTTTTTTTTAGGTTTGTTTTTAGTTTAACCTTGAGGTAGTTAGGTTTCTGGTTTAGATTTTTAGGGTTTGAAGTTTTTAAAGTTTTTGTGATTAGTTTCTTCCCCTCCTTTTCCTGCTCTGTTTTCTTTCTCTTATCCCTCTCTGTTTCTGCAATCGTTTACATTACATTCAAATTTTTGCATCGGGCGGCGTCCATACTTATGAACGCCCGTTCACCGTGAAAATTTCAATCTGTATCGTTTTTGACCCCTTGAGCGAGCGTCCATATTTTTGGGCGCCCGTTCGATCTAAAACTTGAGCGAGGCGCCCGTCCATTAATTGGGCGCCCGTCTGCATTTTCTTGTTTCGATGGCTTTTCTTGTTTCTACCATCTGTTTCTATCTTTTCTCGTTCTTACATTGATTAGGGGACATCTAAGGTTGAATCATCGACTCCACACCTTTCACGATCAAATTTTAGGATAAAAGGGTCCGTTTTAGCACTTGATAGTATTTTGGCCATAACTTTCGGCTCGAGTGTCGGATTGGCACGCAGGACCCCAATTCGGAAAGCTCGTTCCGACGCCGACGACGTGGCAAACCGCCGGAGGCCGTCCGACACCGTTTTCGAGGTCAAAATCCACTGTTTTCCCTTCCATTTTGGGGTTAGAAGATTTCAACACATGTTTTCCCTCTTTTTAGTGTTTTACTGTTTTCGTTTTAAATTTTCTTAGGTAGTTTATAGTTTTGGTTATTAGGGTTTTTCGTAGTTAAGTTTTGTAGTCTTTGATTCCTCTAGGTTTAGTTATCCTTTCCTCTGTCTCTTTTTCCCATGCTTTCCTGCTTTGCTCGATATCGTTTACATTACGAAAAATCTTGCCTATGGACGAAGGCGTCCCACTAGTTTGAACGCTTCGTTCAGCTGTAAAATTTTCATTCCAGTGGCGTTTTCCGATCCTTGAGCGAACCTTCACCGGTTTGGGCCTTTCGTTGAGTCTATTTTACGAAGCGGGCATTTCGTTCACATAAGTGGGCGCCCGTCCGTCCCCTTTCTTTCTTAATCTTTCTCTTTTCTTCTCTTTTCTTTAGGTTTTGATCTTAGATTAAGGTTTTTAATCTTTTAGATATCAGTCTTTAATTTATTAGTTTTAGGTTTCCTTTCCTTAGATTTAGGTTTTCTCAACTTGATTTTGGGATCGGTTTATGCAAACTCGTAGTCACAAGGACCATTACTTTGCTCCCGACATCGAGCGTACCATAGTCCGACCCAATAGGCGAACCGTTTTTGTGAAGGAAAAGCCGAAGATCAAGAGTTTGAGCTATCTTTTCAAAGGGAAATCGAAGAAATTGTAATAATGGCGGCGAAGATAGACGGACATTAGCGAGACACGCCATGCAGTGCGATGGCATCAACCCAAATGGCTATCGTCTTACCGGCCATTCTTGCACAAACTTTCGAACTCAAACCCGGTCTCATTCGGATGATGCGGCATGCATCAATGTTTCACGGGTTCCCTACGAAAATCCTCACACACACGTACACACACATTCACGGAGATATGTGGTACGACACGCATTCAAGGTGTGAGTGAGGATGTGATTAAACTTACACTTGTTTCCGTTCTCATTGAAGGGAGAAGCTAAAGAGTGGTATAGCTCTCTCCTCCGAATCCATTACCACAGGCTGCATTGGAGAAAGAATTTTTAAGCCAATACTTTCCACCGCCAAGACAAACCAGTGTTTGAGGGAAATTTATAACTTCTATCAAGCGGAAAGCAGAATCTTTCTTTGAGGCATGGAAGAGATTTAAGGCTCTTCTTCGTAAATGCCCCACCATGGGTTAGACTTGCGAGAGGCAAGTCAATACCTTTTTCGATGGATTGACCGAGCTCACCAAGGGCATGGTCAATAGTTCATCAGTGGGGCTTTCTGAGGAGAGAACGCCTCAGAGGGTGGGCATTGTTCGAAGACATTGCCAAATATAATTATGCCCCTCCTCTTTCAAGGCATTTTCGACCACCACCTCCTCCTAGGATCGAGGAGGTGAAAATGCGAAACGAGATTTCCATCTTTGAAGCGGCGGTGGCTCACGCTTACCACGTCTCCAAATCCGAGTTATCGAGACTCCTTCATTTTTACGAATCTCTCAAGTTACATCTGCGAAATTGTTCTCGAGGCCCACATGGTTGGCGGTGTCAATCATGCCCCCAATTCTTATCAAGTCAATCTTTGTCGAAATCATGGGCGATACAACCAAAAATCGCATGCCAGGTATGTGACGATATGGGAACATCTTGCTCGTTTACGTCTATGATTGGGCGAGCAAAATCAATGCCTTCAATGGCCAGCCAAATCAAAGGTTTGGTAATCAATTCAGCGGCCAGGCAACTTTGAAACCAGGGTTCCACCCAAATCAAAATCTAAATTAATTTTCGATCAAAATTTCAATCAAAACTCGAATTTCAATCGAAACCCTAGTTTTAATCGAACCCGAACTTGAATTCTTCCAATCCAAATCAAGGGTTAAATCAAAGTTGGCCTAACAATCCAAATCACGCATTTCAAAGTCGGTCCACCAACCTTTCTCTCAAAACATTCGTAACTCTCAAGGTCCATCTCACGTTGATGATCTGGAAGCTAGATTGGACTCTGTCGGAAGGAGTGAAGGAGCGAGAACAATAACTTCCGGAGGAGCAAAATAATAATATCCAGTTGTTGATGAATTCGATCAAGCACCTTGAGAAGCAAATGGGTGACCAGGCAAGCTTCAGACCATCGAGCGGATGCCAAACTCCACGGAGAAAATCCCACAGGTGGTCATGTAGCTCATCTTGAATTGAATCTTGGCCAATGCAACGACTTGGTTCCTTCACTTCCATACGGTGGAGAGAGGCCGGTGCAATGACCTTAAGTGGTACTCAAGCGAGTGGTCCCCAACCAGGAAACCACTAGCCCTCTCCTGCCGATGATAAGGCGGGAGGAGGAAGTCGAGCACCCATCATCCCTTGGCTACAAGCGGTACTCGGTGGTGATCCACGAGAGGTGTAGAAGTTGAAAGACATCGGTGGTGATCCCGATAGGTGAAAGAATTGAGATTCCTCGAGTGGTGATCCGCCGAGGAATGAAGAATCAATTAAGAATCCTCGGTGGTGATCCCCGAGGAGTGATGAATCAAATGATCGTCGGTGGGTGATCCACGACTAATAAAAGAATGATAAGATGGTGAGGTGGAAAGATGTGGAAGACAAAGCGGTTAGTTAGTCCTCGAAGAAAGTATTTTCCGAGGATGATTTGAAAAAAGCTTCCATTTCCACGAGAAAGAGCAACATCCCATTGCATGAAGATAAGAAATGCGGAAGGTGCTTAATCTGTGAAAAATACTCGAGTTAATCTTCCACTCTCACAAGTTTTGGTTGAAATGCCTAAGTATACTAAATTCATCAAGGATGTTGTTTCTTGAAGAAGAAGTTGGCGAAAATGGATCGAGGCAATTGGTGAGGATTGTTCAATGATCAATTATCGGACTTACCAATCAAAGAGGTGACCCGGAAAATTCGTGCTCACATTGCGGATGGGAGGCTTAGTCTTTCCAAATTCTTTATGTGACTTGGGTGCATCCATCGACTGATGCCATTGTGCATGTGCAATCGGCTTGGGTTACAAAGTCTTCTAGAACCCACTACCATGAACTTGCGATTCAGCGGATAGATCTTCTAAAGCGAGAGGGAATCTTGAGAGACGTATTAGTTCAAATAGATAGGTTTACCTTTCCGGTTGGTAGTACGTCTTAGATATTGAGAAAAGTGCAAATGTCCCTTTGATTCTTGGAAGACCTTTTCTATCTACAGACTAGAGCCCTCATCGATTGTGATGGTGGGCATGTGACCATTCGAGTTGGTGACCAGGGAGGTGAGCTATAGTGTTTCTAAATGTATTCAAGTACCCTCCGGTTCTCCAACCGGTTATTCCATCCGATGAGAGGCGTCGATGACTTCAATGACTTCATGGATAAGCAAGTCTTGGTTGTAGAATCGAATATGAGCGTGATTGATAATCTGAATAATCATGGTGTGGTCAATCTAGATCGATTAGCGGTGAATTTGAGGATGAGCTAAGAGAAGAAGCCTTGGCGTGGGACCACTAAGTAAGCTCGGCGATGTTGAGTTGAAGAGTGGCGATCTTAAATCAAGTCTAGAGGATCCTCCCGTAGATTTGGTCATGCTGAAGCCGTTGCCTAAACATCTTAAGTATGTGTTTTTAAGAGAAGGTGACAAGCTTCCTTTGATCATCTCTGCCAAGCTATCTCGTATAGAGGAGCTTAAATTGTTAAACGTCTTGCGCAAAAATGAAAAAGCCTTTGGATGGCGGTGGGAGATATCCGAGGATATCTCCCGACATCTAATATGCACAAGATCAAGGCGAGGAGGGTGCAAAACGAGTTAGACAGACCTTAGAAGGCTCAACCCTCACATGCAAGAAGTAGTCAAGAAGGAAATCATTAAGCTTCAGATATGGGTATCATATCGCCATTCTTGATAGTGAGTGGGTGTCCCCGACTCGAGTAGTCCCCAAAAGGGGAATTACTATTGAGAAGAATGAGAAGGAGAGGAGATAGCATTGAGGCTGAATTCTGAGGCTATAGAGTGCAGTATTGACTCTGAAAACTCAATGAGGTCACAATGAAAGATCATTTCCCCTTCCATTCATCGATCAAATGCTTGGCGTCTAGCGGGGCATGCATTCTCTACGCTTCTGGATGGATATTCGGGATACTTCCAGATACCCATCGATCCTGTTGACCAAGAGAGACCACTTTCACTTGCCCTTATGGTACATTCGCCTCTGAGCGGATGCCATTTAATCTATGCAATGCCCTGCTACCTTTGAGAGGTGTATGATGGCAATCTTTGATGGGCTAGTTGAAAAGTGCATGGAGATTTTTATGGATGATTTCTCGGTCTTTGGTCAATCCTTCGATGATTGCCTCAATAATCTTGATCATGTGTTATCTAGATGTGTGGAAAAGGACTTAGTGCTTAATTGGGAAAAATGCCATTTCATGGTAGATGAAGGCATAGTCCTTGGCCACAAAGTGTCGACCAAAGGTATAAGTAGATAGGGCCAAGGTTGAAGCTATTGAGAAGATGAGTTATCCTAAGAATGTTCGGGAAGTCCGAGGTTTTCTCGGACATGTCGAAACTTATATGAGAGTTCATCCAGGACTTTTCAAAGATTGCCAAGCCCCTGTCTACTTTACTCAAAGAAGGCGTTACTTTTGATTTTGATGAGAATTGCAAGCGCGCGTTTGAGGAGCTTAAGAGTAGGCGATCTCTGCTCCAATTCTTATATCTTGATTGGAACCTACCCTTTGAGCTTATGTGTGATGCATCCAACTATCTTTGTTGAGTGCGATCTTAGAGCAAAAGCTTAATGGAAAGTTCCGACCTATCTATTATGCCGATCCACACTGAATCCTTCTCAAGTTAACTACACGACAAGCGAAAAGGAACTATTAGCCGTAGTCTTTGCTATGGATAAGTTTCATAGTTACTTCTTTGGGTGCTCAAGTGATTGTGTGGGTGACCACGCCGCTTTGCGATATCTCATGACCAAAAGGAAGCTAAACCGCGCCTCTGCGTTGAATCTGACCTACAAGAGTTTGACGTTCAAATCAAAGACAAGAAGAGCGGTGAGAATGTAGTAGCGGATCATGTGTCTAGGATGTTAAATGAGGAAAAGAATGAACCGGATGATATAGATCTTTACTTTCCTCTAGAAAACATCATGTTGATCGATGGCCGTTCTCCGGATGTTCCTTGGTACTCCTCCATTGTCAACTACCTTCATGCCAAATACCTTGATCTGAAATGTCTTATCAAGAGAAGAAGAAGTTCTTCTGATATGAAATACTTTGTTTGGGATGAACCTTACCTCTTCAAGATCTGCAAAGATGGTTTGCTCGGGAGGTGTGTTCTGAATCGAGCAGCAGCGATATAATCGAGCAATGCCATAGTGGACCCACAGTGGTCACTTTGGTCCTTGGAAAAGCGGTTGCGAAGATCTTTCAATCCGGTTTCTATTGGCCTACTATCTTCAAGGATACGAGAATCATTCAGTAAGTCTTGTGATAGATGCCAAAGAACCGGAGCTTTAACAAGGAGGTTTGACATGCCATTGAAACCCATTCTTGAATGCGAAGTCTTTGATGTGTGGGGTATCGATTTTATGGGACCTTTCCCATCATCTTGCGGGAACAAATACATCTTAGTCTGCGTTGACTATGTTTCGAAATGGGTGGAGGCAATAGCCACTCCTCACAATGATCATAAAACGGTCATGAAATTTCTGAAGAAAAACATCTTTGTGAGGTTTGGATGTCCACGTGCCTTGATAAGTGATGAAGGGACACACTTTTGTAACCGACCCTTGGAGAAAGTCCTCGAGAAGTATGGTGTTCACCATAAAATCGGCACACCATATCATCCGATGACTAGTGGTCGAGTTGAAAAAGCAACTTGAGTCTTAAGAAAATCCTAGAAAGCGGTGAATAGTCATAGAAAAGCTGAGTGCGAAGTTGGGCGATGTACTTTGGGCATATAGGATTTGCCTATAAGACCCTATGGGTACATCGCCATATCAAATGGTTTCTGATAAGCCATGCCATCTGCGGTCGAGTTAGAGCACGAGGCGTATTGGGCTCACGAAGTTTTGAACTTGATTCCCAATCTGTGGGAAACACCGCTGCGGCGATTGCATGAGTGGATGAATTGACTCTCAAGCTTACGAAAGCGCCCGGGATTAGTAAGGAGAAGATGAAACTCCTCCACGATGCCAAGATAAAGAAGAGAGAATTCAAGGTCGGTGAGCAAGTGTTACTCTACAATTCCAGAGTTGCATTTGTTTCTGGCAAGTTGAGGACACGTTGGTCCGGTCCTTTCGAGATTCTCCAAATCATTCTGGAGGTGTGCTAAATTACGAGGTTATGGTGATCAACCGTTCCGAGTTAATGGTCGAGGTGCAAGCACTATATAGGTGAACATAAAGAAAAGCCTTTGATTGTTAAATTCCTCAAAATCCTCGGGTGTGGGACTTCCGAAGTCAACCACTTTGTGAGTTTTCACCCGATTTGTTTTACGAGGTTGGCGGTTGTGTTAAATCGAAGATGTTCTAGCGGTAGTCTTGATATGGAAGAGTTTGAAAGGGGCGACAACTTAAACGTCATCAGAGGAACCGGAGAAGAAAGAATGCAACCATGGGGAAACTTAAAAAGGTATGGAGAGCTTTCAAAGATTTAACCCCATGTGTTAAGTGCTGTTTCTGCGGCCACACTACTGACCAAAACTTACACGAGGTAATGGCTGGCAGAAAGGTTAAATGGCTTTGATCCGGTGAGAGCTTCAAATGTGTCGAGCTAACGACAATAACCATTAAGCGCTACTTGGAGGCATCCTAGATATCCCTTATTATATTAGTTTCTTTCTTTAGTTGTTTTTCGTTGTTTTAGTTCGGTTTTATTAGGATTGTGTTTGTTTTGTCGATCGACCCTCCCGGTCCTATAAAGGGTCGAAGTGTTGTTTTGCTTACGATTTCCTCTTATCTTTATCTCTATCACTTTTGTACGCTATGATATAATCCCTTGTTTCCCCCGAGGTATTTCTTTGTTTTTCAGGAGTGCAGGGTATTTGCATTAGCCTTTGTGAGTTTTAGATGATAGCAGTTTTCCGGTGGATGGTCCACAGTCTACTGCCTTCTTCGAGCATTTCTGGATCTGACTTCGAAGCATTTCCAGAATTGCCCCATTCGACCGACAAATCAGCTAAGTTTTTTTTTTCTCTTGTATTCTGCACAACATGGGGACATGTTGTAATTTAAGTGTGGGGGAGGGGAGTTGTCGATATGTATCTACACATTTGCTTACATGATATTATTTCTATGCTAAAATGAGCTAAATTTTAAATTTTTTTTGTTTTGTCGAAGTAGGCAATACGTTTTTGTTCGGTTTGTTATAGTCATTGATGTTGTATACCATATTTTTAGTGAGTTAGTTGTTTCACCAAGATTTATTTTTTCACGAGCCATAGTGAACGATGAGCTATTTTTATAAAGTTATACCCCGTTTTGGATTAGTGATTTTTGATTATCTTATAAGTCATGTGCTTAGTGCTACGTGCATATCGTGAGATTTATGATAGTTTGTATTTAGTTCCGAAGTATGATATACTGTGAATATCTAGAAGTTTGAATGTGATGAGTACACGTAACTATTGTCCAATTGAAAAAGTTGAGTTAATAATGAAATCAATAGTGTGTGTCGGAAGCTGGTCGATGATTTGAGTGCGGTAAGGCATTATCTCGAAATGTTTTATTCCACTATGATGACCAAAAGCTCACGACAGTTAGGAAAAGCTGCCTTATGATTGGAGTAAGATAGGGTATTATCTCGAAATGTCTATTACGCTATGAGGCAATAAACACTTCTAATGTGTGTTTAAAGTGAAATGGTTAGATCAACTTAACAATTGATGTGAAATGAATATAAGACTAAGTTATCGTCTATCTTATCCCCAGTATAAACTGATAGATATGCTGTAGGGAGTATCCTCTGAGTATTTCAGAAAGGCCCTAGATATATTCGATCATTCTTTTCGGGATATGTCACGTTTGTAGGGTGCACCTTATGAGTGTCATTTATTACTATTCTATGAGGGGGTATTAACTAGTTTTACTTTGAGTTCCTCAAGTTTGGATTTAGTGGAAGTTTTCTATGGCTATGCACACACACGACGGTGAACTTCTAATTTCTTGACCATGTGGTATATGTGTTGAGATGTCTATATTCTTTCCGAGCCTTTATCTTGTTTTGTTTTGCTCGGGACGAGCAAAGTTTAAGTGTGGGGGAGTTGTTAAGGGTATTTTTATACGGTTTTTAACGTTATATTTGATAATGATTTCCTCCGTATTTGTATAATTTGCATAGAAAACGAGTGTTTAAATGATTTATTAAGCAAGTAAGATTTTGATTAGTTTATTTGCAAAATGAGGTTGTGTATGTGTTTTAATTATGGTTTTACGAGTATTTGGATTGTGTTACGTTTTGCGGTGTTTTTGATGTCATGTAGGTACATGTTGGAGGCTGAATTGATGATCAAATGTTGATATAATTCGAGCTAAATCAAGAAAGAGACGAGGAAAGAAGGATAAAGATGGAAGAAGGAGGAGATAAAGATCAAGAAATCGAGTTCTGACACATATGGGCGTTCGTCGGGTCCCGTCGAGTGGGCGGGCGTTTGATAAATGAGCGGGCGTCGAGGGAAGTATTTTGATCTGAGAGAGTTTGGGCGCTGGATGAGCGAGCGTCGGCACAAGTTCAAAATTTGAAGGAGCGAGCGTCGAGATCTTTGGCGGCGTCGGAGGAAGAAAATCAGGATTCGGGTAGCGCTGAACTTCCAACGCAGTTCTTGATATGATAACAACCGATTTGACTCTGGACCTCAAGAGAAGAGTTGTAGGGATTGAAGAGAGGATTCTACAGGATTTTGAATCACTCCATTCTGACTTACGAGGCCCGAGATATGAGCGTTACAAGTTTGGATGCTGTTGCTGAAAATAGCGGACGAGCGTCCGGAATCTTCAAGCGGGCGTCGGGCGGTTCTTGTAGCGGCCGACATTGAAACTCTATATAAGCAGCGGATTTCTTTCACCCTAATCATATAATTTGAACCCTAAACCTAGGGGCAGCAGCTTGGCTGCGTTTTCTCTGATTTTTATCTACTTTTATGCACTTTAATTCTTAGATTAGATTAGTTAGTTTCATGCACTTTTTATTCAACAATTCAAGCTTTCAAAGGATGCTAAGAGGCTAATCCCTCTTTGAACAAGCGTTGTGAAGCCTTCCTTCAACAATTCAGTTTTGATTAAGTGATTAATCTGTGAGTATCTATTTCAAGTTCGTTTCTTTTATCATGTTTTGTATGTCTTATTGCATGTTTAATCGAAAGATGCTTGCTTTGATGATTGTTTATATGATGAGAGTCATGTCAACCCTAGATCACCATGATAAAAGAATGGATCTTCGATCTAACTAAAAGCGAGTTGTTAGATTGATTTTCTAGATTAGAAATTGAAAGATTTCACGCTAGGTTAGAAAGGCGTAATCTTTAACATCGAAAGATAAAAGATTAGAAAGCGAACTTGTCTACGAGTAGGAGTTTATGCCTTCGATTAGGTGAATCACGACTTGAGTAGAGATCACGAATTAATCCGAGTTAGAATTGAGTGTTGATAGGATAGGTGGATCAATTGCTTGTTAGTTCGTTATAATTTGATTTAATCCTTAAAACTTGAATTGTTTAGCTTTAGTTTACTTTTACGTACTTTAGTTTAGTTTAGTTTTTATCGCTTTCAATCTTGCCTAGCATTGGAGCAATCCTCTGTCTAGTTACTCTTTACTGCATATTCGTTTAGGTTAGATTAGTGACATAGTTAGTTTAAAGCAAAAACTAGGATTCACATTAAATCGATTCCCGTAGGATCGACCCGGCATTAACCTCTGTACTACGATCCTTATACTTGAGGTTAACCGGTTTATAAATATTATTACTTGTTTATTCGCATTAGATAAATCCGGGACAGTATTGGTTTCTGGTAAAACCGGTCCTTTCCTTTTTGGTATTGGTTTTTTTGGTAAAAACCGGTCCATCTTCCTTTTTTATCATTTTCTGGCAAAAACGATTTTATGCTTTTTTGTCTCGTTTTTTGGAAGAAAAAAAATGACTCAGTTGTGTTGTTGATCTTACGAGCGATTCACGAGCGAGAAATGGCTGAGTCAGCGATGCGTCTGTGACACATACTATTGGAGCGACACCAACCACAAGTGCAGATCCACTTTTGGATCTTCTTTGTGTGTGCTTGTGACACGACTTGCTTTACCCATTCTTTGGAGCTTCTCATACTTCTCATGGAGAGAAACCAGAAAAATTCAATGGCCTAAATTTCATGCATTGGCAGCAGAAGATGCTGTTCTATCTCACTACACTTGGACTAGCAAGGATGCTCACTGAAGAGAAACCAGTTGTGCCTCCTGAAAACACTGAGCACATGGTGTTGCTGGCTGTAGAGAGTTGGAAGCATAGTGATTTTCTATGCAAGAATTATATTTTGAATTGCGTAGACAATAGTCTGTATGGTGTTTATTGTATGTATGAAAGTGCAAGAACACTTTGGCTTGCATTAGCGAAAAAATATAAAACTGAAGATGCAGGCGCTAAGAAATTTATAGTAGGTAAATTTCTGGACTATAAGATGGTCGATTCCAAAACTGTTATTAAACAAGTTGAGGAATTACAAATCATTATATCCGAAATTTTAGAAGAAGATATGATGATAAGTGAGAATTTTCAAGTAGCCTGTGTGATTGAGAAACTTCCTGAATCTTGGAGGGAGTATAAGAGTTATCTCAAACACAAGAGAAAGCAAATGTCAATGGAGGATCTGATTGTCCAACTCCGTATAGAGGAGGATAATAAGGGCTCCGAAAGAAAATCTGTTGTGCAGGTTGGACATGCCAAAGCTCATGTTGCTGAGGTAAAGAATCAGAAAAGGAAGAAATCTGGTCAATCTTCCAAGAAAAATGCTGAATCTTCCAAGAAACCACAGACTGTGTGCAAGTTCAATGGCAACTGTAACAACTGTGGAAGTTTGGGCACCGTGCTGCTGAGTGCCGTTCAAAGAAGCCAATTCAGCCAAGGGCACATCTGGCTGAAACTGATGGTGATCAGGAAATGTTCTGCGTTGTGGTGTCAGAATGTAACTTTGTGGGGAATCCAAGGCAATGGTTTGTGGACACTGGAGCCACAAGAGATGTTTGTGCGGACCGGGCTGTGTTTTCAACTTACAAGGTGCACGAGGGGACAAAGCGTGGATGGGAATTCATCAACTTCTCCAATTCTTTGGATCGAGGGCGGTGATTTTGAAGATGACTTCACGAAAGAAGTGACTCGAATGATGTCTTTGCATGTTCACGAGATTCGTAGGAATCTCATTTACGTGACAAATTGAACAAGGTGGTTTCAATTTGAATTTTGGTTCTCGATAAGGTCATTTTGACCGAGGTGGAGTGTTTCTCGGTAGGGCTTATTCCACCGAGGTATGTTTAAGCTTAATGTAATGGCAATTATGCCAAAGACTGTTGTGCCCGATGAGGTTAATAAAATTGCATCCTCTTCCGCTTACTTGATTGAGACTTCTTGCTTATGGCACAATTGATTGGGACACGTAAATAATAAATCAATTCTCGACGGATGATGAACTTAGATTTATTACCTAATTTAAAATTTAATAAAAATGAAAAATGCCATATATGTGTCGAAGCTAAAATGACTAAGGCACTTTTTCCTTCCGTGGAAAGAAACACCGAACCGTTAGAATTAATTCATACAAACTTGTGTGATTTAAAATTTGTACAAACGAGAGGCGGTAAAAAATACTTTGTAACTTTTATCGATGATTGTACAAGATACTCTTATGTCTACTTGCTAAGTAGCAAAGATGAGACACTTAAGGCTTTTAAAAACTATAAGAATGAAGTCGAGAATAAACTTAGCAAACGAATCAAGAAGGTTCGTAGTGATAGAGGTGGTGAATATGATGCACCGTTTAATGAATTATGTTCAGACTCTGGCATCATCCATCAAACGACTGCACCTTATGCACCTCAATCAAACGGTATTGTTGAACGTAAAAATCGTACTCTTAAGGAGATGATGAATGCTATGTTGATAAGTTTGGGTTTACCTCAGAACTTGTGGGGGGAAGCGATACTTTCCGCCAATGTCATTCTTCATAGGGTTCTGTCTAAAAAGATGGATAAAACACCTTACGAGTTATGGAAAGGCTACAAGCCTAGCTACAAATACTTGAAAGTATGGGGGTGTTTAGCAAAGGTCGAAGTGGCTAAACCTAAACAAATAAAAATTGGGCCTAAAACGATAGATTGTATATTTATCGGTTGCAAATAACAGTAGTGCACATAGATTTCTAGTGCATAAATCTGACAATCCAGATGTTCACGTGAATACAATCATGGAATCAAGAAATGCTGTATTTTTTGAGGATGTATTTTCATGTAAAGAAAGAAGTCAAGAAATCATAAGCTTAAATAAGCGGGCACATGAACCAACAAGTGAAACTACTCCATAAACTGAGGAACCAGAACCTCGTAAGAGTAAACGGGCAAGGAATTCAACGTCTTTCGGTCCTGATTTTTTCACCTATATTGTAGAAAACGAACCAAGTACATATGCTCAGGCTATGTCAAATCCAGAAGCGCCGTTCTGGAAAGAAGCAGTCAAAAGTGAAATCGATTCCATTATGCAAAATCATACTTGGGAATTAGTAAATATCCCACCGGGACATAAACCTCTCGGTTGTAAGTGGATTTTTAAGAAAAAAATTCAAGGCTGATGGATCGATCGATAAATATAAGGCCAGACTGGTAGCTAAAGGTTATCTCCAAAAAGAAGGTCTTGACTTCTTCGATACATATTCACCGGTTACTCGGATCACGTCGATCTGAGTTCTTATCATAATTCTTTGCGGTAAATAATCTAGAAATACATCAAATGGATGTAAAGACTGCTTTCTTAAATGGTGAATTGGAAGAAGAAATCTATATGGAACAACCCGAGGGTTATGTGGTTCCAGGTCAAGAACACAAAGTGTGTCGACTCGTTAAGTCATTGTATGGGCTTAAGCAAGCGCCAAAACAATGGCACCAAAAATTTGATCAAACAATGTTATCTAATGGGTTTAAAATTAACAAGTGCGATAAATGTGTTTATGTCAATAACACTTCTAATTCCTTTGTGATAGTATGTCTATATGTTGATGACATGTTAATCTTGGGAAGTACTCATGATATAATCATGAATACTAAGAATATGTTAACAAGAAACTTCGATATGAAGGATATGGGAGTTGCAGATGTAATTTTGGGGATTAAAATCTCTAGAATGTCGGATGGACTTGCATTGTCACAGACTCATTATGTTGAGTCTGTTCTAAAAAGATTTAACGTCTTTAGTGAAAGTCCGATAAAAACTCCTATTGACTTGACTATCCACTTAGTCAAAAATAAAGGAGAACACATGTCTCGATTAAAATATTCACAAATCATAGGTGTCGATGTACATAAGCAACTCAGACTAGACCGGACTTAGCATGTCTTTAATAAATAAAGCGAAAGCGATTTACAAGTAATCCAAGTGAGGATCATTGGAAAGCATTGAATAAATCTTGAGGTACTTAAAATTCACAATGAATCTTGGATTACGGTACATGAGATATCCAGCGATATTAGAAGGATCTTGTGATGCAAATTGGATATCGACTTGACAGATTCGAAGTCCACAAGTGGATATGTATTCACTATTGGTGGTGTTGTTGTTTCATGGAAATCCACAAGGCAAACTTGCATTGCTCGTTCCACTATGGAAGCCGAGTTCATTGCATTGGACAAAGCGGGAGAAAAGCGAGAATGGCTTCATAATTTCCTCGAGGATATTCCATGTTGGACTAAGCCTATTGCTCTATAAGCATACATAGCGATAGTCGATCGGCTATAAGCCGGGCACAAAATAGTATGTACAATGGTAAGTCTCGACATATTAAATGCGTAGACATAATACCATTAAACAAATGATCTCTAACGGCGTGATTTCCGTCGATTTTGTTAAATCAAAGGACAATATTGCGGATCCGCTAACAAAGGTTTACTGAGAGATCAAATGTCAAAATTGAATGAGACGGAATGGGATGAAGCCAATTACGGCGAAACTTTGTAATCGTAACCCCACCATGTTGGTTGGAGATCCCAAGATCATGGTTCAAAGGGACAACTAAGTTATGAAGGTTCATTGAACACTTACCCATTCTATGAATAAAAGTGTTATATGTTAGGTGTGTAAGGATAAGTGAAAACTTTTAATGATTCATATAGCTTGATTAAATTCAAGTAGGGTATGGCAGAATACTCTTGATAGGAGATCACCTATGTAAGTGTGAAGTGGGGCCGCTCTGTGAGAATTCAATGGCTTGAAATCTCTAACACACTTTCTGAAACAGGGTTTTTCATGGCCAAAATGAGCACAACCATGAGAACCAATACGTGTCAAGGGAAATATTGTGTGAGTACTATTGTTTGGTTTTACATTAAAGGCTGAACGGTTCAAGACATAGTTCACTGATTAGCCAAGTATATCTGATAGTATTTCACTAAGGCAGGTTCAAAGCCAGAAGCTACCTCTCCTGATGCAATATTTTCTGTCTGAATCTCTTCTGGGTCTGCATTTGCATTAATTTCCATTCATGTGGGGGATTGTTGGAGATATATGAGGATAAAAGGAAAAATGTTTTATAACATTTTAAAATGATTTTTTGAATCATTTATTGTAACCACTTTGAGAGCCGTTTTCGATATAACTCTTATATAGATTATCAAGAGTTAGTGATGACTTTGGAAACTACGTAAGACGTAGTTGAAAATAAGGTTTTGAATCATTCAATTCAGATGTCGGGTGAATGAGAAATTAAGGCTTAAAGTGGGTAGTTGAAAATGTGTGAAAAGGAAGTTGAAAAGACAAACTTCTTAATCCCACATTGGGAAATGTGCTAACATTTCCTCAATATTTAAGTGGTGGAAGTTTTGTTGTTGGTATAATCTCTTAGAAAGGGAGAGAACTCGGAGTGGTTTTAGTGGGCTGAGTGTTTACCAAAAATGCCACACGCGCCCGCGCGCGCCGCCGCCGCCCACCCGTTCCCGTTGATCGTTGACCTTGGCTTTGGCTTTGGGGAATGGGGCAGTATTATATTTTTTGGACAAAGTTTATCTGGATATTATCCAAGTCCAATAAATCAGATTCGAGTTGAGAGTATGAGTCAGGTTCAGTTCGAGTTCGAGTTTGATTCCGCTCATATAGCTTTAATACAAGACCAGTTTCAACCTGATGGTTTAGTGGCCATCAATTCACACACTTCAAGGCTTCTCCTTCCTCCTATATATAGGGCCCTCTCTTGCAATGAGAATGGTACCGAAAGACAACACAAATCACTTAAACACTTGCATTTTTAGTTGAAGAGATTCTGAAGCACCAAGAGTTCGTTGAGTTCAGAAGCTGAAGTACCTCAATTCTGAATAGGTAATTGGGTTATCCTGGAAGACAAGTGCTAAACCGTGGGTACTGCCGGAGCATAATTGTCTTAAGGACAAAGATTAGCTCATCCCGGTTACATATCCTTGTTGTTTTCCTTTCTGTTTGTTGTCGGTCCAGAATATAATAAATTGTTCTTCATCTTTTCTGTTCTTTATTTTTATTTTCGTATTGTAATACTTCGGGTATAACATTTCTACACCCGATCGATCTACACCAGTGCAGGCGGTGCATGATTTTTGTGACATGGGTCAGAGATTGAGAACGACACATCGTATTATAAATTTCCAAGTATTTATATGTGTTAAGAGTCAACATTTAAAAAATTTAACGGGTCAGGTAGTACATATTAATGGATAAAATTTTCGAAAAGCGATAAAATACATATAATTTTTTTTAATCCAGTCAGTTGACCCTTTTCACCGTGAATAGCGTCGCCCCCTGCTCGGTACAAGATTAAAATAAGGGCCAATTTTTTTTTATTAAGTGACATAATGTCGTTTAATTTTTGTTTATGCTTTGTTGTGTACCTTAAACCATTGTTGTCTGAGTTATGGTTTTTCACGATGTTTTATTAAAATAAAAATTCACAAATTGTATCTAAGCAGAGGCCCCAAGTCATGCGTGTAACGGGTGGCGGAAGCTGACGAAGAAATGAGGAGCCATCGTCGAGGGAGGTTGATGGTGGGTTATATTGTGGACGGCTTCTTTAAAACGCAACTTGTGATTTTTTTTAGGGGGAATGAGGGAGAAGGACAAAAATATTTCATCAATTGAGTAGAAGGACAGTCTTTTGAAACTTTTGCATAAAGGACAAAACTATTTATCCACTATCGAAATTCACTGTTTAAATTCACTGCCGAAATTCACTGTCGAAATTCACTAATTTTCAAAATTCATTGTCGGGATTCACTGATTTTCGGGATTCACTGTCAAAATTCACTATCGAAATTCACTGATTTCGGGATTCACTAGGGAGATTCACTGATTTTCGGGATTCACTGTTTGTCCTTCTCGCTATAAAAATTATGCAGTTGTCCTTCTCCCTATAAAAAATATGTAGTTGTCCTGTTGCTTAATAATATTTCAGATTGTGTCATTATCCCTAATTTCCCATTATTTTTATTTTTATTTTCCGGGAAACTAAGGTTGTCTCCAATGGGAGCATTTTAAGGCTCACTAAGTCTATATAAGGGGGCATCTGAATTTAAAAGTCACAGATGGCGCTGACCCAATTCCCATCCCTTATTTAAATTAAGTGTCTCCCTTAAATAAGGGGCCTCACACTAAAGTGAATAGTCCATATTTTTAACTACACAATTCACTTTTCTCTCTCCACCAATTTATCCTAATCTTCTTCAACTATACTAAACTCAATTTTAACCACTTGGTAATAATCTCCTCTAATAAAAGCGATCGACATTTATTAGAGGACATTTAATAATCCCCAATTGGTTGTTTAAACGCATACGACATTTTTTGACAATGATACGACATTAAAATCTCATTTTGCAAGTATAAAATATTTTATTCCGATTTTTATATTAAAAAAAATGGAAAATGTGTTGGTAGTTAAATTAATTGGTTGAGATGTGAAAAAAAAATAGTATTGAGGGAATTGTATAGGGAATGCTTATTGGAGTTGGTTGTTTTATAGGGTGTTGAAAAAGTAAATCTGGAACGGAAAATAAGATAAATGGCGAGTGTGATAGGGAGTCCATTGGGGTCACTCTAAGAAGAGAAGCATAGAAAAAGCGGTTAAACTCTAACCGTAAGCCCCTCGCCCCGATCCCACATGAATCAATGATGAGAGTTAATCGGAATGCTGCAGAACTAAAATGGGTTGCCTATTATACATGATCTTGGAGGGCCCAACCCTATGCGAAGTCGAACCTTTGACCTCCAAATATCATACTGAAAATTGTTTTTAAACACCTATCGCTTTCTGTACTAGAAACATGAAAGAGGAAGGAGGAAGTCGTCTAATAAGGTTTTATTAGGCAGGTGCAAAGACTTTAAAGGCAATTTCATACGTCATGAGGAAAAAAAAGTAAAAGTAAAAACATAAAATGTCATGGGCAAAAGAACATATATGATATAACCACCGTTATTCCACTAAACTAACATACATATTGTCTAATCATATAATTTTGGGTCATATTATATCGAACTTACGCTATTTTAAAATATGTAATTTTGGTTTCCTTATATCACAAGTCCTGGACGGTTGTCTATCTCACCAGGGCTCAGTGCCGGCCTTCAGTGTTTCTCTTGTGTAATGTTTTTGTTTTGTTATTATATAAAATGCGTGTTTAAATCATTTTACGGATATTTTATGTATGTCAAACAAGGTAGACGTATTATTTTCTGGATAGTTTTGCATCTTTCACTTGATGCCAAAGTGAAAATCTTTGTGAACTTCACCATATAAAAATGGCATCATTTCTCTCAAAAGTCAAAACGATCATAACATCTAATAATCTGAAAACTCAAGAAACAAAATTGCCATGGAATCAAACATGGCAATACTAGAAGCACTTTGAAAGTGCCTTGTGTTCATGAGTTGGCTAAGCAGAATTTATCATCTGTTCCACCCCGTTATGTTCGTGTTGATGATAACGATCATCTTCAATACTAAATTCTTCTCCATCTGCAAAAGAAATTCGGTAATTGACCTGCAGAAGCTGCTATCCGGGGATGATCCGATGAATCCCGAGCTGGAAAAGTTGCATTCTGCTTGCAAAGAATGGGGTTTTTTCAGGTACACTTCATTTCTGTTTGAAGGTTCTATTATTATATATGATGATGATTGACCTTTTCATTGATTTAACCATTTAGCGGCTCTACATACAACTAAGAATGCATGACTTCCTCGATCCAGAAAAAAATATACTAGTATATGTAGTATGTGTTTATAGTTTAGTTTTTATTATTTTTTTTAAAAGCGAAAAGATTTATTTATTAAAAGAGAGTCCTATTGTAGCAAGGAGTATGTGTTTAGTTTGCCCCATTAATTTTTTTATTTGTCTCTTTAAAAAAATTATTGACTCCTGATAACGGAAAAATTCATGATTATTTTTATAACTTTTCACCCGTTCGATATCATTTTGAGCATTTTGTATCATTTAGTCTTTAATTCCTAAGTTTCATCTAAATATCTAAGTAGTAACTATTATATAAAATATCGTATTTTTATCGTGTTTTTTAGTTTTGTACCGGTTTAATGTAACCGGAGTGTAAATGTCAGTTTTACGTTTGGTATTTTGGTGGTTCTTTGCGAGGATTATACATTGACCAAGATTCCACGTATGACGACATGTTTTGAGTCTAAAAGATGTGTTTAGAGGATTAGAAGAAGATCTGCCACAGTTTTACGAGTTCAAATGGATCAAATTATCTTACATACTTAAAACCAAAACCTGTTTAACAGAGATTTGACCCAGCTTAGAGGCATTTTCAGAGGATGACTTCTTAATGAAAGTTGTAGATCTTCACATAAGATTTCCAACGCACTTTGAATCACGTCAATTGGAGTTCTACAACTCAAGTTATGGTCAATTGACTAATCAATTCGGATTAGTAGAAATCCCGAAATATCTTCGTAATACTGAATGGCTCATCAAAACGACATTTTCTGAAGAAGTTTCCTTCATAAAAGTTGTATATCTTCAAGAAAGATTTCCAATGGATTTTGAATCAAGTCAATCGGACTTTTACAACTCAAATGGTAGTCAAGTGGCTAATTGATTCAATTTAAGTAAAAATATCGAAAAACGTTCGGAGGAACACGAGGTACTCAAGAAGGCGTTTTCTGAAGAAGAGTCCTTCATGAAAGTTGTAGAGTTTCTCGAGACCGTAATTTTGGCATTTCGTTTGCAATTTTGGAGGTCTACAACTCAAGATATGAATTTTAGAAGTTTTATTCCAAAATATATAATTTTTATCCGAAAAATATAAATTAGGGGATGAATGTAATCATTGCACCCGGTGCAGACCGGCCCCTACCCGGTCTAGACCGGCCCCTGACTTTGCTATATAAGGGCGCATTCAGAGGCGGAGAAGGAGATATATAATATATACACCTTATATATATATACTCTGTGTATATGATCTAACTCCTCGTTTCTTTCTTTTAGTTTTAGTAAAGGCATTATGCCGAGAATAATTTAGTAGTAGTAGTATCGTTGTAATGCTCGGGAAATTATCGGAAGTTCGGTGTTGCTGAAGTCGTTGTAATGTCCGGAAGACTACGATCTCGGAATCAATAGTTGTAATCGGGTAATTTTATTTATATATATATATATATATATCTATTTCCATTTTCTTCCCTCTTCTTTTATCTTATTCGGACCGTATATATATATATATATATATGTTTTATATAAATTAATTAAAATACCGTTGTAATAGTATAGTTATTAATAGTTCGTTGTTTCGATCTTTTATTTACTTTTACGCATTTTACTTACGCATTTTATTTACGCACATATATATATATATATATATATTTACTTTTACGCATTTTATTTACGTACTTACATATATATATATAGTATATTTACTTTTATGCAATTATATATATTATTAGCTATATAACTATATATCTATATATATAAATACATATATGTACTTATAAAAAAATTGAATTCGCTTTTACTTTCCGTTGTTAATATAATTTCCGTTAATCATTCCGTTATTATCGCCAAAATGAATAGCTAAACGTCGTATAGTCGAATTATGTAAAACAGTAAAAACGCATACAAGGGGATTAAGCGGGAGTTGTGTAGCGCGTAAAATAATGTTTTAATGAGTAATCCACGTCCTAAAACTTAATCGAACGTCTTTGAATTAAACTGATCATTTAGTTCATTGTCACACATATCGAACCTATAAATGTATTTTGCGGTGAGATGTGGGAAAAGGGTTTTAGGATCGTTATGTAGATTCGGCCTAGTTGTTAGGACCGTTTCCAATCTGAGGTTTGTCATCGTTGTTCGAGCGACTCTAAGAGCATAATCATGTTAGGTTAATTGGTTTTCTAAAGGGAAAATTAATTAACCATAAGTGTTGGCGAGAGTTGTTGAGATCTTAACACCGCAATTAGGAGTTGGCACCCGTGGATGTCGTTAAAATTCTTGTGGAAAGGAAGGTTGGTTAATACACGCTCCTTGTCAAGTCTTCCCTTAGGGGTAAAAATAGCTCGTTGGATCATAATTCGCCTATACCTTTTAATAACTAGAACTACAACCGTTAGCTAATTTTTACTTTACGCTTAGTGTAATATCTCTCCCTTTGCAATCTTGACTAAACCAAGTTCTACGTCGACTTTGGTACTTAAACGTTGTTCCTGTGGATTCGACCTTGTTATCACTATACTCTCTGTTGACTCGATACTCGTCGGTTAAAGTTAGCGATTAGTTATTTTGCTATCAAGAAATTTTTGGCGCCGTTGCCGGGAGCTAACGTTTGATATCTTGTAAGTTGACCGAAAGCCTGGCTTAGTCGTTTTTATTTTGTTTTCGTGTTGTTTCTTGTTTGTCGATGAATGACTCAAAGCTCAAAAGAACCTCTCATCGAACCCATCCAAGAAATCGAAGCTTACGCGACGTCATAGCTTGATCATCGCCGAGGAGAAATCCTAGTCGCTAGTCCGAACCCTTTGTTTGAAGAAAGAGAGACATTAGAAAGATCACTTTCTAATTCCTCTGAAAAATGGACGATATCATAACTAGACGAAACGGTAAAGATCCCATTGATGAACAGACTTCTGCAGGGGCAAACCTCAATCACTACTGGTGGTAATGCAACAATGCACTTTGCAAACTCCACCGAGGACCCCTCGTCATGAATCATTGAGAGAAGAGAACACGAGGCTACGTCGGTTGGGATCTGCACGCTTTTAATCGAGGCCGAGGGATTGGGCCGATCTGAGAGGAGGACAAGATCCTCGGATACGCGAGAACTTCACCCGAATTAGACCAAGAGGCGGTAAATCGAGTCATGCGGATCTTTGGAGAATCAAGAAATCAACAGGGTTCCAAAACCCGTATAACCCGTATGATCCACCTCCACGGCGGCGGTTTATCGACAGAAGATGGCTCGGCAAGCACGAGGGGCGAGGTTTGTCGAGATTACGTCACTACCCCACGAGGAAGTTATAGGGCACAACCCAATTAGGGTACCCCCAATTAATCACGAATAACATGGATATTAAGCAAAATATTTTGAACATGTTGGGGAACATGCCTTGTTCCACGGGAAGTCGGCCGAGAACCCGAGCGACTTTACGGATCACTTTCTCGGATCTGTGGAACAATGAAATATAATGGAGTAAGTGATGGGCGGTAAAACTAATAGTTTTTCCGTTTGCATTAGAGGAGCTGCTAAGGATTGGTACGACTCATTACCAAATGATTCGTTACATCGTGGGTGGCGTAACGAGTGTTCTGAAAAAGTACTTTCCTCCGGCAAAGATTTTAGATCTGAAAGAAGAAATCTCTTCGTTTGATGGTCTCGAGGAGAGACATTAAAGAGACTTCACGAGAGATTCGGGGTTTCTTGAAGAGATGCCCTCACACGGTTTTTCTACGGTGGAGCAAGTTATTATATTATTCAGGGCCTTAGAGCCGATGGACCAAAACAAGGCTGAATGCCGCCGATGGCGAGATATCATGAATCTGCCGCGGAGCAAGCAATGAGACGAGATAGAAAATGCGGCGATGGAGAAGGACAATGGGGATCGGCGAAGAAGAAGAAAAAGCCCCAATGGAAAGTGTAAAGTCACCGAAAGAGGAACTCGATCGAGAATCGCCATGCATGACAAGATGCAAGAAATGGTACTAAAGATGGACCGAATGGAGTCGAAAGAAAGAAAAAACACAAAGAATGCCAACTCTGTGGAGGTGGACATTCTCGCCATAGAATGTGTATCGTTGAAAAATCCACTTATCCACAACAATTGACACCTACTCCAATTAACAACAACGGTGGCAATCGGAATGACCAACAAATGAATGAATGTCTATGCGATGGGACGAGATGGATATGAATCGGCAAGAGTTTGGCCAACAACAAAGTGGAATCAAAACTTTAATAATCATCAAGGGCCACAAATGGATTATAGTATGAATGATGGTTCACAACAATATGATGTGAATTATGTTGGACAAGGTTGGAATCGAAGCGAGAATCGAGTGGAATAGAAACAATAATCGAAATCAAGACTTTAGGCAAAACCAAAGCTCATACAACCGACCTTGGAATCATAATCCCGAATCGAGTTCTTACGGAAATCAAAACCGAGGCTACTATCGAAATAGTCGAATCCATGAGCCTCGATCCACAAGGACAACGAGAGAATCGAGAATTCATATTGGAACCAAAATCAAGGCTGGAATCAGAATCAGGGTCAACAAAACAATCAGAATCAGCAAGTGAGCCAGCCGTTGAGAAGTACTAATTCTGGCACCTATCAGCATCCAAACGCTCATCTGCACCAGAATAATCAAAGCAATCGACAACCAAATAATTACGGTGTTCGAAGATGGCCACCGAGATACTCACGGAGAAATTAGACAGGAATGTTTTACGAGTTGAATAAGAATGCTATAGAGCAAAAAGTGGTCACACATTACGCCATTCGAACTTGGAGACCCAAGTAGGACAAATAACCGACACTCTAAAGACAAATCTAAGTGGTGGACTCCCGAGTAACACTTGAGAGGAACCCAAAGGATGTGAATGCAAGTGTTCACACGAAGTGGTAAAGAGGTCGGGTTGAGTGACAAAAGAAAGAATTATGGGTTTGAAGAAGCGGCGAGAAAGGCGAGAAAGAAAAGCGGTTGGTGTGAAGGAGCTATGTATGGTGAAGTCGAGATCGAAGATTTAGAGACGGCAATATCAAGCGAGAGAATGGAAGCAATGAGGAAAGAATTAGAAGCCACGAAAAAGGCTTTGGTGAGGCAAATAAGAAAGCATTGGAAGGTGCGACACGAAGAAAGACTATGTGGTCTTGGACATCAAAGAAGAAGAAGCCTCACCACCTAAAGAAAGAGGTAAGAAAAGCAGAATTCCTCCTCCTCCCCTGATTTTGATGTTAATACTTTACCCTATCCTCCTAAGGGAACCAGAAAGGACATCCTCGACCAGTAGTCGTCAGCAAAATTCTGAATCTTTTAAGGAAGGTAGAGGTGAATATTCCCTATTAGAGGCAATTTGAGCATTCCCCATACTTTAAGTTTCTAAAAGGAATGTTGTCGAGTAAGGAGAAGATGCAACAGATGGTGCATTTGAGTGAGAATGTTCGCAATCTTTGAGAATAAGATACCCCCAAGTTCTGAGGATGAGGTAGCTTTACCATCCCAATTACCATTAGCGAAACTGTGTTCAAAAATGTGCTATGTGATCTAGGGGCTTCGTGAGCTGATGCCTAGAGGAGTTTATGAGAAGTTGGGATTGGGAGCGTTAGAGCCAACAGGAATGACCTTACAGGATGGCGAGATAGGTCTGCATTAGAAAACCTCTAGGGTAGTGAAGATGTGTTGAGTGCAGTAGACAAGTTTGTTTTCCTGTTGACTTTGTAGTCTTAGATATGGATATGGATACTAAAACCCCACTTTTGTTAGGTCGGCCTTTCTTGAACACAGGAGAGACCTTGATAGGCGTTAAGAGGAGAGATTATACTACGAGTCGGGAAAGAGAGTGTAGCCATAAATGTGTATAAGGCAATGAAGCATCCTGATGATGAAAAGAGTGATTGTTTTTCTATTGATGCTATATATCCTTGTATTTTGGAGCACACTAACTTTGCGAGGATACCAAGAACCAATGGAAGAATGCTGATGAAGTCAAGCATTTGCAGAGATGACGATCCACAAATGAGAGTTCGGTATATCATTTGGAGGCAACTCCTTTTGTTAACGCAAGTGGAATAAGAAGCTAGAGCTCGGTTTGGTAGTAAGTCGCCAAAGCCGTCAATCGAGGAACCACCTCTTGATCTGGAGTTGAAGCCACTTCCTAAGCATTTAAAGTATGTGTTTTTAGAACTGATGAATTACTTCCTCTTATTGTTTCATCTGCACTAACCGTTTTGCGAGGAAGCTAAGTTGATCCACGTTACGAAAAAACACAAAAGGCCTTCGGATGGAAGATGGTTGACATAAAAGGGATCGATCTTGATATCTGCAAGCACAAGATCATTCTGAAGAAGATGCCAAACCGGTCGAGCGGTTTGAGGCGACTAAACCCACATATGCAAGAGGTGGTAAGAAAAGACGTGGTAAAGATGCTTGAGTTAGGGATAATCTCACGCAATCTCCGACAGGTGAATGGGTGAGTCCCACACAAGTCGTGCCTAAGAAAGGAGGCATCACAGTTGAGCTTAATGAAAAGGTGTGCCTATTCCTACTCGTTTAATTCTTGGTCATAGAGTTTGTATTGATTTTATCTTTGAATGATAAGACTAGGAAAGATCATTTTCCCTACCCTTTATTGATCAAATGCTAGGCGTCTAAGTGGTCATGCATTTCTTTGCTTTTGGATGGTTTTAGTGGCTATTATCAAATTCACATCGATATACATGACCAGGATAAAACTACTTTCACATGTCCATATGGCACTTTTGCATTTAGAAGAATGCCGTTTGGGTTGTGTAATGCACCATGACATTCCAATGATGCATGATGGCAATTTTTGCTTTGATATGATAGAACATTTCATGGAAGTTTTTATGGATGACTTTAGCGTTTTTGGTGATACTTTTGATGAGTGTTTGTCGAACATTGATAAGGTGCTTGCACGTTGTGAAGAGACAAACTTAGTTTTAAATTGGGAAAAGTGTCATTTCATGGTAACTGAGGGAATTGTTTTAGGACATAAGGTATCGGGGAAAGGAATAGAGGTCGATAGAGCAAAAATAGAGGTAATTTCTAAGCTTCCTATGCCTACAAATCAAGACTCTACGTTCGTTCTTGGGACATGCGAGTTTTTATCGTAGATTCATTCCGTGTTTTTCCACATTGCTAGACCTCTTACTCTTCAATTGATGAAGGGTGCCCTTGTGTTTTTGATGCGGCATGCCTAGATGCTTTTCGAACTCTTAAGAAACTTCTTACTTCGGCTCCTATCTTGGTAGCACCTGATTGGTCCAAGGGGTTCGAAGTGATGTGTGATGCAAGTGATTATGCCGTAGGAGCCGTCCTAGGTCAGAAGATTGACAAGTTGTTTCGTCCTATGTACTATGCGAGTCATACCATGAACTCGGCTCAACAAAAGTATGCCACAACTGAAAAGGAACTTTTAGCTGTTGTTTTTGCTTTCGATAAGTTCCGGTCATACTTGGTTGGATCGAAAGTCATAGTTCACACCGACCATCTTTGCGTTGAGATATCTATTTGCCAAGAAGGATGCAAAACCACGCTTGTTGAGGTGGATATTGCTTCTTCAAGAATTTGACGTAGAAATTAAGAATCGAAAGGGGTGTGAGAACGTAGTGGTGACCACCTATCAGTAGGATGGAGCAGGAGACAATAAACACTCTATTAGGGTTGAAATTGATGATCATTTTCGGGATGAGCGGTTGTTAAGTAGTGAATACGATGCTTCCGGTTAAGCGAGGAAATTTCTGAGAGAGGAAAGAATGGGAACCCTTGGTATGCACCTTTTGTTAATTATTACGAGTGTGGATTGTAGATCCCGAGTTTGATGAAAACGAAAAAAGTTTTTAGTGAGGTAAACCGATATGTGTGGGAAGATCCCTTAATTTTTAGGCTATGTCTTGATGGAATCTGAGGAGATGTGTTGATGACGGTGAGATAGTGAGTATTCTCTCGTTTGCCATGATAAAGAGGCCGGTGGCCACTTCTCGGCGAGAGAAACAGCGTTAAGGTGTTACAAAGTGGGTTCTCTTGGCCCACTATTTTCAAGGATGCATATGCTTATGTTAAGATGTGTGATGCCTGTCAACGCTCAGGAAGGATTTCCAGGAGAAATGAGATGCCCCAGAAACCGATATTAGTGTGTGAAGTATTTGATATATGGGGATTAGACTTCATGGGACCATATCCGTCTTCTTTCGGGAATCAGTACATTCTTGTCGCCTGTGATTACGTTTCAAAGTGGGTTGAGGCAATTGCTTCACCTACTAACGACAAACATGTAGTCATAAAGTTTCTTAAGAAACATATTATATCCCGGTATGGAATACCTCGAGCAATAATCAGTGACAATGGAAGTCACTTTGCTAATAGAGATTTCAATAAGCTTTTAATGAAATGCGGGTCACTCATAAGTTAGGCACTTTGCCACCATCCTCAGACTAGTGGCCAAGTAGAGGTGTCCAATCGGGGAATCAAAAGGATCTTGGAGAAGACAGTGAATTCTAACCTTAAGGATTGGTCAAAAAAGTTAGATGATGCGCTTTGGGCACACCGAACTGCGTTTAAGACACCAATAGGTATGTCACCCTACATGCTCGTTTTTGGCAAGGCTTGCCATCTCCCCGTAGAGTTAGAACATAAGGCCTATTGGGCGATTAAGAATTTAAATATGGATGACGCATTAATCGGTGAAAGAAGGATGGCTCAGTTGAACGAGTTAGATGAGTTTCGCTTTCAAGCTTACGATTGTTCGGCGAAATATAAGGAAAAGACCAAAATGCTTCATGATAAGTTGATCAAACCTCGTATTTTCGACGTAGGTGATGAGGTCCTTTTCTATAATACTCGCCTCCATTTATTTCAAGGCAAACTTAAGTCAAGGTGGTCAGGACCATATACGGTATTGCGAGTTTTCGACTCAGGAGCCATCGAGGTAACACATCCGAAGCATGGAACTTTCATCACGAACGGCCTTCGTCTAAAGAAGTATAAGAAGTTACCATTCGATGAGGCTCTCGAAATTGTGCATTTGACTGATCCCGAGTCTTGATAAATCGTTTCTAAGTCTTAGTCGAGCCAACGACGTTAAACAAAAGCGCTACCGGGAGGCGGCCCGAATAATAATAATAATAAAGATAATTTGAATAAGACTAGTCTTAATGAAATGTAGAATCAGTATGAAAGATGAACACAAAGCACAACCAAGTCTCGGGATGAATGTTTGAATGTCATTAAAAGGAGCGATTAGGTGGTTATCCGAAAATCCCGATGGAGAAAAAAGAAAACATTCAAATACATCATTTCTTGGACTTAGGTTGTAGAACCCTTGAGGATCTGGGTATAAAAGACTCACTACATTTCATTTTATGATCTAATCTGTTTAAAATTTCTAGTAGTTGTAGTATAGTGGTGAGTATTTCCGCCTTAACAAAACTGTGTGTAATAAAAATGAAACTAGGAATAGCTGACTTGACTACGATATATGCTCATGTGATACTCTCTATTTGCCTATCGAATTTTACGACGTGTGAGGCCATTATCTTATTATTCCCATATCCCTATTGCATACTTTTGGCACGAGGACCATGTCCCGTGTTTGCTTTGTTTTGGTTTTGTATAGGGATTCGGGTCGTGCTTTCTCATGGTTTATTCACGGGATTCGGTAGCACCTTTCTGCCAGTTTATAAGCTATGTTTTCTTCTCTATCTCATTTACACTCTTAGAATAATGCAAAATCGTAAGTGGGGGTAGAGTCTCGGTTGGTTTAGAAATGGCCAGTAAGTGTTTAAACCCTTAGTTTTTGATTCTTTTTCGAGCATTATTTAGTTGATTAAAATAATCAGTATAAGGTATATATTTCATGGATTTAAAGATGTATTGATCAATTTGGATATGTATAACTAAAGTGAACCGTAAGTGCATTTTAACCCCAAATTTATTTGTGTAACATGAATTCATTGTTCACGTAAGCCTTTGATATTGAGCGAAAAATTTTAAATCTGTATCCATTCGGTATCCTAGTGGTTATTCTAGAGATAATTGCGAAGAACTTAGTACCTAATTTTTGAGCGATCTTGTGAATATCGAAAGGTTTGAATGTGATAGAAAGGATATAAGTTAAGTGGAATGAAAAGAAAAGTACCAAATTAAGATGAACTATATATATGTCGGTTGTAGCTACCAATGATTTGAGTGCGATGGGCGTTATCACGAAACGTCCTATATCACTATGAGGTTTAAAAGCTCCCGATGCTGATGATAGTAGTCCAAACTAGGGTGTTATCACGAAACATCCTATTGCTTTGGAATGAGGGCATATGATACACATGTGAAATTAAGTTAAATTTAAAAAATTGGCAAATGACAATGTGGAAAGTTGGTTTACAACTTAATTATCTTCTCGACTATCCCCAAAGTATAAATCCGAATGATATGTTTTAGGGATTATCCTAATAAGTACACGGAGAACTTTGTGTGGAATCATTCATCGCCTATACCTAGGAAATTTATTAGACTATGCTGAATGGATATTTGTGCGTTTGCTTGATTTATTCAAGAGAGGATAGTGGAAATTGAAAAGGCTTGTCACACATACTGCATATACATTTATATTGCGGTTAACGTGTAGTTATGATTCGAATGGTTGCATCATCGATTGTCATTAATATCTTATCTTCATGAATTTTTCCTCATTCATTTTGTTTTATCGCTTGTTTTGTTCGAGGACGACCAAAAAAAGCTAAGTGGGGGGTTGTGATAACGGAAAAATTCACGATTATTTTTATAACTTTTCACCCGGTTTCTGATATCATTTTGAGCATTTTTGTATCATTTCGAGTCTTTAATTCCTAAGTTTCATCTAAATATCTAAGTAGTAACTATTATATAAAATATCGTATTTTTATCGTGTTTTTACTAGTTTTTGTACCGGTTTAGTAACCGGAGTGTCGTGGTCGGTTTACGTTTGGTATTTTGGTGGTTCTTTGCGAGATTATACATTGACCAAGATTCCACGTAACGACATGTTTTGAGTCTAAAAGATGTGTTTAGAGGATTAGAAGAAGATGCCACAAGTTTACGAGTTCAAATGGATCAAATTATCTTACATACTTAAAACCAAAACCTGTTTTAACAGAGATTTGACCCAGCTTAGAGGCATTTTCAGGGGATGACTTCTTAATGAAAGTTGTAGATCTTCACATAAGATTTCCAACGCACTTTGAATCACGTCAATTGGAGTTCTACAACTCAAGTTATGGTCAATTGACTAATCAATTCGGATTAGTAGAAATCCCGAAATATCTTAAATATCTGAATGGCTCATCAAAACGACATTTTCTGAAGAAGTTTCCTTCATAAAAGTTGTATATCTTCAAGAAATATTTCCAATGGATTTTGAATCAAGTCAATCGGACTTTTACAACTCAAATGGTAGTCAAGTGGCTAATTGATTCAATTTAAGTAAAAATATCGAAAAACGTTCGGAGGAACACGAGGTACTCAAGAAGACGTTTTCTGAAGAAGAGTCCTTCATGAAAGTTGTAGAGTTTCTCGAGACCGTAATTTTGGCATTTCGTTTGCAATTTTTGGAGGTCTACAACTCAAGATATGAATTTTAGAAGTTTTATTCCAAAATATATAATTTTTATCCGAAAAATATAAATTAGGGGATGAATGTAATCATTGCACCCGGTCTAGACCGCCCCTACCGGTCTAGACCGCCCCTGACTTTTGCTATATAAGGGCGCATTCGAGAGAGCGGAGAAGGAGATATATAATATATACACCTTATATATATATACTCTGTGTATATAGATCTAACTCCCTCGTTTCTTTCTTTTAGTTTTAGTAAAGGCATTATGCCGAGAATAATTTAGTAGTAGTAGTATCGTTGTAATGCTCGGGAAATTATCGGAAGTTCGGTGTTGCTGAAGTCGTTGTAATGTCCGGAAGACTACGATCTCGGAATCAATAGTTGTAATCGGGTAATTTTATTTATATATATATATATATATATCTATTTCCATTTTCTTCCCTCTTCTTTTTATCTTATTCGGGCCGTATATATATATATATATATATATGTTTTATATAAATTAATTAAAATACCGTTGTAATAGTATAGTTATTAATAGTTCGTTGTTTCGATCTTTTATTTACTTTTACGCATTTTACTTACGCATTTTATTTACGCACATATATATATATATATATTTACTTTTACGCATTTTATTTACGTACTTACATATATATATATAGTATATTTACTTTTATGCAATTATATATATTATTAGCTATATAACTATATATCTATATATATAAATACATATATGTACTTATAAAAAAAATGAATTCGCTTTTACTTTCCGTTGTTAATATAATTTCCGTTAATCATTCCGTTATTATCGCCAAAATGAATAGCTAAACGTACGTATAGTCGAATTATGTAAAAACGAGTAAAAAACATACAAGGGGATTAAGCGGGAGTTGTGTAGCGCGTAAAATAATGTTTTAATGAGTAATCCACGTCCTAAAACTTAATCTGAACGTCTTTGAATTAAACTGATCATTTAGTTCACTGTCACACATATCGAACCTATAAATGTATTTTGCGGTGAGATGTGGGAAAAGGGGTTTTGGGATCGTTGCGTAGATTCGGCCTAGTTGTTAGGACCGTTTCCAATACAGAGGTTTGTCATCGTTGTTCGAGCGACTCTAAGAGCATAATCATGTTAGGTTAATTGGTTTTCTAAAGGGAAAATTAATTAACTTCGCATAGGGTGTTGAGCGAGAGTTGTTCAGATCTTAACACCAGAATTAGGAGTTGGCACCCGTGGATGTCGTTAAAATTACTGTGGAAAGGAAGGTTGGTTAATACACGCTCCTTGTCAAGTCTTCCCTTAGGGGTAAAAATAGCTCGTTGGATCATAATTCGGCTATACCTTTTAATAACTAGAACTACAACCGTTAGCTAATTTTTACTTTCGCACTAGTGTAATATCTCTCCACCGCAATCTTGACTAAAACCAAGTTCTACGTCGACTTTGGTACTTAAACGTTGTTCCTGTGGATTCGACCTTGTTATCACTATACTATCATGTTGACTCGATACTCACAGCCGGTTAAAGTTAGCAGTTAGTTATTTTGCTATCAACTCCCTTATCTGAGATCCTGCTTCCGTCACTCACTGATTATAACTGACGATGACTGATAATGTCACCTTGAATAATCTGGGTCCTAATCGAATCTAGTGATGAACACACACAAAACCCTACCTAATGCCTCAAGAGTGAGGTAGTGGATTTTAGTATTTGCGGTGAGTCTAAGGCGTATCTTAGATTGCCTACGTATCTGTTCAGTTCGAAGAATCAAGCCTTACGTAGTTCCTGGAATGAGGTATTTATAGTGACAACACATGCCCTAACCCTAATGTTAAGTCGAAACATGTTATTGTCATCTTTACCCTTTAATGGGCCTTAACCGCTTGCCCAAGCTATCATTTATTCATTCACGGGCCTGGATAGCTGGTGCGGACTCTGTCCTCCATGTCGATATTGCCGACCTGCGGTACTCGACTCTGGGACTTATTATCCTACACTGCTCAATGGTCGATCGTCGTAGCCCCGAGTCTGGGCATCGACACGAGTATCTTGGAGTTAATTCATAATGCGATGACCAACCGATAGACGACACGTGGAGGGAGTAAAACCCTGTATCATCATAATCCCCCCAGACTTGAGAGAGCGACTCCCGTTGTCCGAGGTCGAGTCTGTCACATGAATCGTCTTCGAGTTGGGTAATCCTTTGGGCGGGAAAAAGCCAGCCTTTTTGCAACCCTAACTGTCTGTAGCCACGTGGCGCGACGTTACAGCTCCAAAACGCTTCGTATCCCGAGAATTAACGCGTCATTGCCTTGATTTTCGCGATCTCCAGGGGTTATAACTCCCCACTACCCATGTCCTTTCAAATCATTTGCATATCTTTATTAGCATAAAAGGAGAGAGGGAGAGTATTTGAAGCCGAGCGTATTCATCAATCTTCTTAGCCAAAACTCCAGAAATCAAGTAAGCAATTTTATTTGCGTTTTTCTTCTTTTCTTTGAGTTTATCCATGTCCAGTGGTAGTGCCACAGAATCCGATAGGGGTAGCGAGACGCCTTCCCGTAGCCAAACTCCGGCACCTGTTACTTCGGATCATCTTCTCCGGCAAGACTCCGGCGAGCCCATAGCCTCTTCCCCTCCTGTACCCAATCAACCTAAGAAATTAGTAACCAGGATGGATGGGAAATGTGCTAAAGGGTGTCTTAGTGCTCTTTCCCTTGAGGATGTTACTAGACTTTGTCGGAAATGCAATATCACCAGTCCTCCGTTTGAAGCTCGACTTCCTTCTGGCCTTCATAAGTTTGCCGATGAGCCCCCAGAAGGATTCTGCACCGTCCACGAGGGCCAACTCTTGAGTGGATTGAGATTTCCTCTCTGTCCGGCTGTCCTCGCGGCTCTAGACCATTATGAGATAAGTATCTCCCAAGTAGCCCCAAATGCCGTCAGGATTCTAATGGGGTTCATCATTGCCTGTCGAGTTGCTGGAGTCTGCTTCTCGATTCCCCTTTTTCGGTATTACTACCAAATTGCTGCGACACCCGACAAGCTATGGTATACCTTTCAGAGGAGGCCAAACCGACATGAATTTGTATCCAGGGGGCCTTCATCACACGGGGAGTGGAAGCCCCGATTCTTCTTTCTTTGACACGGCCTAGAGAACCCTTATATAGGGCAATGAAGGTCGAGGGCGTGAAGAAAGACAAACTTGGAAATGCCCGTGTTCCTACCGAGGCCCGCTTATTAGGGGTTTTGACTTGAGGTGTGCACTCGAGACTTGAGTCTCTATACAATCTAGCCCACCTGGAGGAGGCTGGACCGATCCCATCACAAAACCTTCACGCCCAAGACCAAGAGAACCATAGGGACTTTCCTTGTATTTACTCTCATATTTGTTGTTTTGTCGTATTTATTAATTTTTTTTCCGACTCTGATAAGTTGTCATTTGTTGATCAAAACTGACTTATTCTTTTCATTTTGCAGTGGGAAGGTTTTCCAAGGTCACCGATCCTACGCCTTCCTCTGTCGGTGGTCGCGGCTGCTCCACCTCTCGGGGGTCAGGCTGCTCCCGACTTGCATGTGGCTGAAATCAGGGCGCCTTCTTCTTCCGGAGAGGGGTCGCGATCATCCCGAGCCTACTCTGCTGCCGTCGAGTCGACGGTGCCGGCTCGATCAACAGAGCCACCTCCGACCACCAACGGCTTATCAGTTCGATTTGGCTCGCTTCGGGATGAAGATGAGGAGGAGCTAGTCGACTTGACTCCGGCTGTCGAGGTTAACGTCGAGGCAGGTTCCGCCGACCAAAAAGAGGCCAATTGCTCCAGAGCTGGTGAGGAACAACACCGACGATCGAAGAAGGCCAAAGTCGTTGAAGCTTCTACCGAGCTTAAAGTCGATGTGAATTGGGTCGATGATTGCGCTGACCCTGGAGGACAAGGCCTTGGCTCGGGCGCTTGAAGTCGAATCGCCTCGTAAGTCGATTGTATTTCTTCTCCTTAAATGTTGATTTCTCTCGAGGCCTATGCCTTGCCTATTGTTTGACATCTTCTTTTCTCTTTGCAGCATAACTTTCTCGGCCGAGAGGCCACTCGTGACCGTAAAAAATGGGTGAGTCGAGAAGATGACTGCGTAAGGAAAATGGTAGGCTAACTGCGCAGGACATCATTGCGAAGAATGCCGTCATCGCCGGCATAGAGTCTCAATTTGAGACGTTGAATCGTGAGTCGGTTGCCGAATGCCAGAAGCTACAGGATAAGCTGACGGCTCCTGAAAGAAGTGACCAGTTGCGGATCGATAGGCACGACCAGGCGGGAGAGTTGCTTAAGGCGGCGAAGACTATGCAAAAGTGCAACGATCGCACAAGGCTTCATTGGAGGGCGTAGCGAAGGCTCGACATGAGAGGACACCTTAGCGGCCGAAGGTGAGAGTCGGCGAGAGCAGTCCTGCGAAGATCGAGGAGGCCAAAGCGAAGCGATCGTCGAGTATCGGAAGTCGAAGAACCTTGACGCCGATCTGGAAGTGCTCATGCGTCGCGGCGATGATGGGTGGCTTTACCTGGCGTTGACTCGTAAAGGTAAAAATTTGTCAACCTAGAATTTGATCGTCGACACTCGAGGCGCCAATGTTCTACAATCCCGAGGCGAGTCGTTGTATGACCAATCTGTGAAGAATTCCAACGAGGAAGAGCCTATGGCCATCAAGTATGGTCCTTCTACTTCTCTCTCTTCTTGATCCGACCTCTGCCATCACCGAGCCGACCCACCTGAGCCGACCTCATTTGTTGTCTTTTCAATTTACATTTGAACCTTAAGATTTGATCTGTAATAACATTTATTGCTTTGAATTAACTTTGGCTGGTCTTTTCGACCTGGCCTTGTCTTGTGATGACTTTGCTTTGATTTTGATTCGATTTTGCAATGTTTTTATTTCTTTTCTTGTTATCTTGCTTGTCTTGATATTTTGTAGTCTTTCTCTTGTCGAGCCTTTGGCTCTGTTCGCTATTTATTTTATCGATGTCGTGTTTGCCCCCAAGTGTATTATGAACCTCCGGTTCTTATTGCACTTGTGAGTTTACTTGTTATCGACCCGATTGCCTTAGCCCTTTTGCCTTGTAGGCATGTTTGGCCTCAGTGAATATTTTAGTCCGGTATGTGCGAATCCCCCTTTGCTTTGACCTTTTTCACCCTTTGGGCTCGTTTGGCTTTTGCTTGAGATGTTTGGACCGACTATGCGAACCGTCCTTTGTCTTAGCCTTTTTTGCCTTTTAGGCTCGTTCGGCATTCGACTGGGACAAGTGGCCCGACCATGCGAACCGTCTCTTTGCCTTTGCATTTTTTGCCCATTTGGCTCACTTTGCTTTTGGATTTACTGAGATGTCCGACCTGTGGATTTCTCTACTCGTTGTCGACTGTTTTGCCTTTAACATTTTGTATCACATTGGACTTGTAACGTTGCGGCTATAAATCCTAACAAACACAGAAACACCTCGAGAAAACACGAGTTTATTAGAATATTTTTTGAAATTGTCTCATGGACTTATTACAAGATTTAAAAAATGAAAAACAGAAATTCATCAAATCAAAGCTTATCTCAAACATAGTATTTCCTCAGGTTGTTGGCATGCCAATGTCGAGGAACCGTGGTTCCATCTGCTCGCCCAAGTTGATATGACCCTTTGGGGTGAACCTTCAGAATCTGATATGGGCCTTCCCAATTCGGGGTTAACTTTCCAATCGCTTCTTGTCGACTTGCTTCGTTCTTCCTCAGAACCAGATCTCTGACTTTGAAGTATCTTTGTCTGACCCTCTGTTATTTCCATCCCGACCTGGAGATCGATTCCTCTGAGGTGATCGATCTCTCCGTCTCTGAGCGTCTCGGCCTCGACCCCTATCTTGATCGAAGTTTTTTCTTTTAAATTCTCCACGGCCCCTGGGCCCATCATACCGGGATCTGTCGACTACCTCATCTAGCTTCCCTTCCTGGATGCAGATGTCAATATCTTTCTTCAGTTCATGACAATCCTCTGTTGTGTGACCTATGTCTTCATGAAACTCACAGTACTTGCTTTCATTCCTCTTTTCTCGAGTTTCTTCAGCGGTGGTGGTTTTCTCGCTATGTTCTTGAGAGCATGATCAATAACACCTCGGCTCGAGATCGATTAAGCGGAATAAAATCCTTATCACGCGTGGGTCCCTTCTTGCCCCACGGTGCAGGCGGGTGTCTCGTCGATCCCAGGCGAAGGCTTACTCTCGACATCATGTCTCTTGGATTGGTTCGGTTCGGACCTCGATTGTCCTTCTTGGAATCCATCCGTCGGATTGGGTGTGCCTTCGCATTGCCTCTTCCCGCCAGCGAATCGGTGTACCACGTTAACACATTCGTCCATGGTGCGGGGACATCTCTGCTCAAGTTCATGTATAACTTCGTATTACGCATCCTCCCCCACGAACGATGTGATCAGAAGTCGATCATCTGCATCCTTGACTGCATGGCCTCGAGATTAAATCTCTTCAAATAATCCAACAACTTTGCTTCATCCTTTCTTTGCCTCATATTCATGAGGTGCGTGGCACTTAAATGAAATTTCTTGTTGACAATAAGCGCATCCCGAAACTTGCGGGCTAGCATGGCAAAATTGGAGATCGACCAGGCCGTAGCTTGGTGAACCATTCCCTAGCTCGACCTCGACGGCGTCTCAAATGTCCGACATCGCATTGCATCGGGTGCGCCATCCAACCTCATCTGAGACAGATACCTGTGCAGATGGTCTTCCGGGTCGGTAGTACCATCATAAGGCTCTATCTTCTGTATCTTAAACCCCTGGGTTTAGGAAAACTCTCGATCTCCTTCGTGAAGGAGACTCCAACCATAAGCGAAACTCGATTCTTTCCCGAAATAACATCCGGTTCCTCCCACGCCTTTGTCTTCATCCATTTTCTCGATGCTTCTGCTGGATCTCGCGCCTCTTTCTCTCCACCGAGCTAGAGGGCCTTGCCGACTTCGTCTCTGAAGTCTGTTTAGGCTTTTCATTGCATCTTTCAAACCGCCGTCTGCCACGACGTCTTTACGTCCGCCCGGCTACTACGGCGTCTTTACGGCTTGCCGAGTGCTGTTTTTGCGCCATAACCGCCTCTGCTATAATCACGGACATTAATTCCGAGTCCGCCCTGTTAATTGATCCACAAGCGCTCGGTGTTAGGAGCAAGACCTTGCTTTTCTAGTGGGGGTTTTCATGGACGAGACCTTGCTTTTCATCTTTGAGGATCCTCGATCATAGGATCCAGATTGGATCTTTTCTCCTTGCATCTCGGGATCTAGCGGCTCGTTAATCTGTGAGCCTTGATCTGCAGACTTTGGATGCGGCTTTTACGGGAGGTATCGTGAACTTGGTGTATTCAATCAATAGAAGGCCCTCTCATACAGTGCCAATGACGATGACAAATTGTGTCACCTTAAATAATCCGGGTCGTGCTTGAATCTAGTGATGAACACACACAAAAACCACTAATTAATGCACGAAGAGTGAGGTAGTAGATTTTAGTATTTGCGGTGAGTCTAAGGCGTATATTAGATTGCTTATGTATCTGTTAGGTTCGAGGAATCAAGCCTTACGTAGTTCTGGAATGAGGTATTTATAGTGACAACACATGCCCTAACCACCTAATGTTAAGTCGAACATGTTATTGTCATCTTTACCCTTTAATGGGCCTTAACCCTTGCCCAAGCTATCGATGTTACTGGGCCTGGATAGCTGGTGCGGACTCTGTCCTCCATGTCGATATTGCCGACCTGCGGTACTCGACTCTGGGACTTATTATCCTACACTGCTCAATGGTCGATCGTCGTAGCCCCGAGTCTGGGCATCGACACGAGTATCTTGGAGTTAATTCATAATGTGATGACCAACCGATAGGCGACACGTGGAGGGAGTAAAACCATGTATCATCAATAAGCGTATTGAGAATTAATAATATTATTCTGAGATAGTTAATCATGGGGTGAGTACATCTGTTTGTAGAAAGTGAAACGAGGAAGTTGAAGGATTTTCCATATGTCAAAGGAGGAGAAAGAAAAATTCAGGCAAGAAGCCGATGGTTTCAAAGGATTCGGGCAGGCCTTCGTTGTATCCGAGGAACAAAAGCTCGATTGGGCGGACTTGTTTTCTTTGGTGACTCAACCTGCGTATTTAAGAAAGCCTCATTTGTTCCCCAAGCTTACTCTTTCATTCAGGTACAATTTCATTCAAAACCGTTTACGTACTTTAAATCAAAATTATTTCACAAAATAAAAATTAAAACGAATAAATTCATATCCAAACAATAATGCATGTGCAGGGAAGCTCTGGAGGTGTACTCCACCGAAGTGAATAGCCTTGCAATGAAGATCCTCAACCTAATGGCTAGAGCTTTAAGAATGGAGCTTGAAGACATGTCTAGTCTTTTTGAGGACGGAATGCAGTCTATGAGGATGAATCGTTATCCGCCATATCCTCAACCAGAACTTGTCGCTGGGTTGAGCCATCACTCTGATTGTGCTGGGCTAACCATTCTACTTCAAGTTAATGAAGTAGAAGGACTACAAAGTCAAAAGGTTGGTGTTTGGATCACTGTGTTACCGGTTCCTAATGCTTTCATCGTTAACGTGGGTGATATGTTGGAGGTAAATAAATTATACTTTTCTTGATGTTATATATCTAAGAGGGCATGTGCCCCTCACGAGAACCGAGTTTTATGATTGAAGCGGTGCGGCTTTGTTGTTTAAATGTAAAAATATCATTGGTGCAACCAGGTGGATCAACAATTGTGCTCCGATTGCCACCACGGAACAAAATCATGGATCCACCACTAATTGAGCTAAGGCGAGGTTTGAGCAGAATAGTTGAAGTTTCATCGAGATTGTGTTTTTTTATTGTAAAGTTTGATGTTGAGGATATTGAATGTAGATTGTGACAAATGGGATTCTGAGTGTGGAGCATCGAGCAGCGGTGAATTATGTCAAAGAAAGAATCTCCATTGGAGCTTTTCACACACCAAACCTTGAGGTTGATTTCAAACCTACTACAAGCCTCATTACTCCTCAAAATCCGCCTAAATTCGAATGTATCGATGTGATAGATTACACCAAAGGATTTTCTCCCGTGAACTTAATGGAAAGTCTTATCTTGACACCATGAGGGTTTAGAGCATGAAACATGCCAATATTTCTTCAAGTGATTCAATATAAGATTTGTTATAAAACGGATGGAGATAACTTCAGATGCAAGAAAGCGAAGCGAAGCAATCAAACATAAACAATCAAAGGAGATAACGAAAACAAGAAGAACACAGTTTAACGTGGAAAACCCCTCGGTGGGAGAGGTAAAAAACCACGGGCGAGAAAGAGATATTTTATTATGCCTTTGAATTTTACTGATTTCAACACACTCGGATAATGAGACAACAAGCGTATTTATAGGCACAAATCCACAAACCCTAGCCGCCAGGAATCTTTGTATCGATCGCCATAAATACCCTTACACGTGTCCTCCTTTTAATGACAACTGTATATTTGTCACATAACATGCTGAAATTAACGGATGTGGGACCTGGCGATAGTCACCTGGCGTGAAGCTCGATGGACTCCACCTGCGAAACCTGAAATTGAATACACTTCTCGGTGACCATCACTCGGCTAAGTCTTGATTGGTTCCACCAGGCGTAGAGTTTAAGTCACCTTCTTGACAAATCTCCACCTTGACTTCAACTCCCACTAGAGTCAAGCAGTTGCATAACCGGATGTACTTGTACGGATGCATTTGTCAATGCCGGATGTACTTGTGCCGGACTATCTCCACGACATCCACTCCAGCGATCGCCTCGGTAAAGTTTCGAAAGCAGATTATAAGCTTTGAATATTCGGTAAGTCCAGGCAAAGTGGAACTTACTCTCTTGAATCTGGTTTAGTGAACATATCAGCAGGATTCTCCTTTGTGCCAATCTTCTTCACCACAACCCTCTTCTCATTCCTCAAGAAATGATACCTGACATCAATATGCTTGGTTCTCTCATGATGAACTGATCCTTGACTAAACATATTGCACTAAAGCATCACAATATATATCGGCTGATCTGATGCAACCCCAAATCAACGACTAGCCCTTCAACGGATACCTCGTGCATTTGCTTGATAAGAGCCATGTATTACCTTGATGGTTGATAAGGCTCTTTGTAGCTGAAGAGTAGCTTTCTAGTGACCACTTGTATTTCCCAATGTAAACACATACCCGGTCATTGATTTTCTTACATCAACATCACTGCATAATCGACATCACGGTAACTTTGTGACCAGACCCGATATCACCTCCATAAATGAGACCAACATCAATTTGTACCTCTCGGTACACGAATATCCTTTTATGACTTTCGGTGTTCCTTTCGAGGTTGAGCCATAAACTGCGACAACACTTATTTGCTGAGCGAGATCGAGGCCTAGTGCAAACCATGGCATACATCAGGCGCCATTGCACTAGCATAGGGGAACTTTGACATATACTCCTTCTCTTGGTGGTTGTGAAGCATAAGCAGACAAATGAACATTTGATGCCATAGGAGTATCTATTGGTTTCTGGCGAGACATCCCAAACTTGGCCAATATCTTACGCACATAACCTGCTTGAGACAAGAATAATTTCTTGACTTTTATCTCTCAGGATCTCCATCCCCAAAGATTTTCTTGGCTTTTAAATCCTTCATTTCAAATTCGGCACTAAGAAGGTTCTTGATTTTGAACATCAGGACTTCCTTCTTTGCGGCTATCGACATGTCATCCACATCTGAGAACAAGATAGATATATGATCCATCTTTGACAAAGCCCATGGTATACACAATGATCATAAGGACTTCTGTTGTAACCTGTTTGAAGCATAAAACTATCAAACCTTTTATACCACTTGCCTTGGGGCTTGCTTCAAACCATACAATGATTTCTTCAACTTGCAAACATAGTTTTCTTTGCCGGGAACTTGAAAACCCTCGAGGCGTGTCATGTATATCTCCTTATCCACCTCACCATGTAAAAGCAGTTTCACATCTAATTGCTCAAGTTCGAGATCTGCTTTGTGCCACCATTGCTAGTAACACCACGATTGAAGTGTGTCGACCCTTTGGTGAAAATATTTCATCAAAGTCAACCCCTTCCTTTTGTGAATCCTCTTGCAACCAAGCGTGCCTTATACGACCCCTTACGCCTTAGTTATTCCTTCCTTTTCTTGAAAATCCATTTACAAGTCACAACTCCCTTGTCGGTAAATTTGTTTGACTAATTCCCAAGTCGATTCTTGATGTGACTCCATTTCATCTCCTGGGCTGCATGCCAACGAGATGCTTCTATACATGTCCTTTGCTTCCACTGTAAGTAGTAGGTTCGACAACCTCTGCCTCTTGACAACTTTGGAGTGCATATCCACCAAATCATCATATTCATATCTTCTTGGAGGTATCCCAACATTAGATCTTCTAGGCTGCTTTGGCGGTAGACTCTGGCGATCAATGTTTGTATGGCGCCTATTGAGGTCTCGGCGGTGAAAACTGAATCGGTCTGGTTCATTATCGGATCGAGTATAGTGTTGATTTGGATCACTGATTGTTGCATATCAGTGGAGCTCCACTGAAGCTCCACTGTTTCTCAACACTATCAGTTCGACCTTTGGTTTGACTCATTGACCTCTCCAGCGATGAGTTTAACATAGAATTTTCATCAAACACAGCGTCCTGCTGAGGATTACTCTGGACTCTGTTGATGACCAAATCCTATATCCTTTCACTCCATCACCATACCCCACAAACACTCCTTCTTGGCTCTTGGCTCCAACTTCCCTTCACTAACATGATAGTAAAATGTACTTCCAAAACCCTTAGGCGAGTAGTCGGCGAGGCTGCGACCACATCTCAAATGGTGTCTTGAGATTGATTCTGTGTGAGGACTCACGTTGATTAGGTAGCAAGCTATCTTAACGACCTCTGCCCAAAATCTCTCCTTGATAAACCCGACTTGAGAAAGCATACACCTTGCCCTCTCTAGTAGAGTTTGATTCATCCTTTTAGCTACACCATTACTGTGAGGTGTATTCCTTACGATATGATGTCGGCAATACCCTCAATTTGCACAAAATGAATCAAAATCCGTCCGTAATTCAGACCATTATCATGCGAAAGCTTCTTGATTTTCTTGCCTAAGCGATTCTCCACTAGGGCCTTCCTTTGCTTGCTTTCTTCTGAAAGCATCACTTTTGTTCTTCATCATCACCACCCAAGTCATCCTTGAATAGTCATCTATGAATGACACAAAATATCTGTGACCACCCAATGACTCATCTCTTGATGGACCCAGATCTGATCTGAATGGATATAATCAAGTGTTGCCTTTGTATTGTGCAACCTGTTTGAGAATTTACTTATGCAACTTCCCAAACACACAATGTTCACAAAAGTCCAGTTCTTGACCTTATATCCCCAAAGAAAGCTGTAGAAGAAAGAACACCATACCCCTTCACACCCATGTGACCAAGTCTCATGTGCCCACAGTGAGTCTCTTTGAGGCCCGGTGAAGCTAGCGAGGATGCAACAACAACGATGCAGAGATCTGATAGATCCTTGTAATATATACAAGGTTCCCTCTTGATGCCTTTGAGGACTACAAGCTGAATCTTTAAAGACATTCGGTGTCCACCTTCACCCTGAAATTGAACCCTTGGCATCCAGTGGTAGGAGATACCAAATTCTTGGTCATCTGTGGAACATGTCTTACATCCTTGATTAATACAAAATTTACCATCCTCATGTCCTTAACTTTCTTGAGCCAATTCCCACAACTTTGCAAACCTTCTTTGTTGGCCATATAAATTTGACCACCATCTATCTGCTTTCGCCAAGTGAAAACCACTCTCTGTTTGGACAAATATGGTAGGATGCTCCGAGAATCAAGTATCCACACATCATTGTGGTGTGTAGAATCCCCTGCAACTAGAACCAGGATCCTCGTCAGTTGCTCGGTGGCCAAGGCTCTTTGTGCGAGAATACCTTCCTGCTTTGTTTTCTTCTTCCTTGGACAATTGGACTTCCAATGTCACTCTCTTCTGATATTCTGAGACATCAGTGACTTAGGACCTTTGGACCACGACTTCTTTTTCTTCTTACATCCATATCCTTTTCCACTATTCTTTGCTAGCTACTAGCCCAGCCCGACTGTTATCTGTCCCAGGCGACCTTGTGTCTCGGCTCCACTGGCATGTAAAGCGGACCTCACATCCTCCAAAGCTCACATATCCTTCCCAACTATGAAAGAAGCGCACAAAGTTTTCATATGATGCGATAATGACACCAACGAGGATTAGGGCTGCATCTTCATCTTCAATTTTAACATCAATATTCCTTAAATCAAGTAATATTGTGTTCATCTGAGTCAAGATGTTCCCTCGGTGGACTCCACTTCATGCATCTTCAAAGCCGAACAACCTCTGTTTCAACAACAACTTGTTGGTCGGTGACTTGGTCATATCTGAGGCTTTCAAGCTTTTTCCACAACTTGGGCTGCGGTGTCTTCCTCGGCAACCTCGGTGATAACATAATCGAGATAAGCACAACATGATGGTTGAATGTGCTTTCTCTTCCAGGTGGCATAATCTGCTTTTTGTATTTGGTTTGTCGGATAAAGGATTCCACAAACCACTGTTGTTTCAACGATTGCACGCATCTTGATTTGCCACGAGACCAAAGCTGTTCCTTCACTGTAAATTTATCGATTTTTACGTTTCTGCTGCGGCGTCTTTTCTTGCTAAAGATAACAACTTTATCACGAGATCCTAGCACCTTCTTTGAAGGTCTTGGTGAAGATGAAGTTGATCGTCTGATTGTTTTCTCAGAACCTTGCTCACGATACCACTTGTCATAAAAAGCGGATGGAGATAACTTGGATGCAAAAGCGAAGCGAAGCAATCAAACATAAACAATCAAAGGAGATAACAAAAACAAGAAGAACCACAGATTTAACGTGGAAAACCCCTCGATGGGAGAGGTAAAAAACCACGAGGCGAAAAGAGATATTTTATTATGCCTTTGAATTTTGATTTCAACACACTCGGATAATGAGACAACAAGCTGTATTTATAGGCACAAATCCACAAACCACAGCCGCCAGGAATCTTTATATACGATACGCCATAAATACCGCTTACACGTGTCCTCGCTTTTAATGACAACTTTGTATAGGCATCACATAACGCAAATTAACGGATGTGGGACCTGCTGTATTCCGATGCTCGTGAGACTATCACCCTCTTGATAGTCACCTGGCGTGAAGCTCGATGAGACTCCACCTCTTGAAGCCGCAAATTGAATACACTTCTCGGTGACCATCACTCGGCTAAGTCTTGATTGGTTCCACGGATGTAGAGTTTAAGTCACCTTCTTGACAAGATTAAAAACCAAAATCATTGACATGATACTATCGTATGTTACATCACATTGTCTTGTGTATATTGTAATGCTCCTTCCGTCCCATAATATAGAGCCTTTTAGTTTTTGGATTTGTCCCACAATATAAGGGGTTTCGTCCATCCCCATACACACACGCTTTGCCGCCATGCACATCCCAACATCATCATACATCAAATGCACAAAGCTTTTTCCCATTTTCTATGGGGTAAAACAAGCGGAAAAAATAAGCGGATTTGGAGATCATGGGAGCACATTTGTGGTCCTACAAAAGAAAATGGTCTCGGTGTTTGTAATATTAATGATAGGAAATATCTTTTCATACAAATTTTTATCTTACCACACAAATTTTTTTTTCCCAATTTCACCCTTTTTTATTTTATTTTACTGCGCGTTCATTACGACCAAAGTTTGGTGAGAATATGACACGATATCCATCTTTGAAATATGGTCGAATATACGTGTTGAGTCCACACTGCTGATTATTACCATATTTTAAATAGAATGTTTGAAGTTTTCCAAACTCATACATAGTCGAGCATCATTACGACCAATATTGAGTCTGGAATACTCTGCACATTCGACTAAATTGAGTCGGGATAACAACAACAATATAAGAGCACCACTTATTGATTACATTTGAATTTGAGACGAGAATATTAAAAGTTTTTGTACTCAATTTTAGTCGAATGTCTCTCGACCGGTATTGAGTATGAAAAACATTCAAAATTCTGACTAGAATAAAATCAGTATAATGATCGTATTCTGACTCAAATTGGGTCAGAATGGCTGCTGTGTGAATTGACCATAAATTGGCCAGAATAGTATATATTTTCCGGACTCATTTACGGTCGGAATGGCGGCGTGTGGAAAATCAAGCGAAGCCCACTCTCGGCTCTTGGTAAGTGTAAAACAACATTTGTGTGAAAAGATAGTCCACTATATCGAGCTTGCTTTTTCTTGTAAATTATGGTGGAAAATCGGGGAACAAGCAAGGCGTCCTGTCCAAATTTAGGCTAGGGGCCAAAAAAGAATTTTAGGCCTATAAGCCCTTGAAAAAAAAAACGATAACAAAATATATATAAAACAAAAAACAAAAAAAAGCTGCGTGAGATAGTTATGAGTTTGGAAGGAAAAAAACCAATTTATTTGACTCTAGTCTAGTTTAAAAAACAAAAATTATTATAGCTAGCAAGATTAAAGCAGTCTTTTGTCTAATATCTTAGAGTAGTAACAATTAAAATAATACATTCATTGTTCATATAAATACAATTATAAATATAATATTAGGTCGAAATTTTGTGGGTCCCTTAAATTCATTGATTTTCGAGGGGCTCTGGGCCATGGCCCCCTTTGCCCCCCCACAGGGCGCCCCTGGGAACAAGATTGGTATTTGGGGTACTCTTTTCACTGCCATTCCTTCATGGACAAAACTTAGAGCTTGGAAAATGATGCAAAAAGTCGAACATATTGTTAACAATTGTATGCATGTTTGCCATGCAAGTTCTACTACCGTTGGGTTTGGGAGCCTAACGCTTCAGGGTTTTTAACGGTCTAATCCGCTTATGATATCATTAGAAGAAAAAATGAGCCTCTTTATGAGCCGAGCCAATTTGGAAGCCCTCAATTCCTACCAAAATTTCTATCTTTATGTGGAGGTTCTTAAATAATTTATTACCCATCCCAGACGCCTTAATGAGATTTGGCATCAACGGCCCTTATAAATGCCTTCACTACTCGCATGAAGACACCCGCACCCATGCCTTCTATCACTGCCATTTTGCTCAAAGAGTTTGGGTGCACTTTCGAACCCAACTGCGCTACCACCACCCGCTAGCCGTGGATTTTAATGTTTACCTTAGAGTTTGGTGGCGCCCGGATCGCGATGGAAGCGATCAAAGTTGCTGCCCGACTTATCCCCTCTTTTGTTTTGTGGGAGTTATGAAAATGTCGCAATCGCATCATTTACGATAACCAACGAGTTCTTACACTCACGTCATTCATAATATTCATCAAAATCTGCGAGCGGCTCTTTGTGGAACAAAGATCTATAAAAAGGATAATGTTGACGATTGTCTTATTTCCAACAATTTTATCTATCAGTTTAGCACTCAAAAGCGCCTTCAACCGTTACTCGTCTCTTGGACCAAACCTAAGCGCAATTATTGGAAGCTTAATCTTGGCCGCTCTTCAAGAGGTAATCCGGGTTCTTCGAGGAGGAGGTTTCATTATCCGTGATGAAGATGGTGCGCCTTATGCATCTTTGCCGGTAGAATATTACGGCTCAACAACTAATCTCGTTCACTGAAGCCAAAGCTGCGGAATGCAGGATTATCTTCGCCATCACTCATGGTTTTCTTAATCTTCTCATTGAAGCAGATTCTCAAGTCCTTGCCAAAATCATAGAAGGTCACTACTCTACATCCACAGGTGATTGACAAGAAATTAATGCCATAAAAAATCTTATACAATGCCATGGATTACAAGTCACTCATATTTATCGTGAATCCGACAATTCCGCCCGATTTTCTTGCTAAACAAGCTTCCACAAGCGTCTTCTCCTCTCTCTATGATAATGCAAGCCCGTTTCCCTGCATTTCGCCTCATTTTGCATGCGGATCGTCGGAGATTCCATCTATCGCCTCGCTAGATAAGCGGCCATTTATATCTGGGCGCACCGCTTCATTCTTCTACTACGAAGGGTGCAAATCGGTCGTCTCGATTATCTATCATTCGTTTGGTTTTGTTAATATGATGCCATGGTACAACTATTTTTTGATGGTTGCACGAACTAATCACACCTACACCAAATATCTCGAAGTGGAAAGGAGCGAATTGGGCGAGGTCTCACTCGCGCATTGAAGATTTTCTACATCATTTCTTATGGTTTACATCATGGAGAAAAATCCAGGAAGCACCCTTCAACACCATGAAGGATGCAAAGCAGGTGTTTTCTTACATACGTCATTTATATTCTTTTCCGGACTTGCTTTGTTATTTACTTATTTTTCATCATGTATCTTTGCGGGTGGAGACCTAACTAGAGGAGATCTGAGGCAGTGGCTGAAGCGATCCACCTTACTTTATGCAAGAAGAAAAAGATCATGGTTTAAGCACTCTTCAAGACTACCACATTGGGCTAGGACACATGGATTATTATGCTCTTTTGACAATTTTCTCCTTTTCGGCTTGTTCTTGTAATTTCTTTTTTTTTCAGGGGTTTCTTTTAGAAACATAGGGTGTTATACTCTTTTTCGTATGAGCGAAATTTTCTCACTGCCCAGGTTTGTCACTAATAGGTTTTAATGAGGCGGTGCTATGTTTAAATCTACATAATTTGGAATAAGGAGAGGGCCAGGATAAGACATTGTTCGATCTTTTTAACATCATTCAATAAAAAGTCTCGTTTATTAAAAAAAAAAAAGGTTTCTCACATCCCAATTCAATATTAAATACATTGTTTTCACTTTCATATTAAACAATGCAATATTATAGGCCATTCACAGAAACAATACAATATGTTACCTTGAAATACTAAAAAAAAAAAACTCATTTATTAATTTTTTTAAAGCGTGTGTAAATTCGAAACCCTATATTGCGGGACGGAGGGAGTAGTTTTTGTTCTTTTCCGTAAATCAATCACTTTTATCATTGTTTTTTTAAGGTGGGTTCTATTAGCACCCGGTTTTTACTTCCGACACCCACTTTTTGATTATTTTTCAAATGAAAAAAACGTCAGTCACTCTGGTGTTCCTTGTGGCACACCGATGTCAGTGTCACAAGGAACACAAGGAACACCAGTGGAAAGTCGTGGACTGACGTTTCTAAGTTTTAACACGTTTCCTTTATAAAAAAATCACCGGGTGCCGAAGTAATTATTTTCTGGTGCCGGAAGTAATATGAGTGCCAGTAGTAAATTGGGGGTGCCAATAGAACCTCCTTTTTTTAAAGGGACAATTATTCAAAAGGACACATAATAGACTTAATTAGGCAAAAAGACACCTAAAACAAACACTTAGTTATAAGGACAAAAATTAGGTAGATAGATCCAAATACCCTTAATGAAGAAAAAAAAACAAAAAACAATTCAAACAAGCTGAACATAATATATATATATATATATATATATATATATATATATATATATATATATATATATATATATATATATATATATATATATATATATATTTCCCCAAAAGCGGTAGCCGAACTTTTTTTTTTCTTCTTCTCAAAAGCGAGCGATGAACTATTTTTTTTGATGCATTGACCACAGCGATGGTGTGAGCACCCGATGCATTGATCACCGTGTGCGATGACATTTTATGAAGCAACACCAGCGATGCATTGACCACCTATCACGGTGACCATCGCGATGCATTGACCACAGCGATCGGATGACATTTTATGAAGCAACACCCGTGATGCATTGACCACCTTATCACGGTGACCATCGCGATGCATTGACCACCGCAATCACGGGCGGCCCGATGGAAGACACCGTGATGAAATGACCACCACGATCACGAGAGACACGCGATGCACTAACAACCGTGATGCATTGACATCGACGATCATATATGTAATGTAACATCGACAATCATATATCACGGTGACATCGGCAATCATATATCGTGACATCGACAATTTATGCAATGACATCGGCAATCGGATATGCAATGACATCAACATTTTATCGCGATGACATCGGCAATCATATATGAATGACATCAACAATTTATGTAGTGACATCGGCAATCATATATGTAGAGACATCGCGATCACGATGGCCCACTCCCGATGTAAAGACACCGTGATGAAGTGGCCACCCGGATCTGGAAACACCGTGATCACGAGAGACCATCGGGATGTAGTGATCACCAGGATGACATTTGATATTTTTCCGACTTAATTTCATAAAATAGATTTCTTTTCTTCATAAAATCGACTTCAAATGTCTATATCTTTTGATATAAAACTACGATCAACATAAATCTTTCACCTTAATTCATATAGTTATGCGGTGACATCGGCAATCATATATCTGATGATATCAACATTTTATCTGATGACACCGGCAATCATATATCGTGACATCAATAATTTATCACGATGACATCGGCAATTAGATATCTGATGACATCGGCAATCATATATGAATGACATCAACAATTTATCTGATGACATCAACATTTTTGTTGAACTTTTGTCCCGAAATTAGGAAGATTTTGGAAATCGAGCTTATGAGCGCGTCAAGCTATATCAAGTACTTAGCCAATCAAGTTCGATGTTGTCTTTTTATGCCTCAATCGAGCCCGAACTTTTTAGCGATTCAAGCTCGAGCCTAGGGAGTATCGACTCGACTCGGATCGATTACACCACAATGTGAATGACACTACACTTATTTTACAAAGTTACCAATTTTTGTATGAAATTGTATATGCGATCACATCAACACCCAATTTGCAAAAACAAAACTTTGTAAATTGTATATGTAGTGACATCGATGTCACATAATAATTCTCTAGCGTAAATCCGGTGACATCGGTATCACCGCATTAATTTTATTCCAATATCATTAATTTTTATAGGAAAATGTTGTGAAGTACCACTTTTAATCTAAAATGAGAAAAAACAAGAAAAAAGATTGTGGTTGAGAAGGACAAAAATCGCGTATTCTTACGTGTGGTTGTAGCAACATGTAGTAACACATGTAATGTAATGTGAGGCAGCGTTTTGTCCTTCTCAACCAATATCTTTTTCTTGTCATTTTTCTCATTTTATATCTTATTTTGTCATTACAGCTGCGACTAAAGCATTGTTGTTCTAAGGAATTTTTGCAGGAAAATAAAATAAATCTATTCTAATGGAATGTAAAAAAGCTTCTGCAGAAAAAAATAAAATTGTGCTATGAAAAACTGTGTGTTGAAATTTGATATAAGTGGCTATTTATATATACACCCTCGCCGACTTCCAGGTATTACCCTTCGGAAATTTCTAGAAAATAAAATAAAATTGCCTCCTCCTTTTCTCCTTTTTGTCCGATGCATTATTGGTTGTAATATAGGGCGTGGGCCCTTTGACCAATACTCTGCTGCTTTTTTTTTTTTATTATAATTTTTTAATTTTATTATGTTCTCTTTTCCAATCCAACAGAGAAGCCCTCCCCACCTGACACCAACATCGGGATCCTAAAGACTGCGATTTTTCTTAGAAACGCCTGAATTGAATTTAAGTGACATTTTTCATACTAATTTTATTTGGGCGATTTTTATCTTGTTGTGTTCTTCATAAATCACGCCTCTATCGCGCCATACCTGTAGTAAAAATAAACCACATACCGGCGTGACAAATACCAATAAAACATCCACAAATCACCTAAAAATATCGAGATTTTAAACGTAAACGTCTTATCGACTTCGTGATTCAACCCATGATGAAATGTGTATATAAAAACCACTTAACTACCCCAAAATCACATCGAATAGGCTACAAATAGGGGGTAAAATGCACATGAAATTATAGCAAAGTTGACTCTCATCAACTACCCCCAACTTAGCGTTTGCTCGCCCTCGAGCAAATCAAGCGATTCAAAAATAAATCATGAGGTCAATGTTGGGATCATCACGGAAACCAAAATATCAAATGAGTAAAAACTAGTCAACAAGAGAATAAACACGAGTCAACACATATCTTACCATGAAAGCGGAGCGTGTGTGTGTGCATAGCATCTCAATCATTCATTATGGTCAAGCGGCTCAGGATTATGAGGCGCATGACTAATGGTGTTACACCATAGGCTTATACTTCATAATCATCTCCACTAATCGAGGTCAAATCAAGGCTAACTAAGGTCGGTAGGACTTGCAAGGTTGTAACGTTAGGCTAGAAGCGGGGGCTAAGCGAAAGGATAAAAGGAATATCAAAGAGAAAAGCAGTGAGTCAATCGGGCGTCTTACACTTAACCCATAGCTCACCTCCTTTCAACACCGTATCATAAGCAGTAAAATGAAAAAAGCGATTTATCACCAACATGAAACTCCAAGATCGCTTGCAAAAATAGTCGTCACCAAGAACAAGCTCACCAAGAATTCAAGAACACCCACTCCAATTTACTTCATCCCATCGCCATGTATTACATTGAAAATACTAACTCGAAAACTTTCATCCACATTTCTTGACTCAACTTTATTCATTTTTTTCCTTTTTTTCTTTTGATTGACTTTTTTTTTTGATTTTTTTTTTCTTCTTGAACCAAACACCAACACTTTGCCACCCCTTCTCATTCGTAATATCAATGATCCACCAACACCATACTCGGGTACACATCTTCACCACCCCACACTTGTGCTAGCAAGTGTGCCTAAAATAAGATTAAAACTCACTCGTATGGTGCCAAAGAAATGTAGACCACAAATAAAAGCTAAGAATTCGGTAATTATAGGCTATTCAGCGAATGACTAAGTTCGGGTGAAGTCTAACCACCTACAAAGGCTTAGAGGGTTTATGTGGAAATTATATGCGGGGTTGGCCATTTGGCTCTGGTCGAGTCAAAGAAATGCCGGAGACCGTCATCCACTTAATCTACCAAGATTGACCTTTCTATTTACGCCTCAAAGTTAATGGTATAAGTTCTAGGTAGCAGTTAATGTCTATGGCATCTATAAGCATTCAATAATCAACCACAACTAATGAAAGCAAAGTTATTACATGCATTAAAATTCCATTTCCACAACAAGATCACGAGTTTGACTCGCATGCATTCATCTCATGACTAGTAATTAACCAAAGAATACCGTGAATTCACATATAATTCACAACATCAAAGCCATGAAATTTTAAAATGACTCAATTTTTCTCAATAAAGACCAAACACCAAGCATATGACTTATTCGATGAATAAAAGTCTGACACACAGTAGTAAAGTGAAGCTAAGTCTACCACCCCCAGCCAAAGCGGAACACCGTCCTCGGTGTGTGAGTGATAAAGTTAGGAAAGACTTAGGTGAACCCGGCAGCAGTGGAACTCTGCAAAATGAAAACCTCCAATGTATCTCCCGAATTACTGTACAATCACAACATAGAAACCAAGAATCCACTTCGACAAAAGCCGAAACCTTAAGTGTAGGTAAGCACAAATATGAAATGTATAGAACAAATAAAATATGGATTATCACGAAAGCATGAAATGGAATTAGAAATGTGAGGTCAAATTTCATCACACTCACAAAAAAAACTAACCTAAAGAACAAAAAATGTGGGTTGCCTCCCATGCAAGCGCTTGTGTTTATTGTCGTTAGCTAGACTTATTGAATTTCAAAAACAAGATAGGTCTTTGAGTTTATAGTCTTGGTAAGACTCGTATCCCCAAATTTTAAATTTGACTCAAGCTGTCATCTAGGGATACTCTCACTACTCACTCCTCATTGGGCATCTCACAACAACTCGAGAGGCTCTCCTCAAATACTTCCAACCTTTGGACTTCCTCCTGCGTGCCCCAATCATTTCCCGGGTGCTTAATGGGGTTGTAGACATTAAAGGTGACAGTCTCTTCACCCACTCTCATTGTAATCTCACCCTTTTGGATGTCTAGCAAAGTTCTACCCGTAGCCAGAAATGGTCTACCCAACAGAATTGGGGTTTGACTATCCTCTTCCATATCCAACACTACGAAATCCACCGGGAAGACAAGTTTCCCTACTTTAACTAACACATCCTCAACAACTCCCATGGGGGACCTAATCGACCTATCCGCCATTTTCAAGGTCATGTTTATACGTTTTAGCTCACCTACCCCAAAACTCTCATATATCCTACTAGGCATCAAATTTACACTTGCACCTAAGTCACATAACACGCCAGGGGAATAACGTCCGACCTATGGTGCAAGGAATGGAAAAACTACCGGATCTTTCAACTTAGGGGTAACTTATTTTGAAAAACAATGAGAACACTCATCGTTTAAGCAAGCAACTTTCTCCATTTTAGCTTTATTCGACAAAATCCTTTTAGAAATTTAACATATGATGGCATGTTCACTAAGCGCATCCACAAGAGGATATTTATCTCTACCTTCCTTAAAATATCGAGAAACTTGTTTTGCTTTTAGAAACAGTTGGCTTTGTAGGGCCCACGAGGGGTAAGGTAATTTCAATAAATCAAAGGTTTTTTTCACGAATCCATACCGAGTTGTTCGTACCTTCCCGTGTAAATGTCGACCGCTTTTCCGGTACCGCGCTCAGATTCTCCACCTCTTTCTTTATCTCTTGACATCTTGCTCTTCATTGATCACCACCCAATCTTCATCTTCCTCTCTCGGTTTTCTATCTTCTTCTTCTTCTCAACCTCCTCAGCGCCTCAATATCACTACCCACAACTTTCCCACTTCTTGTAAAAATAGCATTCACTTGCTGTGGTTCACTTGCCCCATTTAAGTCTACAAATTCCTGACCACAGTTTGCAAGTTTACATGGGAGTTTCTCATCTCCTTCAATTCCTTGTTCACATCCCTATTATTCTCCTTCATATCTTTGCTAATCTGCTCCATTAATATATCATGGAACTTTTAGGTTGCACGGGATCCAGCGATGTGGTGGTGTTTGTGGGAATATTTTTGAGTAACAGGACAACCACATATTTTATATAGGGACAAGAACAACTTTTATATTTTTATAACTTGAAGGACAAAAAAAAAAAAAAAAAAAAAAAAAAAAAAAAAAAACGCCATGGAGCGCGACACATGTTCGATTTTTTAAATTTTTTCCTCTTTACTCCCGATTTTTAAGCGTTCATATCTTTTGATATAGAAATCCAAACACGATAAAAATTTTCACTTGAATTTTTTATTTTTGATGCTCTTCATTTTGAGACTTGATTCCATATAATTACATCGTTTTTAGTGAGATTCATTATGTCGAAATTCTCTCGATTGATCTTCTAGTGAATCCCGAAAATCGGTGAATTTCGTGCAATAGTGAATTTAACGGTAGTTTTCTTCGAAATCACGTCGGAATATGTTGAATGTGGTGTCAAAATAAAGAGCATTAAAAATAAAAATAAAAATTGGTGAAAGAATTTTCAAATTTGGAGTTATAGATTGAAAAATATGATTGTTTAAAAAAGATGGATGAAAGAGAAACTGTGTTGGATTTTTTTTTAGGTGGAGATGCGCCAAAAAAATTAAATAAAAAAAAATAGTTTTGTCGCTTTGTCACGAAAGTTTGAAAATATGTCGCTTATCTACAATTGATGAAATATTTGTTTAATTCTCATAAATTACTGCACTAATTTTTATAAGTAAAATCTTATTATTTTTTTTTATTTGTATTACTTTTGTAATGACTATGTATTTTTATTTACATATGAAAGGTTTTTTTTTTGTCAATTTATCAGATTATTATAAATGATATGGACGAGTATAAATTTTTAAGAAGGCAACAATAATACACAACATACATAATAATGTTTTATCCGGATCCGAGGGAGGGCGATTGCCCCTCTCATTACAAGATAAGTCCGCCCCTGACTTCACTCCATGTGAAGATACTTCACAAAAATTTCCCGTGACTTGCAATGTAAGAGATCTATTTATTAACTAAAAACTAAACAAATCAAATAGAATATAGACAAATAGAATATAGAATAAGGCGGGTGCATCAGGAATTTTCAACCCGTAAGAAAATAAAAGGGGATAGGCAAAAGGGTCGGGGAAGAAAAACAGGCTTTTGGAGATAGAGGATGATGTTGTTGTCGGCCTTGCTGAAATTTTTTTACATATACCTACATGCATACATACATATGGCACTAAGGAATTTTTTTTTTTTTTTTTTTTTTTTTTTTGGTGTTAAATTTATTGCAAGTCACGGGAAAATTTTGGCACTAATGAGAGGAATGCTAGGTTTGAGTAGTGGCGGATCTAGAAAAAAGTTCGATGGGTCACGATTCTGAAATATAGTGACCTTAAAAAAATTGGATTAACCGGGTTGGGCGGGTAATTAGGTCAAAAAATCCGTGTCGAACGAGGATCGGGCGGATAATTAGATCAAAAATTGATTTTTAATGGAAAATTAGGGATAAGGACACAATCTGGAATATTTTTAAGTAACAAGGCAATTCACATATTTTTTTATATAGGAGAAAGACAAGCTGCATAATTTTTATGAGAAATTAGGGATATTGACAAAATCTGAAATATTTTTAAGTAACATTACAGTTATATATTTTTTATAGGGAGAATGACAACATCATAATTTTTATAACGAGAAGGATAAACAGTGAATCCCGAAAATCAGTGAATCTCCCCAGTGAATCCAAAAATCAATGAATTTCGACAGTGAATCCCAAAAATCAGTGAATTTAAATGATTGAATTTAAACGATGAATTTAAGCGATGAATTTGAACACAAGTGAATTTAACGATGAATAAATAGTTGTCATTTATGCAAAAGTTTTAAAAAACTCGTCCTTCTACTCAATTGATGAAATATTTTTGTCCTTCTCCTCCATTCCCCTAATTTTTATAGCGAGAAGGACAAGCGGTGAATCCGAAAATCGATGAATCTCCCCAGGTGAATCCACGAAATCGGTGAATTTGACGATGAACCCTAAAATTAATGAATTTAAACAATGAATTTTGAAAATTAGTGAATTTGGTAGTGAATTTAAGCAATGAATTTAAACGATGAATAAATAGTTTTGTCCTTTATGCAAAAGTTTAAAAGAATGTCTTTCTATTCAATGATGAAATATTTCTGTCATTCTCACTTTTTTATAGGAAAAAGTTGTAGAGGACCATTTTTAATCTAATTTGAGTTAAAATGACAAGGAAAAAGACATTGGTTATAAAGGACAAAAAATAATGAATATCCAATATTGCCCTAATAATTAAGTTGCTATTTTTCCCCTGTATTTGTATTAAATGCGATTGAATTTAATGTTGGATTATAACGGCAAATCGGATCGAGAATCGAGATATTGAAGCGAATTTCATGCCCATTTCTTGAATAAAAAAAAATCATAGCGATTACGACTATTTCATGCCCATTTGACATATTTCACTTGAGTTTTTAGTTTTTTGGTGTTTGTGATCTATCTATTCCGTTATTTTCCTTGTGTATTAAATCGTTACCCGATACATATGATCATTCATTGCTTTTATGGATGTCGTTTTATGTATCTTTTGGTTAATGGATTTACGCAATCTTGACAGTTTTTGTAGTTTTATGTTGTATTATAGTTGGTATTTTTTGCATAGAAGTATTTAATGGCACTACAAAAAACAGGACTTTTTGCGACGGAAGGTTACCATCGCAAACTAGGCTTATTCCGTCGCAAACCTAATTTGCGACGGTTTTATTTGTCGCATTTATTAGTCGCAAAACTGAGTTTTGCGACGGTTTATCCGTCGCAAATGATTTGCGACGAATATTGCGACGGATAATAACGTATTTTATTTTTTTTTAAAATATAATTTCCGTCGCAACAAAATGTATAATCCGTCGCAAACAATTGTATAATCCGTCGCAAAAATATATAATCCGTCGCAAAAATTTTATAATCAAATCGCACAAATTGTATAACCCGTCGCAAAAAATTGTATAATCCGTCGCAAATATTTTTATTAAATAATTTATTTATTTTAGATCATTACATATCCGTCGCAAATACACTTTTCCGTCGCAAAAATTAAAATTAATCGAGAAAATTATGGTTTTTTTTGCGGCGACCAGCCAAACCACCGCCATAAAAGCGACCATAATTTTCCCGGTAGCATTACAATTGCTACCGGCTATCAACAACAACAATATAAAAGGGATACGATACCAAAATAAATAAAGCGATATGTCAAAGGGATATGTCAAAGAGGATATGTCAAAGGGATAAAACGATATGTCAAAGGGATACGATAAGCCAAAATAAATAAAAATGTATAAAGCAATATGTCACCCAGTCGGACCCGGTGTACTACTAAACCCATGTCACCTCATCCAGTCCGTGATCGGATCGGTCATCTCTGTCTTTGCCTCGTACCGGGTTGCATCCTCTCGGAGGAGATCTTTGCTAACCATTGGGTAATCCACTCCTCCATCTGCGCTAGTCTGTCTTCCCGGCGCTTTCTGTCTCTCTCAGCTACTCCAACCTCGCTTTGTGTTTACGCATTAATCTGTCTTTCTCTCGCCATCTCCTGGGTGAGGCGGGTGAGTATGCCCGGAGAGTATGTCGCGGCGGATGAGTGTCGGCGATAGCGAGGCTGTCGTAGTACATGGAAGCGGTGACCCCATGCCAAAAACTCTCCCACTTCTTATCGTAACCACCGGTAACCGTAATAAAGACACGACTGAGTCGGCGAAGTGTCATTTGCGTCTCTGGGCTTTCGCCTTCTTGAGGTGAAGGCGTCACGCAAAGTATGATATAAATTTGTTAGTAACAATAATTACATGATATATATAAAATGTATATATAATATTTAGAATACATAACGTGCCAAGATTTTCTCAAACTTCCTCGAGGCGAAGTTGCCCGACTTCTTCTTCTTGAACTAGTCACGGATCTCCATTGATAGGGGCACTTCTCTGTTGTCCTCCATGGCCCGGCGAAATCGATAACGCGCGCGTCGCCCGTAGCATGTGTCCAGGATCTTCCGCTTCCTCACGGATCGAAGCTTCGGTTTATCTTCTTTTTATGAGATGTTTCCTTGAATGCCTATTCCGACATAAGATAAACAAGTTAGTACATACATATATATATAAAACACAAGTATTATTAATTAAATATTGAATAATTGCTTACGGGACTCCCAATCCACTCCTCGAGCGGCGGAGAATATCCGGGGTCATCAAAAGCCGAGCACGGGGTTTGTTTGAGCCCGATACATATAATCACGGACCACTGTTGATAGCATACCGCTCAAAAGCTTCCACTAACGGCGCTCGTCATTGGCGTAACTCGAAAATTTGAAATGACCACGCAACATAGTTATATATATGTTATATGTATAGTTATAATTATAGTTATATTTATATATAGTTATATTTATATGAGCAGCGTACCTAAATGCGTGCCACCACCTATCCTGCTTTGCTCTGGTGGCATTATGCCACGTGGTGGCAAAAGTGTTGAAGCCATTGATTATGTCGGTCTTGGCCATTTTCTTGACATAGTTGTCGATAAACTTTGTCATATTGAAAACAATAAGTTGTTAATATATTTGGTTAATCAAAATATAAATAAAAATACAAACAAATTAAAGCAAGATATGTATTAACTTACCATCTCCCTCGGGATCCAAAACCGGCAATCCAAGGTCACCATTGACAATGACACCCAAATCCTCCTCGGTCATCGGTGTATCTCATCATCCAAACCGTGAGTGTGTGGAGGAAGGCGCTCCCGGGAGAGGGGAACTACCCTACCGCGTCTACCTCTACGACATCTATTTGACCACAGAAAATAGCGTTTATACTAATCTAAATGCAATTATAATAAAAGGCGTTTATACTAATTAATAATAAATTACAATGTTTAATACATTATTATTCACTATAATGACAAAATAAAATATTTAATACATTATTATTCACTATCACTACTAGAATGGAAGAGTTCTTCCTCCTCTTCATCGATATCTGAGATCATCAACCGATTCTTCTTCCTCTCCATCTTCATTCTCGGATTCAACATCCACTTCTTGTTGAATGAAATCCGCCATCTCATCATCATCCAAGTCAACATCGACATCAAGATCTTGGTGGACAATGTTAAGAGGATCAGATAATCGGGAAACATCATTGATCACTTGTTCTTGGAAAGCGGTTTCTCGGCGGGAGCATCGATAGTCGATCTTGCCTTTGTTTTGAAAACAACCGACCATTGATCTTTGTCTTTTTCAAACTTGGATATGGAGCATAGTAGACTTGCTCGACTTGATAAGCGAACAAATGGATCATAAAGCGCCATATTTCTACCACGATGAACTTCAACTATCTTATAATCTTTATGCACATTCATGCCTCGTTCGAAATTATCAAACCAATCACATTTGAACAATACGGCTTTGTAGGCGATCGAATGTCCATAATACACCAACTCAATGATTTCATTTAAAGTGCCATAATAGTCGGCACCTTCCGTGGAGGCGACACAAACTCCGTTGTTGGTGAAGATTTACCAATATCGGTTGCCGGTTGAATGTCCGAAAGTTGTAGCCGTTAATCGAATAACGTTTCCAAGTTTTGACTTGACGAGAAGGACCACTTGCCAAAGCTTTTAGCAAATCATCATTCAACAATGATGCTTGTTGTGCAAACCATTTGGTAAATTCATTTTCATGTTTATTCCAAATATACGCCGAGGTCAATTGAAATTTGTTGAACAAGAATAAATTGCTCGAACAATCTAAGAATGAATCATTTTGTCGATTAATGTATATTTGTTCGAGAAAAAAAAGCTGTTAAGCATTGTATATATGTAGTAATGAGGTACTTACAGTTCATACGGTTTCATGATTTATGATTAGACAATACGTACTTGTGCACAAAGTCATATTCTTTATTATCCAAGAACCTCGTCTTGCACTTCCCGTTGTTGTACCATTATGATCACGGAATAACTCGGGTAAATCTGAAGCGATTCTTTGATGCGAAGTCTCACCAACAACAAGATTCTTTGCTTTTGTTTCAATATGATCATCGTAATACATAGAGCGAAGTTTGAAATCTCTTCCAACAAATCGCATTGCATATTGATCCCTCTACGAAAGCTTTGTTACCAATCTTTTGTTTTAAGTGATTCAAAAACCTTTGAATGGATACATCCATCGATATTGCACGGGACCACCAACTCGACCTCATCGGCAAGTGTACGGTAAATGCTCCATCGAGTTAAAAAGCGCTGAGGCAAAATCTTCTCTAACTTGCAAATAATCTCGGCAATGTTATTCTCTAAGCGAATCACGTCTTCTATTTTTAGGGTAGCGACACACAAGTCTCGAAAGAATTGACTTATCTCGATCAATGCATTCCACTCATTTTTCGAATCAATTCTCGAAGGGCAAGCGGCAACAAGCGTTCCATAAAAGCGTGACAATCATGGCTTTTCAAACCACGTAGAATGTATTGATCATGATCTACGCACCTACTCAGTGCGAAGCATAACCGTCGAAATTTCAACTTGGTGACCCATTCACACAACACTTTTCTTTTACGCTTGTCAAGAACAAGTGTACAATCGAGGCGCTTTACGCAAAGCTCTTTCAAATCTTTAGCGATTTTGGACCACAAGCGATTTTGCCTTTAACGTCCATAACCGTGTCAATCGATTTTTCAAAAAGTTTTCTCAATATGCATCACATCCAGGCAATGTCGAAGCGGCAATGTTTTCCAATCGGAAGATCCCAAAAATGCTTCTTTTCCACCAACCATTCTTGGAGTTTTTAAGCCGTTTCAAGTCTCGAATCTGAGCCATCAATGATGCTTGGTAGGTGTTGTACAAATTCCCATACCTCCTCACCACTCAATCTACGGGGTGGAGTCGCGTGTTCATCTTGTTTGGACTTTAAAAAACCTTTATCGGTCACGAAAAATATGGTCTTGAGGAGAAGCGCGATGACAATCAAACCAAGTGCATTTACCACTATGTTTGAGCGAGCGACTTGTTTCCATCACCACAATAGGGACAAGCTTTCACACGGCCGTAGTCCACCGGATAACA